>JAUCMT010000105.1:8819562-8848516 GCA_032357475.1 Enteromius thamalakanensis | reverse complement strand
TTTGAATTAATATTAGTTTAAATATACAAAGTGTTAAACTTGAAAAAAACACTCGACACTGGGAGTCGATTCCTGACTTGGAGTCGATTCCGACACTAGGGCTAGTGAGAGTCGAGGAATCGACTCTTTTGGAGTCGACTCCCCATCTCTACTTGAAACAAACATGTATACCAAAAGTATATATCATGGCACACCCCATTTATTCACAATTTTTTTTTTCATTTTTCTTTATCATGGATACTCTGTCTATTCCTTTATGAGCTCACTCTAATGAATCAATCTTCTTAACAGGTATCTTCTTGAAAATGGTGCGGACCCTAACATTCAAGACAAGTCTGGTAAGACCGCCCTAATGCATGCCTGCATCGAGCGGGCAGGTGATGAGGTGCTGTCGCTTCTGCTCTCCAGTGGAGCTGACCCTAGTTTGGAGGACCACACTGGTTCCTCCGCTCTGGTCTATGCCGTTAATGCTGGAGACAAGGACGCGCTGAGAGTACTACTGGACGCTTGCAAAGCCAAGGGCAAAGAGGTTATCATCATCACAACAGACAAACTACCATCCGGAAGACAAATGACCAAGCAGTATCTGAACGTACCACCTCCTCCCAATCTTGAGGACCGCTTGCATTGTGCCCCTGCCTCATGTATGTGCCCTTCTGAAATTAAACTCTCTACCCCTTTTATCCCACCACCCAACGATTACCAATCTGAGACCCAAGGATCCACACAAACACTGCCTATGTCGAAGCCAGGATCACCGACTCAAGATTTAAACCCTCTGCAAGCAGCTAGTGTGGCAAAGCTCTTGCATCTACAGAGGCTTCACTCTGAACCCTGGCTGAAGATTCCTCCATCTCTGCTCCTGCAGCAAAGCAAGTCCTCATCCTTAACCGAGGAGCTTCTAGATATCACCCCCGAAGAGGAGCTCTCTTTTGGGTACAACAGTTGCAGACCTCCACTGAGAGCCACAGTAGCTCGGCACCAAAGCATCGATGCCAAGGACTCTACTGGTCTGCTCCGAGCCTTTGGGACAACATCTGATGCGGATAGAGAACTAACAAAAGAACAGAAATGGCTCAGTAGAAAAATGTCTTATGATGGTGAGTTGCTACCGCACTCTTCCTCGCATCAGAACCTCAAACAAGCATCCATCTCAGACGCTGCCCCTGTGGACCGGGACCCAGACTGTCTTCCCAACCTGGCCGTTTCAAGCCTGCGAAACGTGTTTCGTCGGCGCAACATTGGAATGGACCACTACAGTTCTGACTCTCAGTTGCCTCAGTTTGGGAGCCAACCCTCTGAAGACCTCGGGAAGACTGGAGGAACCGGGGGAACAGAGAAACGCAAGCTTGTTACCAGCCGCTCCTCCACTCTCTCTGGATCCAGAGAGTCTCTGGAGAGTCTCGTTCAGAGGAGGAGCCCAGCCATGCTGGAGCGGAGGGGATCCGGAGCCCTGCTCTTAGATCATATCTCTCAGACCCGGCCTGGTTACTTGCCACCTCTCAATCCGCATGCACCCATTCCAGATATCAAAGTCAATACCAGTGCTGGCCTCAACAGTGGAAGCAAGCCTGTGGCAGGAACTACACCTATTGTGTCTGGATCGAGGCATTTTGTGCCCTGTGCCCCGAGCCATCCCAGAGATCACAAGAACAAGAAGAGTCTGCTAAGACGACACTCCATGCAAACAGAGCAGATCAAGCAGCTGGTCAATTTTGAGGAGATCTTCGGTCAGTAAACACTCCAAAGGAGGATTGGGGAAAAGATGTAGATTGACATATGATATTAAATCTATATAAAGTCTGAAATCTCAAGAGAATAAATGTTAGATTGAAATACTATTTATAATAAACATCTCAACCACCTCCCTTTATGCACTTTCCAGACTGGACATTTGGAATATTTTGTTCAAAAACTTTACTGCACTTTACTTCTGTTCTTTACTCTCACTCATAAGTGTGCTAAATCAGAAAATTGACTCTTGGTTACTGTTTAAGGCATTCCTTTCTCTTTAAACCTAATTCATGTCTGGAGTGTCTTAGTATTTACAAAACAAGAAAATATTGTGACCTCATATATACCCATTGACTGTAAATAAATTCTTGCTTTCTTGCATATAAGTGTTGTAGAGTATGCACTTTATTCTGCATGCAATTACATGTTAAGGTATTTTCTGCAAAAATATATTTTACTTTTCTTGTGAAAAAAATCCCTGATAACGAATGTTATTTAAGCACCAAATCAGTAAATAAGAATGGTTTTGTATGGATCATTACGGGAATATTTTTTTTAAGACAGGAAACTTAAAATAGTATTACTGTTACAGCTGTACTTCAATCAAACTTTGGGCATACTTCTTATAAAACATTCAGAAGTTTATTGACCCCATAATTTCGAACTGTGGTGATGAATGTTAGAGACATCAACATTTTTTTTATAGCATTTGTGATGACAAAAGTCCAATATACAATATAGCTGCAAGCAGCAATTACCATGGTTAAAAAAAAACCTGATACTAGTTTGCATAAGTAGGTTTTTAACATAACTGAGAATATTTAATGAACGATTTAATGAATGAATGAGATATAGCAAAAGATTTTGTGGGAAAATTGCATTTCGGGCTAATGCAAGGAATGTGACGTTTTTCAGCTATTTTAACCCAATTTTAAAAAATCCTAACAATTTCAATATGGTTTCAGCACTACGCACTCGAACTTCTACAAAATGTTTAAAAAACACAAATGTAAATCACAAATATATAAAATTTCTCATTCCCTGAGAGTTGTATTTGTGCCTCTTTGTACATTAGTGGGTAATTATGCATGATGACCCATGAAATGCATTGTTAAAGCTTCTTGTATTACTCAAATACAGTACATATTGATCCCAGTACATGTATTTATGGACCATTCCAAACCGTTTTTTTGTATAAATAGTGTGATGTTTTGTGTTACATTACTTGCTTTCTTGCTGTTTTAAATCTCAAAGACAACTTCATTAAGTGTATTTGCTTTTTAGGTGTAGCCAGGTAATCCTTTAAACTCTTTTATCTGAGGTTCTAACAGATCATAGTAGATCCTGGATTTGCTGAAGTTTTGCCTGTAGGCCAGCAAATCCTCCACTTTAAGAACATCATGTTTGCCTGTCCATACAGTCAGGCTATACCTGAGAGAGAGAGAGAAGTGAGATGTTAAACAGAATCCTATATACAAGGCTGACATTAAGGCAAAACACAATAAACTCTACCAGTGAATAAAGAAAATGTACGATTGGTGCTTTAAATTTGGCATTTTAATATGAAAATATCAAATATCCCAAAGCCCAAACAACACTGCCATTAAAGAATTTCTTCTATTAATGCTATTTTATGGGATGACCATACTTCCCATTCACTCGTCTGAGTAATTAAAAAAATTACTTGCACAATCACCTTTAAACAACTGTTGAAGAATGCTATCTCTGTAAAGGAGGCTTAAGCCTTCCCTTCACATCCTCTCAGAACTGACCTCCAGTAAAGCAATGAGTTGCTATTCCAGTCACAAACAAGTATAATGGACAAGACAGAGCTAAATTATCCAGAAAGAAATTACGAAGCATTAAAATGAACTTGATTGTGTCCTTGCTTATATAACACGAATCAATCACCGAGGTAATAAAAGGCTCCTTCACACAGATGTGTGGCTTAATAGCCTCTATAATAGTAAATATGGACATACATTTAAATAGACTGATTAATGGAGGATTTCTCACCGGTCTGACTGCTTCAAAAGCCACTGGAACTGTGGGAAGGATACAGGAAGGAGAGCTGCTCGAACTGGAAATGTGACTGGTTGCTTTAGGGATCTGCATAATTCTTCCATCTGATGAACCATCTCCCAGCTATAACCTATTTCCCAAAACAACACCAACAAAAATCAAGATCTGAATAATAATTTATTTTTAAAACTGGAACACCAAGGAAAGTCAAAAAGTAAAAGTACTCTTATTTTCCTACCAATAGATGTTAGTAATCATAACAAAAGTGTGCAGCTCATCTGCTTTTCATTGTGATTTTGATTTAAATGCTAAATAACCTGTATGTGTGTATATACTGCCATTCAGAAGAGATTTTTTCACAAAGAGTGCATTTATTTGATCAAAAATATAGTAAAAACAGTAATCTAATAAAAAAAATGATGACAATATTACTACTCTGTTTAAAAAAAAAATATATATTTATTTTAAAATAATGTTATTCCTCCTATGGCAAAGCTGAAATTTCATAAATGTCACAAGATTTATTATAAATCATTTTAATATGCTGATTTGATGCTCAAGAAACATTTCTTACTATTAATGTTGAATTTATTTATATGTCAATTTATCTATATGTCATTTTTCTTTGATAAATAAAAACAATACTTTACTAACATTACAATCACTTTTGATTAACCTAATGCATAATTACTAAATAAACATCTTACTTTCTTTACATTAAATACAAATTCTTACTGACCCCAGAGTTCTATACGGCTAACTTCTGATTAGTAACATTCTTACCAGGATTGTCTGCATTTGCATCCCATCCAGTGGTCCAACCCAAAGACAGAACATCATTTTCTGATCTTTGGGCTACTTGCTGTAGAAACACTTGAGGGTCCAGAGGGGTGGCTATGCCACGAGGTCCAGGAAGAATATCAGCATTGAGCCACACAGGTCCCTGCAGCCGATCTCGGACCTCTTCCAGTAAAGTCATGGATGGTGATACAGCTGTGAGGCTATGAATTAAAATGCAAATCGAAGCTGATCTTCCACTCATCAACAGCAAAGACATTATTAACATTTAAGAATACAGAGCTGTGCTGTTTTTAAAAAATTAATAAATCAGCCACCTTTTGAAATCCAATTTTATTCCTTTGTCTGATTTCACAACTTCTTTAAGCCAGTCCTGCAGAGTTATATCACTGTCCCTGTCAGGTGGGTGAGCCATAATAGGGACTTTTGAATCTTGATCCCTGAGAAGTACATCTGCTTCAATCATCTGTGCAGAACCTCAATGAAGAACAGAGAAGAAAACATCATCAAATGTTATATCTTAAGCTCAATCATAATATGGTAGTACTGTATGAACAAAGCAAATGCTTCTTCTTATTTGCACTCACCTTGTATAGCTTCTGTGAGCTTGCTTTTACTGTTTACTGCATGATACCACTCAATATCAGCAGCATCTTTTCTTTGAATCGTCCCCTTGTTGAGGAAATATTCCAGTGTTTGTTCGCTCATTGGTCCTACGAACATGCAACATACGAATTAACACTGATTCTTTTCTACACACAGTGATTTATTTATTTATTTATCCGGACCAATGCAATAATGGTATCTTACCGAAAGCTAGCAAGTTAACGTTAGCTTTCTTACCTTTGGAGTTTGACACTGACTGTAATTTAAGGTAGCAAAGGACCAAAGATGCGAGAACTGATGTACATAAGATAAAACGATAGCATTTGCATTTAACTAACCCCATATATAGTTCGAACATGTAGAACGTAATATTTACATTACGACAGCTAGCTTCCTAAACCGGTCGCGTGAAGCATTATGGGATATGTAGTTATTCAGTCCTCTGTATTTCTCTTTCACTTCACGAAAAGAACAGTGCCAGTTTGGTTATTTAAACTTTATTAACAACCATAAAACATATTTTTTTTCAAACACGAAATGTCAAATGTTGCAAAAACATTTATTCCCATTCCCTGTGTGCATTTACATTTTTTATTTTGTAGAGATATTTATGGGTGCTTTTAATTTCTAAAAAACTCAAGTATAAGCTGTTGGAAAAGGTACATGATGTTTGTTCAAATATTTCACAAAAATCTCTTTAGCATTATATAACTGTTAAAAAACTGTAGAGATAAAAAAAAAATGAAATGGTGATTGGTGACGCATCGTTTTCGTTAACACTGTCACTCTGCTTAAATTTTTATTTGTTGGCTTTGATAAAAAGATGAGGGAGGATTTCATTTTATAATCCGTTTAGCTCTGCATTATGCATATTTGATCCTATCAATTGGTTAGAATGTTTGGGTATTTTAATTTCTGTTACTCAGGGTTAACTGATATTCTGGTGCATCCTAGGTAATGCTACAAAATCTATGAAAATATATTTGAAATAATACAATAGGAAACAGCATTCCTTTCTTATTCTTTTAAACATCTTTATTGCCAGTTTCTTTCATTTCAAAGGAGGGTTGGTTTGGTTTGGTTTGGAGGACTGCTCATCATGAGCTGCAGGGCTGTCAGAAACAGAGAGGTGCTGTGATCCACAGCCGTCTGCAGAGCATCTACAGTCTCTTACTCTGCTCCATTCACTCTCATCAGAAGACTCTGTTTTTCTTTTACTGTCTTTGTGTGAGAGGCCCAGTTCCTCTAGCTGCATCTGGAGTCGCTTTTCCAGATCTTCAGTGTTTCGCGCCAACATGTAGCTCACCTTCCTCTGATGTGCCAAAGCCTCCTCTTTGTCATTTAACTTGAGGGGGTAGACAGACAAAAAATAGTGAGCTCAAAATTGTATAACATAGGTTATAATTAAATGCATACTAACCAGATCAAGAAGCATATGCAGTGTTTCATTTGAATCAGCTGATAACTTTACTTCGCTTGTTGTGGGCAGAATTTTTTTTAGCCTTTCACCTACACCGAGAGACCCTCGCTTTCCTTTAAAATAAAAAAAAATCATAGCAAAATTTCAGCATAGTGCCACAATGGCAGTAAAGGTGTCTAGCAGAGAGAGTTCAAGGTAGAGACAGATCAGTTGTAGAAATGAGGAAGTGGCCTTATTGGTCAGGGCACTGCTTTAGAACATGTATGACCTCCCTCCACCCCCCCCCCTCTCTATTTAATGATTAATTGATATATTACATGAAATGTAATAATTTACTACAAATAAATAAAAACTAATACTTGAACTACTACTAAACCAGAAAATAAGAATGAAATCTGACCATGCCATTTATATAAACAATTATATATTAATCATATATAAGAATATTGATATTAATAAAAACTTTAATTATAATGATATATGTGACCCTAGACCATAAACTAGCCATAAGGGTTTTTTTTAAATTAAGATTTATACACTATCTGAAAGATAAATAAATCACAAAATGGGACAATATTTAACGGAGATATGACTATTTGAAAATCTGGAATCAGAGGGTGCGAAAATTTCAATGTTTAGAAAATCACCTTTAAAATTGTCAACATTTTAGCAAGTCCTTAGTAATGCATATTACTAATAAAACCTTAAGTTTTGATATATTTACGGTAGGAAAAATATAAATATGCTCATATGAACATGGTCTTCACTTAATATCCTAATGATTTTTGGCATAAAAGAAAAATCATTTTGACCCATGCAATGTATTTTTGGCTAATGCTACAAATATACCCGTGTGACTTATGACTGGTTTTGTGGCCCAGGGTCACATATATAAATGACTTTTGGCCCTAAATTGAGTCAAAAAAGTATAGTTTACAATATCATTTTTGACAGATTTTATTGCTGATTTTACATTGTTTTCGGAAATTTGTGTCAACAGTGTAAATGAAAGTGGCATATGTTACACTGCATGATTTTTCTTATTTTTAGCTATGCAGGTGAGCAGCACTTTACCTCTTTCGTGCCTTTGGTAATGTGGCTGGTGTCTGTCAGTCTCAGCCTGCCGGAGCATGTTCTCGCCGACCCTCCTTAACTGCTGCTCAAAGGCGATGCGGAAAGCATCCATCATGACGTAAGCCTCCTCCTTCCTCTTCTTCTGCTCCTCCAGCTAATGCAGACAAATGCATTGTGTTACAAGACCCTCAAAGACAAATGAGCAAAGCCAGCGGTGTAATGGATTTAATGCATGTATTGACAGAAAAGGAAGGTTAATTTGCAAGGTAATAGAACAGAAGTATTGAAAAATACAAGACAAGCACCTCTTCCTTGAGCTGGAGAACCTGTTTGCGACTTGCAGCAGCACTTCTAGCACAAGAGCACGGCTCGCCCCCATTAGAGTTACACTGACATGCCCCATACACTGCCATCTGAGAGAAAAGAGGACAGAGAGCTGTTTACTCCTGAACAAAGCTGTTTAACACAGACTACAATTCATCAACATTACCTCTAGTGCCGAACCGTCTGTTCTCAGGCTGCATGGAGGCTGGGTCCTCTGGTAGTCCCTTCTTTCCTTGGCACTGAGCATGGACAGAAGCTCCAGACATTTTTGGCTCAGAGCTAAGACACAAAACATAATTATGCACTGGATACAAAACTGCAAATGGGTCCTGAAATAAAAGCAAGAAATATAATGTGACTTACAAGCATTCTCTGTCCTTTGCTCTTGATGCTCTTTCATTTTTTCCTCTAGTGCTTTCTTTAGGGCTTCATTTTCTGCCAACATCCTGAAGTATAGAAGTGAACCATTTTAAAGTGACATGAATCAAAAACACACCCCATTTATATAAAAAACCTTAAATATATAGCTATATAAATGATTGAGGATAGCATTTCACTTTGACCTTTTATTAGGAATAAAACGGGAAAAAGGCAAATCTTTACTTCTCTATCACCAGAGAGAAGACTTTTTGACTCTATTTTTTGCCAACTATAAAAGTGTCTTTTTGCATGGGTATACCTCTCATGCTTTAAACTCCATGAGTTTTCCACATTCTTGAACTGCACCTGGTTGAAAGTGATCTCCCATTGCAGCGCATTAACCTCCTGTGTGGGAAAAAAGTGCAAAGAAATTAAATTGCATCTGTTAAGTCAATGCTTAAATTAAGAAATATTAAAAGCAGTTAAGTTATTGTATGCGTAGGGCACCTTTTCTAGGGCCTTGTTCCGTTCTTCACTCTTCTGAAGTAATATTTTAGTATGACAAGTTGCTTTGTCCAAGATTGCCTTAAGGGACAAAATGTTGCACAGGGCGTTACATAACCTAATTATACCTAATAATAATATTAATAATGTATATATAATAAATATATTGAAATACCTGTCCTTGCAAAATCCTAAGAGCCTCATGTTTTCCCTCCAGGTGGCGATGAGTGACCTCCAGTTCTGTGCGTAACAGCTCCACTTCCTGATATAGAGCGAATATTTACATACACCTGAGGCATGTTCATATGAGAAGATGCATATCTTTTCTTTACTCCATGCAAAAACTCACATGAGTTCTCATTAGTTAGTTAGTTTACCTCTGTGACCTCCTGTAGTCTTCTCTGCAGCTCTTCACTTGTGTCCTCAGAAGAGCTTTCTACAACAGAATGCATTAAGATGTAAAAAAAAAAACAGATGTAAAAAAACCCCACACTTTTGTTTTTTTGCATGGCAGCAAATGGTTTTCTAGGTTTGCCAACACATCATATCCTGGTAGTACTTCTCAAATGACTATTGTTGAATATTTGTTTAAGTAAGCTACAGAATTGCTCAAGGGAGTTCACAAAGTTCCCTCCCTGATAAGAAACAGCAGGTGTTGACTTCACCAAATACTGCAAATCAACAGAGCATGCATATTAAAATCCCCTGGTTGGACATTACCAGGAAGTTACCAATAGTTAAAAATGTAAAATAATCTATAAAGCTCTTCTTCTTAGAAAGAATAAGAGGTCTGAAGCATTTAAATAACCTTAGATACCAGTTCAGAAGACTGACCTGACTGGCTTTTCTCCCACCGTGCAGCTCTTTCAGCTTCCAATTCTTCCCTAAAAGCAGCATACATGGCTCTGCATGATGTCCAAGAGAAGGGTCCATTGCTTCTTTCGCTGCCCTCTTTGATTGGTCGTGACTGAGACAGGAAGCTCAGAAACTTTCCTTTGCTCTTCATCTGTGGGAGATGGTCATGATGTGCTCTGGATCTGGCCCCCATGCCATCACCCAGATCCCCTTCTCTCATGTCATCTTCTGTGGGGCACTGAGGACATAAACCCTCGCCTTGCATCACAATAATCTATTTAAAAATAAAAACAGTCAGAGTGCATTTAGACAGAAAAGTAGAATTTATGTGATGTGGTGCGTCTAAATACTGACATTAAAACTCATTCTATGTAAATATCATGTTTGACAGTCAAAACAGAAGATATGGAAATGTTAAATCGAGCTCGTTCCTCGAAAGTAGTTGTAATATAAGTTGGAATAACAAAGTTAGTCAATAGAAAATATAACCATTACAAACCTTTACGAAACCTTGAGGGGTCGTAT
This sequence comes from Enteromius thamalakanensis, assembly GCA_032357475.1. Classification (NCBI taxonomy): domain Eukaryota; kingdom Metazoa; phylum Chordata; class Actinopteri; order Cypriniformes; family Cyprinidae; genus Enteromius; species Enteromius thamalakanensis. Next base: position 8,838,294 of record JAUCMT010000105.1, on the reverse strand, counting down.
TTCGTGAACAAGGACGAAATTCCACTGAGAGACTTTTCCACTGACGAACTTAAACTAGTACAAGGGGCGTGTCTTAACAAACGGTGCTTTATTACTTAAGTAACATATAGACTACAGATGCGAAATATATCACTCTAAAGCAGAGTTTTCAAGTGTTTCAGAACCATTTATCCCTCAAAAAGACAGTAGCAAAAATAACCTTTATTAAAATCATTTATAAGCGCTACTAGTTTCCTCCCATTTTGAGTTTCCACATGAAACGACTGCCTTAAGTTAAATAAGTAGATAAACAACTATAAAAAAAGAACCAAAGATAATTGTTTAACCAGCCTATATAAAACTGAATAAAATTAATATACATTGTATACACATTTAATCACGTTTGTACATCTAAAATATAGCATTCATTTTAAAACATGCAATAACAAATACATGACACATAGTTTCCACTGATTTAACGCTATATCTTCAGCCCTCAGCAACAGTAATAAATTGAGTAAATAAATTAATAACGAAACGGTCATCACATTTGCAAACATTGATTTATTGCAGTCACTTACTAGACTGAAGTGTAGATTGTCTACTTCTCAGTCTCAGAGCACTGTTACACCAAGACAACGTTAGACATTAATTATGGCTGTAAATTGTGAACTATGTTGTATTTTTTTTAGATACTTTTACTAATATCCTCCGAGAAGAAAAAAAGCTGAAATTGTGTACAGAACACATACATTTCAACACAAGTAAGAACATATGAACAATTCTCTACAGCAACATACTGTGTTGGGTGACATAAATATCTACTAATAATTACCATCTTAAAACATGAACAAACAAAAGCAAACCTAAAGGTACAACAACTGCATCAGGGCAAGTGATATTAAATATGTCCATGGCCAGTGATGGCAGTCAATCACTGTCGTATTCCTCAATTAAGAGGTCTTCCTCATCCAAAAGGGCTTCAGTGCTTGTGGGCTGGGGCTGGCTGGCAGAGAGTTCCCCAGAAGGATCCTGGCTGTTTGGCAATGTGGGTTCAGTTGTGACATTTCCTGCTGTGGATTCTGGGTCAAGGGACTGAGCAGCAGCAGAATCTTCATTTTCACTATCAGCATCTAAAATACCAGGGTCTTTGTCATTAAGTGCTTCAAGTCTCTGCCTGAAAATAAAGACTTGTATTAAACCATTTGTGAAATCTTTTAAATGCAATAATTAAAAGTTTTGTTTCTCACCTTCCAGGAACCCTCTTTTGAGAAAGATGTCCGACATTCTGGATGAAGGCTATTTGAGCTGATATGAGAAAGATGAAAAGATATATTAAATGGAACAAAAAGGCAAAGATGAATTATACTTGTATAGGAGGCAGGTAAATAATAAATATTAAAAGATTATAGTATGCAGCTTGATTCTTATATATATATATATATATATATATATATATATATATATATTTGTGTATTTGAGAATGTTAAATGTCACATATTCACCTTGATTTCTCATTGGGTTGGTGAGCTTTGCAAGGTAAGGCACCAGTTCTGTCAGGAGGCTCACAGGAGTAAGGCAGAAATTTAAGAAGAGTGACTGTGCCGTCACGTAATTCTCCCGATACTAGCACAAAAACAGGGTTAAAATAAATATAACACATTTAACCATGACTAAAAATGCTAAATAATACAAAAGTAGAACAGACAGATATATACCGTCTTGTTTATGTGTAGCCAATGCGGTTTATGAAGAGGCCTGAATCCGGCATTGGACTGGCTGGTGGCTTGTGCTCGAGAAGAGTTTGAGTGCATAAGGCCTCTAGTGGCCACTGATGAGCCATATTCCAACATAGTCGACCTTGACTGTAAAAAGATGAGCACCATTTCAACAAAAAGGTTGTTGCTAAGATACTACATAATGATAGTCCTCAGAAATCAAATGTTACATGTGCAGTTAATAATAACACTATGTGTGTTATTATGGTATGTCCAATAGCATTTGCACTCACACTCCACTCTGCTGTCAGGAAGTCTGCATCAGAGAGGTACTCGCTGGCTCGCGCTATATCCTCCACGTCAGAAAAGAAATCAGGATAGTTCTGATGCAGGTAGAGGTTGAAGAATTCCCCAGACATATGGGAACGCTCAATGACAAGCTGAGGAAAATATCATAATCAAAAGATTGTTGGAGCATTAAAGCAGATTCTACTTTCACAAAGTGCAATTTACCACATAAATGAATATTTACTTCAGGATCAACAAGTAGCTTGTCCCTCTGATGATCTGTTAAATGTAGAGGCAACTTGGGTGCTTGAGAGCCTTCATAGCTTTCACCTAAAAATCACATGTCATCCATTGGTATAAATATGAGTGGATTTACACACGGTTCATGATGTACAACATATAGTAATCTGAGAAAAAAATGTTGGCAGGAAAGATTTTAAAATGTGAGCTGACTAACGTTTGCAGTAGAGGATTTTCCCTAAAGCTCTGAAAAGGAAAAGTGAAGCATCTTTTCCTCCAATAGCTGGGCTTTCATCCTGCATGTCTGTTGATTTTGAAGCCTTGCTCCGTCCCTTTGTCCTCACGACTGGTTTTGCTGTGGATTTGCCCTTCTTGGAAGCCCAGAGTCTTTTCTCCAGGCAATTGTCTGAGAAAGAAAAACAGTATAATAAGAGTTTATATATTCATTTTAAATACATTTAAAAAAAAAAACTACATAAATAGGTTGTGTAACTATTTTCTCACCAGTAAATGAAGAAAATTGCAAGCTGTTGATGGCACTGCGAATATCTCCTGAACTTCCTGAGCAAAGAAGATCTAGAGCACCTTTATCAGGAACAGAAATCCTGCCTGAACTCTGCAAAGACCATTTAAAGATATAGATATGCTATGAAGTGAAGTTCTATGGATGAAGTGAAGTAATATGGATCTCGGGGTGAAAACTATCTGCTCAGGAGGCATAGAAAAACTTACCTTTCCTGCCTCAATTGTTACAATGCGGCTTAGGACCTTCATCATACTGGTGGGAGCCACCGGGTTAAAACTGGGGGGGGAAAAGAGGTTTACTAATGATGACCTTGGGTTTGAATGTTTTTAACTAAAGATTAGCTGTATTTCTACCTAATGTTGTGAATTTCAAGTTCATGCAGAACATCCTTAAATAGAAGTCTGGAGTTCTTGTCCCCGCTGAGACTATCGGACACAATCATGACAAGTGGGCACCGGCCAGTCTTGATAAATTGCCTAGATAAAGAACCAAAAATTAAGACAATGATATGCAAGATATTAGTGAAAACTAATTATTAACAATACTTCAAAATATAGAAGTAGTGCTCACCTGAGTATATCGTGCAAGGACCCTGGTTGCCTATAAAACTGGTTAGGAAATTCCTAAGATAAAGCAAGAAATAATGGGAAACTGTCATTCAGTTCATCATCTTTTTTATCAGTTGCTTTTTTATTTGCCCAACACTCTCTTTTGTATAATTTGTTCATATATATGCAAAAAAAAGGATGGGTTCAAAATCAGTGTTATTTTTGAAGAGCAGTTCTGTACAGCACCTCTATGAGAATTATTTTCCTGTCTTCAGTCACGTTCTCTCCGCTCATTTGTAGACGGTTGTATTTGTTGGCTCTTAACAGGTACTCTTGGAACATCCGTGTTTGTGAGCTACCATGGAAACTGTTAAACCTTGAATCTGTTAGAATAAAAAGGAATACACTTACAAAAAAACATTTGATAATATACAGAGAGCTGGACATATTACTTCTTCCATATAGGATTCTGATTTGTCAATAATTATCACTGGCTAGATATTACATATCATAACATAATATCATACATAAGTCACGACAAGTAAAAAGAAGAAAAAATTTGGATGTGTGACCTGGATCAAAGCTTTGTGTGAACAAATCCTCTGTTTTGTACTGAGAGGTGGTGGAGGGATTTGACCACTCTTGGATCTGAAAACCCAAATCCTTGGCAAGGACTCGAACAGTTGCCGTCTTCCCACATCCTGAGGGGCCAGTGAGCAACAGAATGGCGCCACCCTGTGGAGCAATAACCACAAATACAACACAGATTATTAAACAATTGACAAATAAACATACGTCACACAACATACAGTACATGTTGTGTATATCAGACCTTTTTTGATTTGTCCAAATTAACGGTCAACCAGCTTTCAACTTCTTCAACCTTCTTTTTATGGACTGCCAATTCAGCCTGTCAGAAAGAGCGGTGCTTTTAGATTGTGATAAAAGTGATGTGAAAATATTAATCAGCAGACAATTGTGCAAAATCTATTTTAAAGTAATTGTTTATGACCTAGACTAGAGTACTCAACCCTGCTCTGCGAAATCTCCATAACTGCAGTTTTTAGATCAAATGCATTTAAAATACTCTTCAGAATAGTCATAAGCTAGCTTTACTTTAATCACACACCTAAAACTGTTAAGAGGGATATTAAAACTAAACTGCAGGAAGGTGAATTTTCCAAGATTTGTACCAAGCACCCCTGAGCCTCACAAAATTTCTGTACCTGAGATTGGGGAGCATATATATCCACCCAAGGCTCGTCCTGGTCTGGTTTATATGCTTCATTTGACACACTGATCTGGTTGCTGGACACATTAGGATCTACTTTCCTCTTCCTGGTTCTTTTCTCTGCTTGGTTCCCAGTAGATGACCACCGGGTAGTTTTGCTTTCCCCTGAGAGTGGCCCCTTTTTCAGGGATCTGTTGACTCCTCCCAAAAGTTCACCAAAGGATGGTTCCACCCAGCTGTTTATCTTAATAGGAAATACAAGCAGAACGCATATAATACACCAGTATCAGTAGATTCAGAGCATCCACATTCGTTTTTAAATGTGCAGAGGATTTGTTTGTATACAAAAACTTTTTTAATCTCTTTCAAAGATGTTACATACTTTTCCAGAGGACTGCTTTCCTCCCAGAGACAGCTTTGACATCCTCAATTCTGACGTCCCATTTAGTTACTTCATGCAAAACTGTGCTGGGATGAAAACCAAATCATTTACATAAACTGAAAAACGGCAAAGATGGGATTCCCTAAAAATACGTTAAAAATACGTTTAAAATACGTTAATTGACAAAAGTGGAGCAAACAGAAAGCAACATTCAGCTGCGTGTTACGAGCAAACTTTACTATAAACCATGTTTAATAAGAACTGTTATACAAGTAATACTGGTAAAAAAAACAATATTGGCAAAGATCATTAACCGGAGTTCAGAAAAATTCGCTCCTGACCGTTAGCTTGACATAACAAATGCTAGCAGTCATTGTCAAGTTATCAAGCCAAATCAACAAAACCGTGGCTAGAAAACTGTTTAAGCAAACGGTATAAACCTACCCTGGTCATTTCTACAGAAGATTTTTGTAGAAAAACTATGGCGACTATTTGTGTTTGCAAGTAACAAGTAACATTGTGCTAACTATCCCTTTAAAGCTGTGGCGAACCGCCCCTTCGCCTGGCGCATACTGATGGCGTCATCAACAACACGCCGTAATTCTGAACACGTTTTTATGTTGATCTGTTCGGTGGCAAGCGCATAAAACGATAGCACTTACGGATTATTTACATATCATATGTTTGTGTATGCTTATTGATACTGAGTATACATCTGAGCTTTGTGGATAACGAGCTGCGTTATTAATAGCATTATTTCCACGTGTGACACCTTGCAATGAGAATCATGAAGAAACCAAACATTCTTCTTACAGGTAACGTTAGTCTATATTTTATTAGCTTGTTACTAATAATAATTGTAGATTGGATGTATTAAATAGGTATATCAATGATAAAAATAGTAGTAGTAATAAAATAAAATTATGTTTTTTCATGATTGCCAAACATTAATATGCTTCCTTATTAACTGACAGGAACCCCTGGTGTAGGAAAGACCACTCTAGGCAAAGAGCTGGCTCAGAAAACAGGACTAATCTATGTGAATGTTGGTGATTTGGCACAGGAGGGTAAGTTGTTGTTCTTTGACATAAAAATTTTGTTGTTTATTTTTAAGTAACAGTTTTAAAAATATATATATTTTCTCTCTTTAGGTCAGTTGTATGAAGGGTTTGATGAAGAATACCAGTGCCCTGTATTGGATGAGGACAGGGTATGCAAAATTATAAATGGCTATAATTGTCCCCTCTTTAATTAGTTGATGTAGTCACAGAATTTTTTCAATACAAGCTTGTTTTACTAGGTAGGGTTAGGGTAATCAATAGGTTATATAAATCACATTGGTCTCCAGTCAAAAGCAAATCCAACAGAGAGCATGTAATAAAACAAAAAGTTAATGATAATTACATTGTTTTAGGTTGTGGATGAGCTGGAGGACAAAATGGGAGATGGAGGCGTAATTATTGATTACCATGGCTGTGATTTCTTTCCCGAACGCTGGTTTGACATTGTTTTCGTCCTCCGAACAGACAACACAAATCTATACAATCGTCTTGAAAACAGGTTTGTGTTCAACAATTCAAAACATTACAAATTTGTGTTATGTAATTAAGGGCCTAATGTACAGTTCAGCAGTCATTTACATATTGTATGCTTCCTGTTTCATTGATTTTAATTGTATATATTTCTTTATTCAGAGGATACACAGGAAAGAAGCTTCAGGACAATGTGCAGTGTGAGATTTTCCAGACTATCTATGAGGAAGCCATGGAAGCCTACAAGGAGGATATAGTCCACCAGCTCCCCAGTAACACTCCTGAAGACCTGGAGAGGAATCTGGAGCAAATTGTTCAGTGGATTGAACAATGGATGAAAGACAACAATTGACATGGGACAATATATGTGAAAGGCTTTTGAGACACTTTTGAGTTCATGTCAAAGTAGACAGACATCACATTTCATAGTTATTGTTTACCCAGATAGAGTGGTGTTCTTTTCACTATCATTGAGCTAAGGACTTAAAATATGTGGGGCTGTTAAAAATGAACTGATCACAAAGAAGTTAAACCCGCTTTAAAAATGATTCGAAGGAATAAATATTTTTATACAGTATTTAAAAGAGCCTCTTTCTGTTGTCTAGTTCTATTTTTCATGATTAAATTATCAAAGAAAATATAATTGTTTTGATAAATGATCGTTTAGCTGCCACCAAATAATAGTAAGTGGAATTTAGGATTAAATCTAATTCACAAAAATTATACTTGGGTGTTTCTCCTCAAAACATGGATCACAAGTACATAATTAGGCATAGCTACACCAAGTTGTTTGTCTAGTAGCGAAAAAGTTGCTTTATAATTTTATACTTCAATTTTTTCCGTTAATGCTCTATGAACAATCAAACCATCGTATCCAATTCTAAAATTCCTGGATCATCCAGTTCCTCTGGCATATTATCAATTGCAAGTATAAAAATAAAACTGAGAATGATGAATGAAAGATGTTTGTTACAGTTGGTGCTGTGCAGTATTTTTTATTTCTTGCAAAAAAATGTAATTAAAATAAACTTACTCCTTGTACTTGGATTAACGTGGCCACGTTTACAATATTCAGTGAGTGATTAATATTGAGTGAGAAATGTAAATTGCTCAAATCACTTTAGACAGCTGCGTTTGGCCTACAACGCAATTTTAGGAATCCAGTTATTATAAGCTTTTCTGAATTCCATGACCATTATGAATTCCATATGACCATTTGCAGTACAAACAGTGCACATTGTGTTAATAAACGACGGATATTTCACAATGAAGCGCTTCTTCTGATGTTTCATCTTTTTTCTTGTCAAACTGGTTTGTGTTGTGACATCACACACTGGGAAGGAGAAGTCACGTGATCGATTCCCCTTCACCTGCAGCACCAGTGGCGGAAGACAGGTGTAAGTTTCGGTACCAGGTAAGAAAGCGATGGCTTTTAGTATGTACTTAGATAAAAATATGTAGTCAACACTCCCACAACTAGATGAACGCTCTTACAGTGCAAAATGATTTAGCTTTTATTGATTTTGGATGATTTCAGAGCTTGTAAGCTTAGTTCCGTTTTATTTCTTCATGTTCTTTTGTTGACAGGCTAGTTTCAAACCGCGTTAAGATGATGTCATGCAACGCAGATTTTGTGCTATCGATATAATTTCTCATTTTTGGGTAGATTTCTGAACTCGCTGTTTAAGTTTGTTTTACCAGTGTTTAACTCGCGTGTTTATTTTTATGTCAGGTTTCTTTTTAAGGGGAAAAACACGGTTTTAATTTCAGCCTGTGAGGCAATGACAATGTAACTACCGTTCCCAGGTAAGTTACTAACTTTAGAGTTTTGTAGTATAAGCTACAGTATGCAATTTTTTTAGGCGCATATAAAAAATTTTATCGTGCAGTTTTTATGTAGATCCTAATGTTGTAATTCAAACATTGATCAAAAATATTTTAAACGATTTAAATTGTTAGAGGTACTATAAATTACATTCACAGTGTTGGTTATAGTAGGCCATGGCATAACAGGTAAAATCTAAATAGACTATAATAATGTGGATAACTTTTCTGATCCTCAGTTCACTCAAGCTGCTAGAAGAGCCATCCCCATGTCTTTTGGAAACGGGTCAGCATCCCGCTTTGATCGGGTCCGCGATATGCCTTACTACGATCAGGTGCCCATCGGCTCTCTGCCGTGGGGTCAGCAGGCTCCTTACCCACTTGGCGGAGAAGTGGCAGCATCCAGCTATGATAGCTTACCACCACCACCGCCTCTCCCTGAAAACCCTCCTGTTGGCCCAGATTTCTACCCGAGTGATGTTGAAGACCAGGTGGATGATGCAATGGACATCAAACCCGTCCGAAAATTCATTCCTGACTCCGTGAAGAACTTCTTCAGGGCCAGTGGCAACCGAGGCAGCAAGAAATGGACCTTTCCGCCACCACCACCTGATGGGAACACCACCACCGAAGGCGTCCCGTGCTCTCCTCCACACTCACGTGCACCCTCTCCTACAGCCCCCAGCTCTTACCTAGACCCTTATGGAGGTTCTGGAGGCAGCTACAATTCAAGGAAGGAGCAGGCAATGTTATTAGGGGAGCCGCTGGAATCAGTTTCTGGGCGCTCTTTGCAGACGGCTATGACTTACAGTGAAAAGGTGGAGGAATACAATCAGCGCTATGCTTATATGAAGTCCTGGGCTGGACTTTTGCGTATTCTGGGATGTGTGGAGTTGCTTTTGGGAGCTGCTGTTTTTGCATGCGTCTGTGCGTATGTACACAAAGATAATGAGTGGTTTAATATGTTTGGTTACTCCATGCAGTCAGTGTATGGGGGTGGTATGTATGGGGGAGCATCAATGGGTGGGATGTATGGAGGAAGTGGATCTGCCTACTCGGGACCCTTGACTCCTTTTGTTATTGTTGTGGCTGGAGTGGCCTGGATAGTGACTGTCATTCTAGTAGTGTTAGGCTTGACCATGTATTATCGTACCATTCTACTAGACTCCAGCTGGTGGCCAATCACAGAGGGTGTGATAAACGCAACGCTAGCCTTGCTCTACTTGATAGCTGCGATTGTGTATGTGAGAGACACCGTGCGTGGAGGTCTCTGCTATTATCCACATTTCAACGCTGGGCCCAATGCAGGGTTTTGCCGAACAGAGGCTGGGCAGAATGCTGCCATCATCTTCCTTTTTCTCAACACGCTGTTGTATCTCGTGGGAGCAGGCGTGTGTCTGAAGCTGTGGAGACATGAAGCGGCAAGGATGCGCAGAGAGAGAATGGGTCAAGATGTAAAGTTCAAATGATTTTTCTTTGTAATATATTAATACAAAATGAAATGCAATACTCAAAATGATAATAGCAATACATCTGAATAAATCTAATTTACTTGTTTTTCATACTTAGATGAAATCAGAAGGACTTCCGCTCAATATGGTAAGCCGTTGAAGTTTAATAGTAAGAACATTTCCAGATTTTAAAATCATTGCTGTAATTTACTCTTTGTAATCTCAGATTGGTGCTGGCTCAAGTGTCTCTGTGCCCATCCACACCGCTCCAGTAATGGCCAGTGCTGAATCTTTTGATGGCATGCCTGTTAACCCAGTTATGATGGAACCAGAGATTCTAAGAGGTCATATTCCCTCTGGCCACATTCCCAAACCTGTGATCATTGCAGACTATGTGGCGTAAGTTTCAAGAATTCAGGAAATATATAAACTGGATTTTCATGAAGTTCAGACACTAACCACATTTGTAGGATTTGTTATTGTTACCTCATGGATTTTTAATCTCTTATCGCTTTTGTTTCTTAAATGTTCGGTCTCATCTTTCTCCTCTCAGGAAATATCCCACAATCAAGACTGATGAGGAGAGGGAGCGGTACAAGGCTGTGTTTAATGATCAATACGCAGAATATAAAGAGTTGCATGCTGAGGTTCAGGTCTTAATGCAGAAGTTTGAGGAAATGGATAATCTGATGAGAAATCTTCCACAACAGACTTCCAGTCAAATGGTAATTTTTTTAAATGGCAAATTCTTTCATAATTATTATACTTGTGGGAGTTATGAACTTATATTATTTAACCACCTACGTGGAATATTTGTAATTGAAAATTTGTTTGTCGCATCACCATTAACATTAATTAGACTCAAAGATTATTAAAAACAGCAAAGAGTTGGTGACCAAACACAACACTACAATTTATCTAAATACATTTCTCAAAAATATTTATATTGAGAGAGAAATACTTGATTAATCTTTGTTTTCCTCCCACAGGAGGAAGAGAGAATCAATAGCATTATTCAAGAGTATAACAGAAAAAAAGCTGTAAGTACTGTTTAATACTATTGTCTACTCTACTTCTAGGAGTTTTAAGATAATATCCACAATACATGTTGTGTTGTTTACCTTTAAACTATGACCTGTGTTCTACAAGTTTCTTTGACCTCTTTCAAAACCTTCCTCTGCCTGTTGCCTTTCTACATTCTTTAGTCATTGCAAAAGAATGACGTCTGCCTCAATTTGAGCGCCACAAACAGTAGAAACTGAAAAACTGGAAATGTTAGGGGGACATAAATGGAACTATTGAAAAGTTTACGTTCTTCCTGTCTGTGTGTGAGTGCACGCCAGAGAAAACTTTACCTGTTTCTGTTTGCAGGACCCAACATACCAGGAGAAAAGGGAGAGATGTGAATATCTAAAGAGCAAACTTGCACATATAAAGCAGAAAATTCAAGAGTATGACAAAGTGATGGACTGGAATGATGGTTACAGCTAAACAGAACTCCATTTGACTTTCTTCATAGAGGTTCCCAGAACAGAAGCAACTGGCCGAAGGAAAATTGTCCATGGCTATATTTTCTGGAATTCATTTAAAATTTAGTTTGGTCTTGATTGGTACTGAAATAATTTCATATTGATTTTGATAGAGCAGGAAGTGCAATGAAGGCTACCTACTACTTCAAATCCAGCACTAAAAACCTCCTCTATTATTGACATATCATGTGGCACAACATCAGCAATGTTTTAATTATATATATTATACTTTTTATTTTAGATCTAGGTAATTTGAAGGAAATCACTGGAGTCTTTGAGCTTCCTGTAGTTAAGTGAAGATGTAAATAGCTCTCAAAATGGTATTTGTTTAAATATCAGTATCTCTAAAATGATCCTAGATTTCTTGGTACATTTATAGTTTTCCTGTTTTATTTTTACATTTTTGTGTATTTTATACTGTACAGTCATGTGTGAGTTATATGTAATTTTTTTATTACCGTGTCCATCTACCTTCAATTTCATTATTTTTTCATTGATATTGAAAGTAGATAAAATAAACAGGCCTGCTTCTACATTGTTCTGGCAAGTGTGTACTTTTTGACAAAATAATTAACCAATAGTTCATACTTAAATAAGATACATATCACCTCTCATTTATTTTTAACACACTATACTTAATGGCTCTGAGCATTATAGACCTGCTGTTATAGTTAAACTGTGGTAAAGCAATGTACACTTTTTACTGGCTTGATGGCTCTGAAGGCATCAGGTTACAAGCTGGAGTGGACTCCAGGAAGAAAAGCTGCTCAAATAACCTTATGCCTCATGAATATTGAATTTGGTGTGTAATAATCTAGAACTGTTTATATGACTGTAGCAATTAAAACAATAATGAGCCATATCTTACACTAAGAAGACTCTGACAATCAGCAATGCACTTATGAACAACCCTTGTTGTTAATTTCTAATTAAATGATGACTGGAGTGTATTTTAAAGATACCTCATAGATGACAAGCTCATGATTTGGGCGATCAGAAATTCCATTGGTTTTATACATTATTTGCATTATATGCGAATACTACTACTGGAAACTACTACTCATATGCTATTTATTTTAAACCATTAGAGAAAGAAATCACAGAAATTGTCTGAACTAGGCCTATATCTGACATAAAGTAAGGTAGTTAGTTAATTAGCTAGTTTTAAACATAAAATGCCTCAAGAACTACAAAAACTATAAAAGATATGTATTGGGAATCTAGCTATGCAAATGAACGTGGCTTGTTTTCGCGCCGCTCACGCGTTCAGGGCGGGGCTACACCTGTGCAGGTGAGGCTGGGGGAGGCTGGTTTCACTGATGTGTTGTGAGGGAGACTGCAGATCTATGAAACTCTCTCGGTATTTAGCGGGCGTTTCCTGAAGGCTGAGCGTCTTAAAGGTCCTTGAAATACTCCTGTAAGGAGCGAGGAAGGGTTACAAATCATTTACCGTCTTTGACTGCTTTGCAAAGGATTGAGGGTGAGTTACCGCGATGCGATTAATTTATATTCTAATTTATTTCTCAGTATTCCCAGCTGAACACTGTAGCCCACTGTTGGCTAAGTTGATTACTAATAGCCTACGTAGCTGAACTACGTTGCGCAGAACTAATTTTAGGATATTGAAATAGTTTTACGGTAACGTTAACCGTCTCCAGACCGTCATGATGTGGTTGTTCATGTAAAATTACAGATGTCATGTTTCCTAATTCTGAGAATATTTTAACGTACCCTTTTTTTTTCTTTTTATTACTACTGATTTATTAAAATGTTCACTTGACCTTAAAAGTTGATGTAATATGCTTGAATGTCTTCGCAACAAGAAAGCTTGTTAGAAATCTGCAACTTATCCATGCACAAAATAAATTAATTAAAACTGATATTACGTTGTTTTGCTACAACCTACTTTCCACCAGGCTGTGATGTAATACACAATTTATAAATTCAAACCACTAAAAATAATTGAAAACCATCGTTTTAATTAAAATAAGATAAAGATGTTAAAACCAAATAAAATTATGAGTGCAGAGTCCGTCAATAACTGTAATATAAATGCTACTTAGTTTCTTAATTTATATCACCATCTTTGTATCTAGATTAGATTCAAATCTGTGTTTTTTTTGTTTTATTTCCTCAACAGTGCGTCATTATATCACATTGATTTATATTTTTCTTTCTTATGTTAGATTTCACCCAGATAACCCTGTGAAGTTTGTCTGGGAAGCTAACATCATGCCAAAAAAATCAAGTCGTCCTCCTGCATATGGAGGCAGACAGTAAGTTGCATATTAGAGAAAGCATCCATTATCAGTACAGACAAGTTTTCTTTATGGACCCTTTAATACATCATTGTAATGGTGTTATGAACTGAGCAGTGTTGTTTTAGTATAATGGATATATTATAATAGTTTTTGTTCATATTTTGAATTCGTTTTTTTTTTGTTGTTGTTGTTGTTTTAAAAAATAAGAGTAAATTATTTAATTGAATTAATTTTAACAAGTTTAATTTAATCTTGTGTTTTTTATTAGTTTGATACATTTTGTTATTCGTTTTATAGCTTGTCTATAGTTTTTAAATATATATTAAATATATTTAAATATATATTTTTGTTGTGTGTGTATATAATATATATATATATATCTTAATATAATTATTTATATAATATATTTTATATAATAAAAAATTTTTTTTTTTATATTATTATTTTTTTATGGTTTTAGATTTAGTTTTAATTAACTATAATATCTATAATATCTATCATCTATATTATCTCACTTATTGTTTCAGTCACCACCGATCCTCCCATCGCACACCTTCCTATCACCCTGATGAAATGCTTCACTTTTACCGCTGGACATCACCCCCAGGTGTCATGAAGATTTTGTGCATCATCATCATCATTCTCTGTGTGGCTATGTTTGCCTGCGTAGCCTCCACACTGGCATGGGACTATGATGCCAGTGCCATGGGTCTTGGGGGTCTTGGAGGCATGGGCTATGGAGGCATGGGCTATGGCGGCGGATCATATGGCGGCGGATCATATGGCGGCGGATCATATGGCGGTGGGCTTGGTGGAAGCTATGGTGGGGGTGGCTATGGAGGAGGCACGTACATGGACCCAAAATCAGGCAAGGGCTTTATCATTGCGATTGCGGGAATCACCTTTATCGCTGTGCTCATCATCTTCATCCTGGTGGTGTCGAGGCAGAACGCTTCACAGTCTCCCTCGTTCTATCTGGCCTCCATCATTATTTGTGCCATCCTGGCTGCACTCATGCTCATCGCCACCATAGTGTACCTGGTCGCTGTTAACCCCACCTCTCAGACGTCTGGATCTATGATGTATAATCAGATCTTGCAGCTGTGTGCACAATACCAGAACCAAGATCAGGCCTCTGGCATCTTCATCAATCAATATTTATACCACTACTGTGTAGTGGAGCCTGAAGAGGTGAGTGTGTTCTCCTGATTGGGAGCAGGCCATCTTTTATAATAATATTTGTTCAGTTCAGGTTGGCTATTATCAGACACAAACTTAACACCTTTCTTTTGTGTAGAAATGCTAGTTAAGATTTATGAAAACACAGAAACCAGTCTGCCACACTGTCCTCTATACTGGTGTTCATATACAGTGTTATTTCAAGTGTTTTATTTTTTTCTTTGTCTACAAGGCCATTGCCATTGTTCTTGGGTTTCTAGTCGTGGTTGGATTGATCATCTTACTTGTGTTTGCGGTGAAGACCCGAGGACAGATTAGGAGATACGGCAGGGAGCGTGTTCTCTGGTATGACGTGAAGACCATCCACGATGGACTTACATCTCAAGGCATCGGCGAATGGGTAATAATTTTCACTGGCAAAATCTCCAAAAGATATGTTTTATTTTGTGTTCATGTTAGGTTTGTCTTTTTCTTAAGACCGTACTACACATGGATTAATGATATCATGAAACGTAATGCTTAATGTGTAGCACTTGTTGTACTAATGGTACTATTTAAAACCCCAGAATGCATCTTAATACATTTTGTTTATTTCCAAATGTTGCTACGAGCTGATAATTGCTCCACTGTTTAAGGAGTATCCTTGGTCTAGAACATTGCTATTAAGTCTCTTCCACGAATGGAAGTTTCAGAGCAAGATTTCCACGAAGAGGTGTTTTTATGTCTAGTTTCTGGGTGTGTCCTCTTATTCACTTTCACTTGATGGGAAAACAAATGATTATGATCCAAAATGTCATGATGAAATACACGGAACACTTAATAGTGACTTTTATGAACTGGACGCTGGGAATAGACCAAAAAACATGATCATGTTCTAGTGTTACTTGGTCGCTTCATTGGCTTTGTTCTTACACAAATCACCATGTAAGCAGTGGAAGTTTTGTCCTTTATGTCATGATGGTATTTGCGGAAGTGGTGGAACCGGTTTTGCCTGGCTTTAATGTTTGTCCAGACTATTTACCATACACAAAGGCAACTGAGCATGTTGGGGAAACAGAGAAGCTCAAGTAAAAGAGGCCTACTGCAGCACTTACAGAAGCTACAGACTACCAAATGAAGAGTGAAAATTTTTTGAGATGCTACTTTTATGTCTTGATGGGGTATTAAAAAACACTTTAGAAAAACACCTTTTGATGCATTTTTAAGGTTGCTACAAACAGGACAGATTTAAAACTGGTAAATGCCTAAACCATAAAAATTAAATGTGAAACAGTTGAAGGATGAGCTACATATTTTTTATTTGAAATTGCATGCATGCTATTTATCTTCTCAAAATGTCTCTATATAAACTCGTGGCTTTCTTTTTTTTTTTTCAGGTTAATAATGTGTCTGGAGATCCAGAGGCTTTTGTCAATGACCACAATGATCAAGTCGCAGTTGCACAGCCGATGGTACACAGCCAGAAACCAATTTACCTTCCAAGGTAGCTCATCTTAATGCTTTTAAAGATTTCATTGCAAAAAACAAATGCATAGCTAATGCATTACTTTTCATCCTTCTGTAGACTTTACGTGACTTTGTCTTAATAAACCTTGACTATTATATAATAAGTTATTATAGATATTAATTACATATGAAGTGGCTGACTATAAAGAGGATATTTCATGCAATTTAATAATCACAAAAAAGTAAGAATGACCACTTCTATTAATCCGCCAAGTGAGAACACACTGACTCAGTATTAGTCTGTCACTAGACAACATGCCACAGAGTGAAGGAATCCAGGAAATCTTGTCCCTGTATGAATTGTTTTGTCATGAACATGAATAACCAGTTTCACAAACTGATTATGTGAACTAACTGAAACTATAGTAATCCGAAAGCTATTC
This sequence comes from Enteromius thamalakanensis, assembly GCA_032357475.1. Taxonomy (NCBI): domain Eukaryota; kingdom Metazoa; phylum Chordata; class Actinopteri; order Cypriniformes; family Cyprinidae; genus Enteromius; species Enteromius thamalakanensis. Next base: position 8,821,717 of record JAUCMT010000105.1, on the reverse strand, counting down.
TCACTTTGTCAGTTTCAATCAAAATTGTAATAATATCACACCCAAGTAATTAACAAAATTTGTTGTTTTGTTTTAATTTCTTAATCAAAAGTGGTTCTGATGTGACGAGCTCTTTAAGTGGACTAAAGAGTAAACTGAGAGACTATGACACTGGAGAGTCTGGAGATGAGCTGGACACTGACCATCAAAGGTAAGGGAAATCTTTATGTAGTTATTTGGTTGTATTGGAGCACTTTTTGAAACATACTCAGCATTTGTGAATATTTCTAATCAGTAACACTCACAATTTACCCTTTACTTCTATTTTGTTCTGCCATACACTCAGTGAGTATCCTCCCATCATTAACGAGCAGGAGAGGCTTGAGTACAAGAGAGAGTTTGACAGAGACCACATGGAGTACAAGCGTCTTCAGGCTGAGCTAGATGATATTAATCAGGGCTTGGCAGAAACGGATCGAGAGCTGGATAGCTTAAAGGAAGGCAGCCCACAGTTCATGGTATGTAATCTATTAAGTTAAACACAAATTCACAAATCATGTGACCAAAATTCACATGCTTTAGGCTAGGGGTGACAAATCTTAGTATAAATTCATTATATATATAGTGTAAGTCACCATTATATAAAGTTTTTCACAATCACTCATCCTTAAATAAAAAATATAATTTTACCTCCTAAATAAAAAAAACTAACTTATTTTCCAATATTAAACATTCAATTAATAATATATGTCCTGTTTTGATGATAATCCTTGTTGTTTAAATATGTTGCATTAATATGTATTCCTCTTGTTTTCTTCTATAAAAAGGATGCCATGGATGTATACAACAGGCTCAAAAGTTTAAAGAAGGTAAACAAAATTTAATTTAAAAAAAAAAAGAAATTTAGTGTGTATTGGTGAAAATGTAAATGCTGACCGGTTTCCTTTCCCACAGTCTGCAGACTATCAGATGAAAAAGAGAAGGTGTAAAGAGCTGAAGACAAAACTGTCCTTGATCAAAAGAAGGGTCAGCGACTATGACTACAGACAGTAAAACCTGGCACCAGAAACTCAGGAGAGTATCTTGTCACATGTTGTTTTGTTTTGGGGACTTTACTGTTTCTGTATTAAAAATCTGTATCACTGTATGATTATCAAGAACTGCTGTATGCCAGATTTTGCTTTTGAGCCGAACTAAGCTTGATCAAAGTATTGTGGTATCAATGAAGTATTTTTTATTTTTTAATTTTTAAGCTAGATAAAGTCTCCTTTTAACATTTATTCTTTTTCCGAAGACATGTAGTAAAGTTACATTTTGTGTAGGCTATCTTAAATACGAGCAAGACTGTGACCACTGTTGTAGTTTCGAGGATCTTAAAGCAAAGCATTCTAATGTTGTTTGTTATAATACTTTTTTACTTGCATTTTTAATTTTAATAATTAATCTGTCACCAGAATAACAAGCTATGTCTTGTTTTTTTAAAGTACACATTTATAGGTGTGAATTCAATGTCATTTCATTATTTGGTTATTGAAATCAATTGTCAAATTTATAGAGAATTCAACTATTTTTATGTGGCAGGTGAATTGTGTTGAATGTACAGTACAATGTTTGCTCGTCATTTGTGTACATAGTAAAATAAAACCATTATATTTCCAAATTACTTCTTTTGTATTCATTTCAGCTTCTGAAATTAAAGTGTGCAATTAAAAGTTAATCATAAGCTATTTTTTTGGATCGGATTACGGAACATGTAGTCCCTCCCATAAACTCGGAACTATTGTTTAGTTTTTGCACCGGAGGACACAACAAATCGACGCACAAGGGTTGCCCGAAAGTAAATACCGGGTGAATTGAGATGTTTTTATAGTCCACTGAGAAAGTTACGTATTAGTATGTCATTAGTACAAAACCCCAGTTTATAGACATTTTTTCTGTATTTGCTGTTTTAAGTTTAAAAGTACGAAAATCTATACAACGTACAAGCGAATCTCTGTGAGGAGACCATATGCAGAAATCTATTGAAACATCCGAGAGGGCACTCGTTTCGGAAGAATAGAATAACTGTGTAACATTTCCCCTAAAGAAAGCTAACAGTCTCTTAAAATTATAAAAACATGGATGAAGAACCAGAAAGAGCAAAACGCTGGGAAGGAGGATACGAACGAACATGGTG
>JAUCMT010000105.1:8787726-8819462 GCA_032357475.1 Enteromius thamalakanensis | reverse complement strand
TCTTAAAATTATAAAAACATGGATGAAGAACCAGAAAGAGCAAAACGCTGGGAAGGAGGATACGAACGAACATGGTGAGAAGTTGAGCTTGATGCTTGCTTTAACTTGTGTTGCGTTTTTATACTTGCCATCAATGAGTGGTCATTGTTAATATATATTTTATAAAATAACGTACTGTCAGTAACTGTGTAAAACAGAATGGCTTGGCTAGTGTGTTTGTAAGGGGCATCACAAGACTGCCAGATTGATATTTATTAAAGCACATAGGAACACATACGCTTTAATGAGCAGTTGACATGTGTCTTTCTTAGGGAGGTGCTGAAGGAGGATGAATCTGGATCTCTCAAAGCCACTGTGGAGGATATTCTTTTCCAGGCGAAGAGGAAAAGGTACACCACTTAAATGCAAAAATATGAAAATAAGTTTGAGCTGATTGCATATTGCTTTGATATTCACTTACTGTCATATTACAGAGTGTTTGAGAGTCATGGACAAGTTCGGCTTGGAATGGTAAGATGCATTTAACTGTCCTCCATAGTCTTTTGTCGATAGAGAATGAGCATAATCATGCATATAACTTCCACCAACCCAGATGCGACACCTCTTCGTGATCATTGACTCATCTAGATCCATGGAAGATCAAGACCTGAAGCCCAACAGGCTCACCTCCACCTTGAAGGTTAGTGGCACTGCATCTGTAGTGGCATACGGAAGCCTAGCATTGTATGAAATCTGACCTTTCATTTTGCGTTCTTCAGCTGATGGAGTATTTTGTAGAGGAATACTTTGACCAGAATCCAATCAGTCAGGTAATGCACTTGTCTCTGTATCTGTCCGACAGTGTTTACAGCCTGTGCACCTTATGTTAACTGTACCATATCTTCACAGATAGGGATCATTACCACTAAGAACAAGAGGGCCGAGAAGCTCACTGATCTTGCAGGTTGATGCATTGGTATTATGTTTGCATGTTTTAAGAAGTTTTCTTTATCGTTATCTTCACTTGACATTATTTTACTCCTGCCAGGGAACCCTAAGAAGCATATAGCAGCTCTGAAGAAAGCCGTGGACTCCACATGTGTTGGCGAACCATCTCTCTACAACTCTCTGAACTTGGCCATGCAGACTCTGAAGTAAGGCACTTGTCACTTCCACCTGGATGCAGGGCTTAATAATCTACATATCCCTTTCATGCAGTAATTATATTACTATTTCCATGCAGACACATGCCTGCTCATACAAGTAAAGAGATCCTGGTTGTTTTCAGCAGTCTTACCACCTGTGACCCAGCAAACATCTACGAGCTTATTAAAGTGAGTTTAAATGCTGGTAACGGCCGCATGCTTCAGTGGTTAGTTTGGCTGGATGAACTTTGATTTCTTTGTTGTCTTGTGCTTTTATATATATATACAGACTCTAAATGGTTTGAAGATCAGAGTGTCTGTGATCGGTCTGTCTGCAGAGGTTCGGGTGTGCACCATCCTCACAAGAGAAACTGGAGGTTGGTAGTCTTACTTTAACATGTTTTCTCACTTGTATAATATTTGCTAAATTCTGTTTGGCCCAATAGGATCCTACAATGTGATTCTGGATGAGAGTCATTTTAAAGAGCTGCTGATGCTGCATGTGAAGCCGCCTCCAGCCAGCTCCTCCTCCGAGTGCTCCCTCATTCGCATGGGTAATCACACAACCATTGTCACCACTATTTCAACTGAGTAAAATGTTGAAAGTAAAACACTTATTACGGATAGCTAAATGCTTAATTCAAAATTAGCCAAAGTATTTAATAAATATGTTGAACTGGGAATTTAGTTTTAGTTTGTATATATTTTATGTGTTCACTGCACTGAAAATGTAAAAGTGTCCAGGATTTGTTGGGATTAATGTCTGGGAAATACTAGAATATGTATTCTACAATATTTTTAATGTGCAGCATAATTTGTTTAGGTTTTCCCCAGCATGTCATAGCCTCCATGTCTGATCAGGATGCCAAGCCCTCGTTCAGCATGTCGTGAGTACAGTTTTAATCTTATGTTATATCTTATGTATTAATCTTACGCTCACCAATGCAAAAAAAAGTAATGTTATCAAATATTAAAACAATTTTAAATAACTGTTTTAATATAATGACAAAGCTGAATTACATGTCACATGACCCTTCAGAAATATTCTAATGTGCTGATTGGCTGCCTAAGAAAGACTTTTTATTGTTATTAACAGTGTTACTTTTAAAAGCCGTGCATTTCAATATTGCATTATTCCCCCAAAAAATAACTAATTGCATACTTTTTATGGAAAGCAATTTTCTGCGTTACTTTTGCATTACTTTTGTGTTACTTTTTAAATCTGAGCAGGGCTTGATTGTTTATTTTTTAATATAAGAAGTTCTATTTATAGCAAATGTGTGCCCCTTCACAGTAATGTTATGGATAAACCTCATGCTCAAGAAAAATCTGTACAATATAATACAGTAGAAGAAGGTTCAATACTCTTCAGCAATTAAACAAACTTTCAGTTTGTCTAAATTCATCATTGCTTGTTAGTATGGTTGAACAGGATCATTAGCAGCAAAGACATTGGTTAATAAAACTGGATTAGATACATTTGTGCTATTTAACATATTTAATCATTACAGATTTTCATCATATTCTGAGTTTGCATTTCAGTTTGAAATAATTTTGAGGAATACTAAATCATTGGCTAGTGAGATGAAATAATGCTTATTTATGTTTAGTCTAGAACTACACTGTATTCACACAGTGCACACAGCTCCTCTGCACTTCATGAGAGAGACTTGTCAGTTAATGAATAGGAAAACAAAGTAACGGGCATTAATTAAAAACAATTTTAATTAATTTATCTTTAAATTGTTCAAAAGTGACAGTAATGCATCCCTGCTGAATTTAATTTAGAATAAAATCTTACTGACTCTAAACATGGTATCTTTAATGTATACCTAATTGTATTATTTATCATTGGAAATGATTAATTATGCTTAATTTTCTAATATATTTCAGGCACCTAGACAGCGCTGGTGAACCAGGACTCACTCTTGGTGGCTACTACTGCCCACAATGCAGAGCCAAATACACTGAGCTGCCAGTGGAGTGTAAAGTGTGTGGTATGTTTTCAGCATGTCCCGATTCTTCCGTCTGTACACTAATCTTCAGTTCTCACGGTCTGTGTCTTCTCTCTGGTACAGGTCTGACTCTAGTTTCCGCTCCTCACCTGGCCCGTTCTTTCCATCACCTCTTTCCCCTCGAGGCCTTCCAGGAGACCCCCCTGGAGGAGTATGAGGGCGAGAGGTGAGCTCTACACTCACTCTGTGAAAACCCCTCTGTCTCATCACAGCCTATTTCATAGCACTAATCTGTCTTTTCAGGTTCTGTGAAGCTTGCCAAGGAGAGTTGAAAGACAAAAGTGTAGGTTTTCCCAGATCTTTTGCATGAGAGTATTAATATCTTCTTGTTAACATTTAGCCTCTTTATTTTCTCCTCTCTGCAGGTGTTTAGGTGTCTAGCATGTAAAAAAGTGTTCTGCGTGGAGTGTGATCTCTTCATACATGACACACTGCACTGCTGTCCTGGCTGCATGCAGACTGACAGGACGTCCTGATGTAAGATGGCCTACAGACACAAGACATCTGTGAACTTCAGTACAAGTAGAAACTAAGAGATGCAGAAGAGGAAGTCATCAGCCACGGATTCAGATTCTTACTGATAATTTAGGCTTAATGTTATGAAAGCCATCACATAATGGTTGTCAGCGTCTTTGGCATCTTTCTGGTTTTGTGCATCATAGTAGTGCTCAAGATGTTACTGTATGAAATGGCGCCCCCTATGGGGAAAAGTGTCTCACTGGACCAAATCAAACCAGCATCAGAAAAACATTTTGCGCTGTTTTTTCAACTGTCCTATTTCTGTTTGAGCCACTGAGTTGTACTAGATTTAACATGACAGCTGTTTTGTTTTCTACATACCATGTTAATATACCTGCCTGTGCTCAATTATGCAGATTCATACTTGTTAATTGTTCAAACAAATTAAATTTTTCTTTTAAAAACGTACTGACATTTTTGCAAACTAAATTTATACTATATATATATATATTATTGCTGGTATGAGTTTAAGGTGTTGCAGCAAAATGATTTCTAGAGTAAAAAAGACATGACAAAAATAAAAGATGCCACAAAAGTAATCAAATTCACAAGAATGTAATTTCAGTACGAACGGTTGGAGACAGATGAGATTCTTACAATTTACCTGTACAAGCAACAGTGCAGCTCTTCAAAAATATTCACCCCATATTCACAAATTCAGTATTGCTTATTTCACACACTTTAGCACACCAAAACAATTTGAATCATTTTAAATTGCATTATAAAATGAACACGCCTAAGACTTTGACATTCACAGAAAGAGTGCTTCACAGCTCTGTATTTTTGTGCTGCTCATAGTGTCTGTGCAGCCAGGCCTTCAGCAGCGGGAGGTTCTTGTCCATCCAACGAATGTTCTCTTCAATGTTCTCCAGGGCTTGCTGAATACATCTCAGTTCTGCTCCGGTCTCAGCACGCAATGAAGTGAAGAAACTACGAATCTGATGAAGCAGAGAAATGCATCAATGTAATGGAGATATGTTTTTGTTCTAGACCAAATGACGAAAACTCCTAATTCTCTGTTGTCCTTACTATATATATATTTATTTATAAACAATACTTACCTCTGTTAGCATTTTGCTGGTTGAATATTGGTTGGTCACTCCCACTACCATGTGCGCTATAGAGTGGGAGCCAAGATCAAACCTATAAACATATATGTGAAGTCATTAAAGGGCGCGGAATATACCACTACTGTGTGTCTAATTAAATCAGTATCTCACTTCTTAATCAGGGAGTCCCAGTTAGCTTTTAAAAAGTCCCATGCGTGTTTGTAGGCCTTGGGATTTTTACTGACTGAAGTCACAACATATGGCAGATCCTGAGTCTTCATCACCTCTCCCACCAGACTCTGCTCCATCATCCTGACACAAATGAAGGATCACATTAGTAAATATTATTATTGTCTAAACTAATGTATATCTGAATGTCTCACCATTTAAGTTTGTGATCGAGAGGGCTGATCGTGAGGGCCATCTTTATCCTATCCTTCATCGAGATGTACATAGACTCCTTGTACTTCTCAAACAGGAAATTCCAGCCATCCTCAGTCCGGGCGCCAACAGAAAACACAGCCATAGTAACATCATTAGGAAGACTAGAGGCAAAAAAGAACAAAAAAAAAAAAAAATTCTCCTTATAGTTTCATTCATTAAGGAAAGAGAAGCGCGGTTACTTTTCCCCCGAGTAACAGTATAGACCAAAATGTTCAAAAGGAAGTTTCAGAAAGAAAAGAATGATGAGCTCACCTCATATTTCCATCCGAGTCCCTCCACTGGTTGAAGAGCTGGGTAGCGGTGCTGACACAGGGAGGATGACCCCGCACACAGCCGAACAGGAGAAGGTAGCTGCGCAGCATCCTCTGAGACACAGAGCCATCATCAGTCCACGACTGCTGGTCTATGAGCTTCCTGAACAGCTGCAGTATGTAGCCCTGGATCACAGACAGAACCAGCAGTAGTTACACATCTACAGCAGGGAACATGGCATTACTTGTACAGCTCAATAAAAACAACAACAATAATAAAAGCCCCTGTCGGTCAGTTTTTTAAATTTCACACATTTTAAACAACAAATTTCTGTTACTGTTCCAAAGGTCATGATTATTTAAGAATCACATATTAACACAGAGCACTTTTATAATTAAATACTTTAGAAAGTTACTATAAAGTCTAAATTCATAACAGAAATGTCAAATGGCATTATGTGGAAGTCTCTAGGCCAAAAATACAATTACAATTACAATTTTTACAAACCAAATTTTGGAGTTGGGGTATTTGAGTCCGGTCTCAAATACAGTTTTTAAGAAGACTCAGACTTGTCATGGACTCGGACGCATTTTTACTCTGACTCCAACCTTAAGGAATGTGAAAAAGTCCAATCGAGTGTTTAAGGAAATGTCACTGACTCGATACTTTATCACGATATTCAGTATTTGCTTTTGTTTTTAAGTCTTGTCCAGTATTTGAAAGCGGTGGGTTTATGTACGCACTCACTGAACGTGTTCACATAAGAGTGATTCAAACAACAATAGAACAAGAGAAAGTCACTCTTAACTAAATCACTTTAGTAACTTTACTGACTAATACAATCATTTCTATTAAACAGTAAAGATTGTGCAGTTCTTTACTTTTACATTTATTAATTAAATGCATGGATTAAATTGGGCTTGCGCAGCCATACATCAGTGGATTCCTCTTAAATTTATATTTTTAAACATTTATCTCATTTTTACCAATTCGAACAATAATGCATATTTTAAAGGAGGGTATTTCTGTCCATTTTCTTTTAAAGGCACAGGGCATTTCTGTCTGTTTGGAAACGACTGATCAAATGTTACCCTGACAACACTACGCATGCATGCAGCATTCAGCCCTCGTGCAGCCAAAGTTGTTGCAAATAAATATTTCTTTTGATATTTGTGCATTATTTACCATTCAGCTTTTCAGACTAAACTTGTTTGAACTTGCTTACACGTCTTACACTACACTTAAATCATATTTATATAACAGACAAAAAATATTGTTTATTAGGCTACTGTACATTATTATAAAGAACATTTTGTATGCATGTCTGATATCTGGTAAAGTCGTGTTTATGAGCGCAGCGCTGCTGTGCATAGGCTACTGCTGTTACCAGGGAAACCACTATATTTCAAAAGCGCCTTCTGCTGGCAGAGAATCAATAATTGCATTTTTAATAAACCAGCATCTAGAAGGATTCTGATCAGCACTTGTTCATAGCAGAACAAATGCACTCTCAACTTTTCCCTTTTACTTTTATATAGACCTACTTTAACATTTTAAGTACATTAAGTAAATCAATTACTGTTTTGTTTTTTAAAATGGTGGATTAAAAAAAAAGAATCTTTCTAACATATTTTCTGTAGAAGTTTTATGTCCAAACAGTGACTTTTTTTTTATTTTATTCACTAATTATTATTACAGATTATACCACGGTAAATATGTAAATATAATTATATGCAGGTGTGGCTCATCTATAGGCAGTCACCCAAAAGCCTTAAAATCAAAAATCAAAATGGCAAGATGCAATAGAGGCTTGCTTTTGTTATTTAAATTTTAAATAGCTATTTTTTTATAGCTTTATATTAACTTTCTAGCATGTAAAGATTTAAACAATAATGACAAATGGTAGTGTTTCACTGAACTCAGACTCAACCTTATGGGACTTGAGTCAGACCCATTTTGGACTCAAATTAGGTGGACTCGAACCCAACACTAATGTATACTAATGTTCAAAAGTTTGGCATCAGTGTAAGAGAAAAAAATTATTAATCCTCCAATGCATTGGATTAATTAATAGGTACGGTAAACATTTATAGATAATCTATTCTTAAATAAATTATTTTTTGTTTCTTAAGCACTAAATCAGCATATTAGTGATTTCTGAAAAATCATGTGACACTGAAGACTGGAATAATGGCAGCTGAAAATTCAGCTTTATGAATGAAAAATATTTTTTTGTTTTTATTGCACTATAGATTTATTATTTTTATTGACTTATCTATTATAAATGTTAAGATACATTTTAGTTTTATTCTAATTGTTGAAAAGAAGTTAATTTTAAATCAGAATGAATCCACAAGCTAGGATGATCAGTGTGATCACTGACTGACCTTCATCTGGTTCTCCAGCTCCAGCATGTCTCTTTTCTCCATCAGTTTGTACAGAGGCACAAGCTCACTGAAGCCCTGTGTCACTGGCATGATCTCAGTTTCCTTGCTTAGGTACAGGGTCAGGTCTAAAGCCTTATCCAGGGGAAGCTTACCAACACTGTCCAGAACACACGGAGGGAGGATGTTTTAAAACCAACCAGGGTATGAGAGCAACACATTTATTGTATGATCTGCGGTACTTTACAATGACTTCTGATATATTTTCTTCCCACTGACCAAGAGCACCTAATGTACGCTGGAGGATGAGGACTGACCTGACCAGCTGGAAGGCGTTGTTGATGAGGCTGGCCCTGTCATTGCTGCTGAGTGCTGTGTGATTGTGTTTGAGCAGCGTTATGAGGTCATCCCAGCCGGAACCCTCATAATGCACAATGTAATATCCACTCATGTCCACATTAAACTTGATCCAGTCCACCTCCTCTGGCAGATACAGAACATCTGTGACAAAATACACAACAGACCTGTTAGAAATCAGTGCTACCTGTATAGTGTTTTAGCAATGATCTTTCAGTCTTTGTGTTGTTTAGAGATGCTTAAACACTGCCATTTTAGAAACTTTAAATTTGTAAGCATTATCATAATTTAATAATATTGTAAAATAATTCAGGTATTATTAAATAATCATACCTGTTTTGGTCTTAAGCAGGAAGCGGTGCACTGTGGTTGAGTCACTGATAATGTAAGTCAATGGAACGTGCCACAGGAAGCTGTAAGATCAAGAATTTACAAGTGTAAAAAAACTCATAAAAATGATGAGTCTGAAAATAATTCAAATCTTTATAAAGCCCTGTGTACACAAAGAAGGATGCAAATGTTCATTTTCAGCAAGAGTTTGTGATCACTGGAAATGTGTCAGAAATATCTGCATGAAAGAGACATTTGTTACTGTGAGTGATTTTACTTTGTACATGATTTAAATCTGTGCACATACAAAGCATAAAATTCTAAAAAATAATGTGTGAAAACATCTTAAACTGCGGTAAACTGCTTTCAGTAAGATTTGGTTTGAAAACAGTACCATACATCCATACTAGATTAAATTAGCTTTTAAATAATTTCCAATGTGGTCATTTTCAATGCATGTTTGTACATGTACATGGTGTGTGTAATGCGCTAAATTCTAAATAAATCATATTTAAAAAAAAACACTATCAGTATCACAAGCATAAAAATGAAGAAGCTGTCGATTTTTGATATTAATTTCAAACCTGGATGTTTGTGAGGGGTCATCACTCTTGAGGTAACGCTCTTGACTTAGTCTGACTTCTCGACCTTTGACCTCCACCGTAATGAGTGGAAAGCCCTCCTGCAATGTCCATGTCTCCATCATAGCCTTTACATCCAGCTCGTCCTCAGAGTGCCATTTCTAAAAGATAAAATATCACAAAAATACATCACAACACCAGTTAATAACAGGGTAAAGGGAGTTAATGATGTAACAAAGCAACCCACAGAAGCTCCAGAATGTGAGACTGAGCGCTGACAGGACTCATCACCCTTCAGTCTGCCTTCATCCAGATCATCAGACTCACACACCTATACCAGAGAGAGACATTGAGACAAATCGTTTTAACCCTCACTACTATATCATGAGACATTTTGATCCTGTACTCCTAAAAACGTTCTTAAATTCTAGTTCATTTTCAATAGTGTAGCAAGAAGCACAGATCACAAAGAAATCTTTTTGTTTAAATAAGCAGCTTTCTGTTGGATAATGTGGCAAATTTGCTTAACCAGCTATAGGTGCATGGAATGATGACTGGATTTCACCTTGGAAACATAACGGGTAAAATAAGCCCACATGGTTTATGGCATCTGCACACACGTCACTTGTACTCACATTGGTCAGACTCTCCCACAGGTTACTATTGACTGTATTCTGATAACTGTAGCGTTTAAGATATTTCACAATGCCCAATTTAAACGCATCCGGAGTCAGAAACTCTCTCAGCATGTTCAGAATACAAGCCCCCTGAAATGGCATGAACAAATGGATTTAAAAAGCTTTTGAAAGAGTATAACAAGAAAAACATATTGCACAGGAAACTTTCCAAAGTTTTATTATGCACCTTGTCATAGGAAACATCATCGAACATTTCCTGTATCTGAGCAGGATTCTCCACTGGTGTGGACACTGGGTGAGAGGAGCTCAAGGAGTCTACCTCCATGGCCTCAAAACATTTGCCTAAGAAATAATCCTCCTGTGACACAAAGAAGATTGGGCTTCGTATTAGCAAAAATCTTCATCCAACTCATGCTGAGGCCTTTTAAAATGATGAAAATAAAAAGCCCCAAAAAGAAGGCAATAGTCCTGCAACAAGGCCCATCAATATTACAAAAACTTACAACTTGCAGTTCAGGATTGGTGATGTTGACGGACACAAACTCCATGAACTTGGCAAAACCTTCATTCAGCCACAGATCATTCCACCACTGCATGGTCACCAGGTTTCCAAACCACTGACAAGAACATACAAAGAATGATTAATTCCTTAATTAACCAAAGCAACATATAAATAACCATAACAGTTAACTGATGTCTTAAGTTCACCTGATGGGCCAGTTCATGGGCGATGACCATTGTGATGCCCAGCTTGTCAGAAGCAGAAGACTTGTGTGGGTCAAAAAGAAGGGCTGATTCCCGGTAGGTGGTCAGACCCCAATTCTCCATCGCTCCAGACTGGAAGTCTGGGATGGCAGCAAGATCTACAGAGGAGATTATATATAAATAGTGAACTCAGAAACATGCCTTTTGCATTTTAAGTAGACAAAAATGCCTATGTGGAGCTAACCCTGTTTAGGTAGAGGGTATGGAATGTCAAAGTAGTCATCATAGAAGTCAAGCAGCTTCACTGCAGCATCCAGAGCAAACTCTGCCTGGTCGATCTTCTCTGGCACAGCATACACTGAAATCTAAATTCACATCAAATAAATACATTTATGGAGCATCACAAAAAGTAATAATTGATGGAGGTGGTATCTTAAAGTACATAAGTGCTTGGTTTGGGTTTTAATGATATAAGATGGATCATCTGCTAACCTGGACTCCATGCTGACTCATTTTGCTGATAGACAGAAAGTCTGAGACAATGTAGGCCACCAGGTATGTGCTCATCTTAACACTTATATCAAACTGGTCCTCAAACAGGCCACCTGGCAGCTCTGATGTTCTCAGCTGGAGTAAAGAAAAAACAAAAAGCAGACTCAACAAAAGGATCAGAGTCTCCAGCGGCAGATTAATAGTTCATGTACTTGATGATTTATTCAGGTTTTAGTCAGAAAACAGCAGGATTGATCAGTGGTGGTTCTGGGGATATTATAACAACACCTTAGGCATGTTGGAGAGGGCAATATGCTTTGCTTCTCTGCGAATCCGCATGGAAAAGTTGGCTTTGAAGGCAGGTTCATCAAAACAGGGGAAAGCTGCCCGGGCACTAGTCGGCTCAAATTGTGTAGAAGCCACAACCCTGAGAATGTGATTTGCATAACATCAGATTATTGCAGTTAAAAAAAAAGATAATACTTAAAGCCACTCAGGCTGTGCTTACATAAGGGTTCTCACCTGAGTTCTCCCTTGCTGGTGCGGTATGTGCTTTTGTAAAATCCATGAAAGCTCTCAGAAAGTTTAGCGGCAAACTCCAGCTGAACTGAATATACATGGCCTTGCTTCAGCACAGCATGCTCAGATATAAGCGCAATCTGTTGGAAGTATGGGTACTCTAGCACCTTTAGGGCCTGTAGCTGACCTAAGTCTGAATCTAGCAACCTTGCATTAGAAATATGAAGATCCTTGCTGTGCAATATGATAGACTTGGTGTTTTCAAGGACCTTAATTTGGATCTGCACCATTCCAGTAAAGTCTAAACTTGTAAGGTTGGGATGGATAAGGAGATGGTAATGAAGGGGTGATATTGTGTCTGGAAGTCTCATTTTGTTCCATGGGAAGGGTTCTCCATTGGTTGATGTGGGGAATGGAATGGTCTCTTGACCCCAGAGGTGAACTGGCAAAACTATGAGATTCACAAGCAGAGCAAAGCGAATCATGGCTGCCCACTACAACACTGAAGGGGAAAAGTGGAAAAACAACACAATCCCATGAGCTCAATATGTACTTGATTACTTTAAACAAGTTCTGTTTACGCCTTTGTTTATATTACTGTTAAAAAAAATCTGCATTTCGCACGTGATAAGAATGTCACGCAGTCAAGTGCAAAACGCTTCACTATCAGCTTAACGTTACCGGTGTCCTAGTCTAGGCTAGCATGCATGTTTGAGAGCCATAGTCTTTGTTAACCAGTGTGAACAACACTAACAGATTAATTCAAATGACTCAAATGAAATGGCACAGTGAATGAGTCCCTGATCAAATCCGCGGTATATTTAATAAAAAAAAATCTACATTCGGTTATGCATAAAGCAACGTCGTGTACTGTGATGTAAACCGAAACAGAACTGCGCGTGCAATATCTAAGCTTAGCCAAACGTCATCTGTACCATATAGTCACGTGCCCGAGATAAAGTTGAAATTTATTTGTATATCACAGAATACTTACGAACACGAACTACGCTTTTCAGTTAAAATCCTCAAAGTCTTCAGGTTTAGTTCAGCTGAGCATTCAAATCAATGAATGTGAAAGTGAAAATACAATTCTTTAACATTTGCATCATGGGAAGTTGTTTTTTAAATTAAAGGCGCAGCACTAGCCGATTAGCTGTAAGACAGTTTAATTCTAAATTTAAGGTAACATTATAAAATAAATAGTAGGTAAAGCTGCATTTAATGTGAAGTAACCATGTTGATGCATGTTGCCAGATCCTCCCTCACAGTTCCCATGTGAACCTTCAAATACCACCAGGAAGAATACTGTACACTGTAATATTGTAAAGAGTGTTGGAGAAAGTTACTTTTAAGAGTAATGCATTACAATATTGCGTTACTCCCTGAAAAACTAAGTCATTTTTACTTTTTATGGAAAGTAGTGCATTTCTTAACTTTTTTGTACTTTTTAAACATTGGCCGAGCTTGAGTGTTTGTTTTTAATATAACAAGTTCTATTTATGGCAAATGTAAAAGCCCTTTCACAACAAAAAATAAATAAATAAATCATGAATAAACCTCAGGCTGAAGAAAAAGTAAATTCACATCTGTAAAGTAGAATAGTAGAAAAAAGTTCAATACTCTTCAGCAATAAAAAACAAAACATAACACTAAAGCACAGTAGTTATTTGTTAAAGTCATTTTTTGCTTATAAGTATGGTTGAACTGGATCATCAAAGCATATTGGTTAATAAAATGGGATTAAAAACATTTGTGTAATTTAACTATTGCAGGTTTGCGTCATATTCTGAGTTTATTTGAATTCGTTTTGATGAATACTAAATCTGTTTTTGATAGTGAGATGAATGAATGCACATTCACATTTAGTCTACCTAAGCTAAAAAAAGTAATATTAATAATGTTGTAGTAATATTAGTAATTAGTAATATTGTAATGTGTTACCCCCAACACTGATTGTAACTGAATAAATGAATGAATGAATGAATAACATGACTTAAAAGAAATTCTGTTTTCTTATATTGGCTGTGTGTAGTCTTAATGATCTTTTGGACACATTGGAATTGGAAACAAGAAAAGTCATAGAATGGGACAAAGTCTTTACATTTCTTTTTGTGGATGTCATAACGTCTCAGTCAATGCCTATAAACTCAGCGTGCATTCATGTAGATGTATGACTAGAACATGTAGTTTTATAGTCAAACCACAGATAAAGTTCACTGAAATCATTAATGAGTAAACTTTATGGTTTAGTTGAATCTCTCTTATCAGGACTGACAATGACAAAATAGTGACCCTCATCCATATGATCATGACACTTAAGATTTTTCACACCCTCCTACCCACCACCACTCATCACAGGCTATATTAGAGGAGGACAAGGTTGGTTAAGACACATTCAGGAGGTGCACTGAGGCCTTTGACAAACTAACATTATGTTTAAGGAGGTGTTGTTGGGTGCCCTCACAGGAGCAGTGGCTTTGACTATAGGGATTCTGCTGGGACACTTCGCCATTGACAAGGGCAGTTCGGTGCCAGACTGGGTCCGGGATGCATCTCGTGATGTGGACGAAAGTATGATTGAGAAATTCCTTGCAGAACTAGATACCAAACAACTTGAAGAGAACCTCAGGTGAGGTATATATATGGAGACACATGAGTATGAGATGCAAAGGCGATTAAATGACCAGCTTTGTAGAACACCTAAGATCATTTCTCTAGGCATAAGGTTGTTTGTTCCAGCTGAATTGAGAATTTACTTGGTCTCCTTTATTCAAAGGGAGCTGACTAAGGTTCCCCACATGGCCACCACCCCTGGAGATGAAGCAACTGTAAATTTTATGCTGAAGAGATGGAAGGACCCCACCACAGGCTTGGACAGTGCATGGAGGGAAGACTACAAGGTGTATCTGTCATTCCCAAACAAAACAAGCCCCAACAAAGTGTCTGTTGGTAAGACAGAATATCGATTCTATTTACATGGTTTCAAAACAGCTCTGTGGACTTCTAGTTTGTGAAATTTTGCTTTTAGCACATTGAATGCAGTCGAAATCATCATATACTGTACAAAAATGATTTAGAAAAAAGGTAAAGGAAGAAAAACTGTTTTATTTAGTTGATCCAGCAAACACAGTCTTGTTTGTGGCAAGAGAGCGAGAGAAGGCATACAGACCAGAACAGGAAGACCCAGAGGTGGTCCAGCCATTCGCTGCATATTCCCCCGCAGGAAACGTCATGGTTAATATATTTTACATTTCATGCATGCTTAAATAAACAATGAATCAATTCATTTAAGCAATGAAATCTTTGAATAAACAATGTTTATAGTTTAAATCCATTTAGATTTCAAGGTTTTAGTGTTGCACTTTTTAACTTTCTATTCATCTTTAAAAACATCATGTTTTCCACAATAATATCAAACAGCACAACTGCTTTCAAGATTGATAATATTAATACTGTACATGTTTCTGGAGCACAAAATCAGGAAAATGGAAAACAGTGACTTAAACAGTTAAATAGTAGTAACATTTCACAATATAACATTTTAATATATTTTGATTAAATAAAAATAGCTTTGGTGAACATAGGCTTCCTTCAAAAACATTACAAATCTTACTGACACCACACTTTTGAATCTTAATGTACATTAAAAATGTACTTAATGTACGTTAAATACTATAATTTTTTACATTAAATGTTTTAATTTTATTACTTTCAATTTTACCTTCCCTCATCTCTAGCATTAGTTTTTCAAAAAATAAAATATGCCTCCTGTGATGGATGTGATATCATTACAGAAAATCTGTTATCTTATGACACTGTAATGACAGACATAAGTTATGACATAACTGAGCAAGAGTTGTCTTTATTACACTTGATGGTTCTAGAAAACAACAGAGGGTGTGATAACCTTTGGGGCTATCAGACCATATGACACAGTAATAAACTCATCCACTGATTGTTATTTACTTTTTCTTTTGCAGATGTTTCACTATTGACTTTACAAATAAGGGCTTATTGTCTGCATATCTTGCTATCACTAACTTCAAAGGCTGATCAAATTATTTCATTATTATACAGATATTACAAAAGTGATATTTATGCCAGAATCAAATTGTGACATAGTCCAATATAGTGACTTATCTGTTTTACATGCAGGGAAAACTCGTCTATGCCAACCAAGGTAAAATGAGTGACTATGAGCATTTAAACAAAACACTGGATCTGACGGGAGCCATCGCCATCACCAGATACGGAGGAGAAGGGAGATCTAAAAAAGTGAGAAGAATCTTTCAGGACATTTATCAAGATAAATTTATCAATGCAGGATTAGCTTTTAGTTGAGATCTCTGACAAGATCTAGATGATATAGTTTTATTGCCTTGAATGCATAAAAAACGTTTTTACTCTTCTGTGGCATGAATGTAACAGGCTATAAATGCAGCCAAGTTTGGAATCGTTGGGGTGCTGGTGTATACTGAGCCGTATGACATGAACGATGGCCTGGTGTCAGAGGATGAAACCTACCCTCACTCCTGGTATCTCCCACCTTCTGGTGTCGAGCGAGGCTCATACAACACTGACTTTGGAGACTTGTTAACACCTTACTTAGCTGCAAAGGGTAACTGAGTCTTTTTGATATCATAACACATAAGGTATTTGACATAGGATACTACGTACGTAAATGTTTTCATTTGTAGATGATACCTACAGAATACCAAAAGAAGACATAACAGGTATTCCACCAATTCCAGCACAGCCAATCGGGTTTGAGGATGCTGAAAGATTAATCTGGTTAGTCTGTTTAAACATGCATTTGCTTTCTTAAATTGATCACTTTTAAAAAGATTCCTTCTAATTTTCTACTGAATTATGTGTATCAGTGAGCTCGATGGGGACGAGGCCCCTGAGGGTTGGCAAGGCTCATTAAACTGCACATACAAACTTGGTGGGCCAGGGTTCAAAACCACATCTACCTTCAACAACAGGTAAATGCTACATATTTGTGCCCAATCTTGTAATGTCTGAACAAGTATGGTTATAAGGTTATAAAGTTGAATTAAAAGAATGTTTTGTCTGTCAGCAATGTGCACTTGGACATTTATAACACTGAGAGGCTGGAATATTCAGCGAATGTTATGGGAATAATCCGTGGCAGTGTGGAGCCAGGTAAATTGGATTTGTCATAACGTTAACAAGCAAAAATACATGTTGTCCCAATATACACAGGTCCCAAAGTCACACTTGAAATGTGAAAATCATTTTTTAAGCATCAGATGTGCATATTGGAATGATTTATTTCTTGTAATATGTTGTTAAATTTAACCAAATATATTCTGAGGAACTTATAAATTGAGTTTGCAAACTATATTTTTGTATGTGTGTTGTTCAGACAGATACGTGATTTATGGGAACCACAGGGACAGCTGGGTGCATGGAGCCATTGACCCCAGCAGCGGCACATCAGTGATGCTTGAGATCACCAGAGTGCTGGGGAAGATGGTGAAGGAAGGTCAGGCCTACGTTGCAAGGGTATAATTGTAGCAATAAGCCAAAAACATTATTTGGGTCTAAATTGTAGATTTTTCTTTTATGCAAAAAAATCAATAGGATATTAAGTAAAAATCATTATCCATGAAGCTATTTTGTAAATTTCCTACCATGAATATATCAAAGCTTAATTTGTAATTAAAAATAATATGCATTGCTTAGAACATCATTTGAAGCTGAATAATTTAAGGGTGATTTTTTTAGATTTATTTGCACCCTTAAATTTCGACTTTTCAAATATTTGTATCTTGGCCAGATATTGTACTATCCTAACAATGGAAAGCTTACTTATTCAGCTTCATGTGATGTATGAATCTCAATTTAAAAAAATGGACTGGTTTTGTGGTCCAGGGTCTCAAAAGAAGTATTTGCTATGAATTGAGTATTGTGGAAGAAACATTGTGTTCTGTAAACTTTGAGCACTGGGTATAACAATAAAGAAAATGCCTCAAAATCTAGTCAGATACAACCTGAAAGAATAACAAAAATCGAATCATATTCATTTGCATCTGCCTGAAAGGTAAATGGCGACCTCGAAGGTCCATTATCTTTGGCAGTTGGGGAGCGGAAGAATTTGGCCTTATTGGATCTGCAGAATACACAGAGGTTTGTTGATAAAGACATCAGTGGCATTATTAAAAAAACTCTCATTATAAAACATCATATCGGTGTTAAAAGAAACGCTCATTCTCAGGAGTACTTCAGTAAGCTGAGTGAACGCACTGTGGCGTACATCAACGTGGACATCTCAGTATTTGGTACCATTTCCTCTTTTCGTCAGAATATAATTTTCATCCTGTTTTCGACTTGCTGAAATCTTGTCTGTCCATCACAGCTAATGCGACTCTGAGCGCTTCTGCTTCTCCAGCAGCACAGAGTGTGATATTCACGGCATCCAAACAGGTGAGCAACAAATCCTCTATCTGTTACCTTATCTGAGATGTGACTTTCATCATGCTTTGATGAGTCGTGTGCTTTCAGGTCAAAGCACCTGGAACAACCACAACAGTCTATGAGAACTGGAAGCAATACTCCAACAGAAGCAGTCCAAGTTATGGGACTATACCAAAGTATGCTCGCAATTTACCTCATGATTTGACTTTATATTTGAATACAAGGTGAGTGTTCTCAATACTGTTCATTCTATTTTCAGTTTGGGGTTCTTGACGGGAGCAGGAAGTGATTACGCTGCTTTTATGCACTACCTTGGAATAACGTCTATGGACATTTCCTATTTTTATGACCGGGTATGTGGTCAGAAGTGCTGAGCCAATCGAGCACTTAGCATTGAGAAAAGTTGTTTAATATTAAGAACACATTCTCCGTCCCTTTGCAGAGCAAAACAAGAGCGCGCATCTACCCAGCCTACCACACGGCTTATGATACCTTTGACTACGCGTCTAGATACATTGATCCAGGTGAACTGAATATTAAGCTCCTAAATAGATACTGTAATCCAGCTTTTAAGATTTATCTGCCAGGTCTTGTCTGTTCTATTTTAAATTCCAATGACTTTCCATCATGCAGGTTTCACAAGTCACCAGGCAGTAGCCAGGACAGCAGGGAATGTGCTGCTGCGATTGGCTGACAGTCTTCTCCTACCTTTCAACTGCAGTGACTACGCAGAGAGTCTAGAGCAGTACCTCAGTCAGGCGGTAACAAGCTTTGAAGAAAAACTTGTGGCTAAAGGAATCTCTATGGGTGAGCTAACAGGATTTTCCAGACTGCTTTGTATGAAGGAAAATTTTAATCATAAAAGTACATTTTGCCAGCCTAAATATACGTACTGGGTGAGAGAGAGAAAGAAAGAAGTACAGAAGTGTCAAAGTGGCATAAGAATGAGTACCTTTTCCTATCCCAGAATCCTTGAAGAAAGCTGTGCAGCTATTCCGTGACACAGCCACTAAACTGGACCGTTTGATCAGGGATTCAGATCTAGCAAAAGAAGCGTAAGTTATTACTGTATAGCCTGACATACTGTATGAAAAAATAATGTAATAAAGTATTTTGGAAAATTATGAATATGCATATATATATGTACTGTATATACAGCAGGCTAACCTAAACTGTGTCAGTTTATTAAAAAAAACTTTTTTATAAGCTCTATATAATGCATGATATAATGCACAGCATTACAATGATTATATAGCTATATAGTCGGTAATTTAGATGGCTTTAGAGATATCTGTGTATCAAATACGATACATCAGGTATTGGAATAAACAAAAGTTCTGTCTTCACAACAGGCCTCTGAAGGTTCGCCAAATTAATGACCAGCTCATGATGCTGGACAGGGCTTTCCTTGACCCGCTGGCATTCCCAGAACAATATGGTTTCAGGTATGATGCAGCATTATTAAACGTCCTGCTAATGACCGGTCCCTTATGAATATTAATCAGCATCCCCCAGACCACTGTCTGCATTTGTTCATGCGATGTCACACCTGTTTGCAATCACTTGTAATGCTGTCTGGCACCACACAGGCATGTGATATGGGCGTCGAGGTCATCAAGGGTACCCACCTTCCCCGGCCTAGCGGATGCAGTAGAGAAGGCGGAGAGCTCCGGGCTGAAGGAAGACTGGGGTCAGGCTCACAAACACATATCCATCGTCACACAGGCCATCGCAGGAGCTGCACACACACTGGATGATGTGATTTAATACAAAGGAAGAAATATTTAACTGCTTTCACCTACATTTCTCTCAGAGCTGTTAAACAGCCAGAAGGAGTATCAACCTTTAAATCATGGACAATTGTAAAAAAGTGCACTATGAAACAAAAAACTGAAAACTCATTTGACAAGAGGTTTATAGTGATATTTACTTGTCTGAAATAAAGATTGAAAGTGCCTTGTGTATTAAAGGGATGGTTCACCCATAATTTACCCACACTTATGTCATCTGTATGCTTTTTCTTCTTCTGTGGAACATGAAAGAACATTTAGAAATGATTTTAAAACTGTTACACTGTAAGTCATTGGGGTTCAAAACAACAAACAAATTCACGCTATTAAAATTTTTCAACCTTAGTAAAAAATAAATATAGCAAAATGTAATATTCTTAACTGGTTCTGCACTCACAAAACATTAATTAAAATATTTGAAATATATATGACTTACATAGGGACAGTAACATAGGGACAGGAAAAGAAACAGACAGAATATGCTCTTTTCAGGCATGATTTATTGAAAACACACCAAAGTGATACTCTACAAACCTGTATTTATCTTTAACAAGAGCAATTCTCTCTTCTGGGTATTAGTAAAATTAACAATACATTCGGTCACAGTGGCATTGCGCTAGGAAAGCATTAACAACTATATAATCAAACCCTTTTAATGTGTCTATCTTTTAAAAGTTTATAATACAATGTAATACAGGGCAAAACCCACCACCAGTCTAGACTACATTGAGAACACAGAATGAGTGAAAGTGGGAGGAGCCAGAGGAGGTGTATGTGTGTGTGTGTCAGAGACAGAGAGAGAAACAGACTAAGAGAGAGAGAGAGAGAGAGAGAGCAGTTAGGGACCAATAAAACATATAAAACACTTATTTTCATCTAACATGGAAAAAGGTTAAGGCACATGATAGTTACAAACACATTTGCTACCAAGTTGTACACGTACTGAGTTTTGATGCTTTGAATTAGTGATATCTACAAAGGTAGGTTTCTCTTTATTCCATTTCAACATCCTTTTTTTTTTCTATAAATATACAATCTGATGCAAATTCACACTCTGGGAACTTCTTGTACTACACGGTACCAAAATCCTTTGGTTGTTTTCTGCAAAAAGGCAGTCAGGAACAGACAGTCAAATTTTAATAATGAACCTACACAAGGCTGAAGATCTCGATGTGAACGTACACAACATTTCCTGTTTAAAAAGTCAGTCATTACACTGTTATTTAGTTGTTAGGAGTCTCTGTTAAAACACTATGAAAAAAACCCTTGCTATATAGAGTTATATATAGAGTCACATGACAGAAATCAGATGATAAATCAGGCGTGTGCTGCGTATTTCACATTATAAGGAAACTGTATGGAAAACGATTTGTCTGTGCACTCAGTATGTCAGTCTACATTTTTGTATATATATATATTTATATATATATAACACAGGATTTCTTTACACTGACAGTGGGAACATTTGAGTGTCCACAGTTTAATATACAAATTATAACTGAACAAATTTGTCATGCTTTTTTTTTTATACTCAAGAGATACATTTCTGACGTGAAAGTATGTTTTCCAATTGAATAAGGAACACTGAAAATAAATGCTTCCATTAACAAACAAGATGTAAAAAGTATAAAATATAAACAGACAATGACTCTGCAGCCTTTGATACACATTTAACTAAAGCAATGATCTGTTTATTATATTATTAATCATTTTAATACAAACATGACCATGCTTTATGTACGGAATACTGAATGTGCTCTGAACAAACTGTTATGGATTCACATCTATCGATGTTATAAAGACGACTGTGACCTTTTTGATCTCTTTTTTTAATATTTGTAACCCAATATACATTTATAAAACAACAAAAATATAAAATGTTTTTAAAATCTACTTTTATGACAACAGGAGCGAATGAATCCTCCTACTATCCCTCATACCACAATCTACATATTAACAAATAGATTTTTGTTTTCGCATTACCCCTTATTAAATAAACCAAAGCAATAGCTGGTAAGTGCCAGTATTACCCAGCATGCCTCTGCAGCTCAAAGGGAGTACAGGATCAGCAGACCAATTCCAGCTGAATTCTCCTTCTTTCAGCTCCGCTGTGAGCAGGTATCACTGCGCAGGGTGAATCCCTGCTTTTCAACAACAGTTCTCAGTGAGAAGAAACAAACACAGTGATAATATGTCTTTAAAGTTGCTTTATAAAGCCAGCACACAGAAATTGCGAAAGCGTGCAGTTCAATATAGACTCCCCCCGCCCCGGACGCTGTATGTGCCCCCACACCGCTGTAATGAACATCAACAAAAACAAAAAAAACATTCTTTTTCTCCTTATTTCACAAGTGTCCTCAAAACCCAAACTTTCATTAAAATGCTACAAAATGAAAAAAACAAAACACAATTCACTGCACTTCTGGGGAAAACAAATCCACAAAACAAACAGTAATCAGGCAGAAACATACAACCAAAATAATATAGGCAAAAATTATATTTTTTGTTTTGACATAAAAAATAGTTTTTTTTCTTATTTCCTTTTACCCCTCGATTCAATCCTTTCCAGTACACTTCCACGTCCATGACAGCACTTCCTGTACACTCAAATCAACCCATCATTCCAGCTCCATGACGGCTAATCCTCAGTTCTGGGTACACTACGTCCAGTGGGAATGCACATATGAGAAGATGTTTTTTTTTTTTTTTTTTTACTTGTTGAGAAATCTCAAAATATTGGCTGTTGAATGAAAGTTTGCATTTTTCTCTTGCTCTTTTAGGCAAAAGTCTTCAGATGAGTCCACATCACGGTGAGCTCTGCGGTTAATGGCAGTGGTGACTTGTGAAATCCTCGTGTGGTCAGATGTGGCGCTGTTGCTAGCTAAGCCTGCGCGGAGAGGGCAGACATCAAACGACATGAACAGACGTAACATATGTGACAGATATTTCAGTTAGGCTCACAAACACAGACATGATTGCATTTCTAAACATGTACAAGATTACGTCTGCCAAATGAAAGTGAGCATGTCAAATGAATGATGGATGATTTGTAGGATGTTGACACAAAACGACATATAGTTTGGCTGTATAACTTACCAGATATATACCCTTAACTTAAAAGTAAATATATTATGTTTGGTCTTCAACCAAATATGTTTTGATGAATCACAAACTAATGAGATCCTATGAACATGATCTAATGATATGTTTCTATATATGACTAGAAATCAACTGACGATGCTTTTCTGCCAGACAGATACAGAATGGGATGAAGAAAGCAGGGATGACGAGCAGATATTTGGGAAGCGTGAGAATGAAAATAAACAGATGATGGTGAAGCAAACCCAGAGAAGTTAGCAGTGTCTGCGAGATGATGTACGTCGCTTGATCATTTTAGTCCACTTTACATAGAAAACAATGGGGTTTGGATTTTGGGGGTGAGGATTTATTTATTTAAATGCTTTTTTTTCATAGCAAATATTCAGCAAGGATGCATTAAATTGATCCAAAATGTCAGTAACAGGATTTTTCTATTCCCCACAGAATGTTGAACATTTTTTTCCATGCTTTCCACTAAAATATTAAGCGAAAAACTGTTTGATATTAATAAGAAATCTCTCTTGAGCACCAAATCAGCATATTAGAATGACTCCTGAAGGATCATGTGACAAATCTGATCCCATCTTCACATCTTTTCTGATACACAATCCTCATGAGGAAAATGATATTAGAAAACATTATAGATCTGAACGTGCACTTGTCGGTGTTGGAATCAGAGTCAGACAATGCACTTCTCTGGGTTAGACAGAGCAAATGATAACAAACGAGGGATGTTATTTCATAAACAGGACGGGTGAGAACAAATCCACTACTATAAAACATCCAAATCAAACAGAAAACCTACCATGCATGCATTTAGACCCAGGAGTCAACAGGCTGAGGTTTAACATCACAAGCATCCACCAGACTGACAGTTGGCCTGTTGCTCCTGATATAGTGTTTCCTATTTGTGTCATTCTGCAGCAGCGGGAGAGGGGTCAAATCAGCAAAACCAACAGTTTAAACACACAGAGAAAGGCCAGAGTTAGTCTTCGCAACAGGGGAGGCTCAAGGGGGAAAACAGTTTGAAATGATAGCAGAGAGAGGTCATTCAAGTGAATGCATGCAAGATCCATTCCCAAAACAACAAAACATTATTTGACATGATATTTAGGTACAAAAGCATGTTGTTCCAACAAGGACTCCTAGAGGGAGCAACTTCGTTGTATCAGTAGGCAAATAAACCCCAAATGTCTGCCAAATATTGTGGTAATAGAAAAAAAATGAATCTGTTTGTTCTGTTGACGTTCTGACAGTCGCAGAAATCTGAATTCATTGTGACTTCTATTAAAGCCTAACAAAGAAATACTCCAGGCAGCTGTTGAGATACAAAGCCCTGTCGTAACGCTGAGACGGACTACAGACGGTACAGAAATGTAGTCGTCAATAATGCAGCGCGCCCATGAAAACGCTCATCTATGAGCACAGTGTGGCCTCTCTCGAAAGTGAATCGCTCTCACGCTGGGCTCTGATAACTCTCATAATATGAGATGACTCCATATAAAGTCAAGAGGGAGCAAGAGAACTCAATCCACTGTTGCAGAGGCACTTGATATGCAAGTCGACCTCTCCTACACACGCCAGTCAGAGCAGGGAAAAGCAGAATCAGGCAGATTCTTAATCATTTCTACATTAATGACTTTAAAAATCACAATGCTGATGTTTAATTATCTATTGAAGCACAACATGGGGTTAACAACAGATTGTATGAGAGGAAGCATACTTAACCTGAGTATCTTAAATATAAAGACTGTATCTGAAAGTCTGGATTACATTATCAGATTCTAATTAGATTAAATTACATTGTAATCAGACTACAGTTACTTTATTATCGATTACACTCTATCCACTTAATAGCAAGTTCTCAATTTTTTTTTTTGGTTTTTCATCTTTTACGTTTAAAAAAAAAAAATTCTTATTTAAATGTAATGGAGGGATTTCCAAACTTTTTCGGGAATATATATATAAAACATATTTAATTTTAATTTTTAAAATTGATTTAATTATATTTTATAAATTTTAAATATATATATACAGTATATATATACATATATTGTATATACAATGTTTTATTTATTTTACATTTTCATTATTTACTTTCATAAGTCTTCATAAGACTTTTCACAAGTCATAAACGTTCCCTTTTAAACCAACTTGTTTGGGAAGACTTAATAGTTCAGTGTAATGCACTTCATGTTGTCAGTAACAACGAATGGAATATATTTTCATTTTATATGCATTTTTATATTAATATGGCAGATTAGAAATATTATTCAATGTGATAAATGAGTTTCAAAAAGTAAGCTAAAATTAATCAAAAAGTAGTCTACCATTAATTAAAATGTGTGTCTTCCAAACTGGCAAACTGTGTCTGCCATCTCGGATGAAAATGTTAATTCTAGTATCTTACAAGGCATAATAATATTTGTACAGTACCTGCTGTTTTTAACAGCCATCACACTGGTGTTATCCATGATGCCATAAAACCAGCATTCCCATTTTCCACTTATTATATTGACTTCAGGATCTTTTTCATTAGGCTGTTTTCATTTGTCACGTTTCCAATGCATTAAAAGCACGTTAGTTTGTTTTGGTCAATAAAATGGCTTATTTTGGCTCAGACCGCCTATAGTTCTACAGATCTGACAACACTGTTTTCCAGCCTTCCACTAATTAGAGAACTCACCACTTCACCGTGCACATGTTAAAATATAATTTCTCTTTCTGCTGCAAAACTGCAGTGTTGGTGCCTAAGGCAGCTAATGAGATAGAGAGGATATTACCCCACTACCACAGACAGCACTGTCACGCAGTGTGCCTTCTCGGATTAAACAGATGTAGAAACGTGTCTCGCTTCTGACACTTCTGCTCTGACCTTTAACGGCTCCCGCTCCTGCAGATCCGACGAACCGTCGCTGCTCTTGTACTTGGAGTCTTTGTCTCTCTGGTCAATCGTCGAATAGCCATCTAATGAGAGGGAAAGAAAGCAGAAAAGCTCTGTTATCATGATCGGCGTGTCAGCACCCTCAGCAGGGCTCTTCAAACAAGCAGCGACAGATCCCTCAACCTTCAGCTGGGAGCATCCCGTACGTGCTGCGTTCACAGATGTTCTCGTGCTCACAGCTGAGCGTGTTATGTGTGTGATTACTGTGCTGGTTTTGTGTTTGTGTGCATGCGGGCCGTGTGCACGAGCCGACCCCCAGAGGCGCTGCATTTCATCACTTCCTTCTACCCACTCGAGCAGCACCCCATCCTCAGACTCTGTCCAATTATTGTCAGTCAGGCTTGGAGAGGATACTGCTTCAGTGGAGAAGATCAGAGAGACGGCACCATAATGAAGAGGAGGTACTCTGTAGTGAACAAGCAATCGTGCTTCTGTTCAAATTTTCATTGGCCCAAAAGACACCGAACACAACAACACTACAAACATCTTATTAAAAGAGGGGTATTGCAGACAACATTGGAATGAAACTCTCCGGGGGGAAAGAAATGCTGTTAGAATTTAATTACTTTTAAAACTAAACACAACATTGCTTGGGAGGAATTTTAGGGGGAACGGAATACGGGGGATTATGATTTTTTATTCTCATAAAACCACATTAGTTTGTAGGGATTTTTTTTGTTTTTTTTTGGAGGGCATGCCGACATTGTCTTACCTGGACCGAGTTCGTCCATAGGTATCATATCCCCACCGCTACACCCTCTGTTGCCTGCAAAGCATTTTACAGGCTGGATTTTTCACACCACTAACACTTACGATCACTTTTAATGAATGTGAATTAAGTATAAAAATCTTAAAAAGTAGTTTAAATCAGAGAAGACACAGGAAGTGAGAACAATGGCATTTTGATACAAGTAACCACCCACCACCATAAGCACAAGAATGACAATCATATTACACTCCGTCAATTCTTATACTACTATACATATTCTAAAAGTGCCCATTTTATGGATTATGAAAGGTTCATATTTTGGTTTTGGGAGTCCCAAACAACAGGTTGTCATGCATTAAAGGTAAATATGCATTTTATTTTTACCTTATTTGTTTAACGACTTTCAAAATGATTTTACCAATCCGCTTCTTTGATTGGTCGGTCTTATTTAAAGCAGTGTTTGTGAGCTTTTTAATGCTCCAAGAGCAGCACCTAGTGGCGAAGAATGAATTGCATTTTCTTTCAGACCAACAGAAAAGACCAACAGGTGGGCGGGCAATATGCTAATGATTTAACTCTTTCTTTAAACACTTAAAATAGGATATTTTCATTTACTTGAAGCTGTAATTTTCAAAAATCCATAATGGGGCACTTTTTTAAAACACATTTCTTTAAATATATTTAAACAGAAAACAGCTATTTTACATTTTTTTTATTCTTATAATATGATATGTATATTTTTATTATGTTTACATGCAAAATATAGACTTTTACTGTAGTTCAGATTAATTAAATGCTAGATATGCAAAGAAATGTCTAGATAAGCATAAGAGACTTTCAAAACCTTTAAAAGACATTACCGTCCATTAATTTTTATTGAATAATTTGATTTGAATTTGAATATTTTTGAATTTGAATTTGAATATTTAAGACTACACTTAGAACACAATAAAATGATATTAAGTTAAAAGCTTTAGATTTTATTGTTGTGCTTATTCAGTAACATCCTTCACAGTAGTTCAGGGATGAGAAGTTTATAGTGGTTAACTTGTTTCAAGACCTTTTTTTTTTAGATTTTGAATGTTGCTATAGAGAAAATGAGTAAGAAAAATGCTTCTGAAAAGGTGGGGGGGGTCACTCCTGTGCTCTATTCTTCACAGGAAGGAAAGCGGGGAATGCCATGGGACTGATGGAAGTGATCAAATGCATCACTGTCATGAGCATCTATGCTAACAGCAGTAATAAAACCAGAAAAAAAGCCAAAGCTGTCATGCTAACTCCTCTCTCAATGAGATGTGCCTGGGTGGACGGATGGTGCTTTTATTGCAGCACTGCAGTAATTTACCATCATTTTACTTGAGAGCGAATGAATAATGAGCTCCTACACTGAGGCCCATTAATCTGCTGTCTGATCCTCATAAATCATTCTGTATCATATGAACCACTCAAATGACCGATTAAAGCAGAAGAGATGCGGCTGTGCACACACCAGCTGAGCAGCGGGGGTGAGAGATCAAACATTCTGCCACGTGTTAAAATCCAGAAAAGTAGTAGAGTTCACAAGATACGCTCGCTTAGGTGCAGCTGGATCTCCGGAACTCCCCTGAGCACCCAGATTTGCTGCTATCAGGGTGTGTAAAGCCTCTGTTTGGGGTCTTACGCTAACCTTGGTTCTTCTCCATCAAGGGAAGTGTAGTATCGTCGTAGCCAGGCTTGCAGCTCTTGGATCCTTTGGGAGTGCCAGTTGCTGTCGGCTGAGAAGGATCAAGAAGAAACTGTTTCAGAAACACAGGCCAGAATGACAAACCTTCACAAAAAACTGTTAGACAGAACAGAACTTTCAGAGTGAATCACACAGAAACTGTCAAAAAAATACCTAAAGCTTTTTTCACTTTCTTACCAAAACTGTGTTGTGTTTAAGGAAATGAGAACTATTATTTCAACCATTATTAATGGCAACTGGGCACAATAAATCCACTTACTTGATCTCATTCAATACAAATACTGTGATGTGAAAAATATTTGATGTTTTTATAATAGAAGTTAATAGAACATAGTTTAGTTTGCAAAAACAGGTAACAAATTAGAGTTAATTTGCCAAAACAGATTTGTTTTTAACAATTTGTTATTATATTACCATGTTTATATTGTGTTAATTTTTTTTGTGTTAGTCAGTTATTTTTTAGGTTAATCAAATTTGATTGAGATTACCTGAAATACACATTTACAAAACATAATTTTTTAAAAATGTTAAAAACAAATCTGTTTAGGAAAAGTAACCTTAATTTGTTTCCCTGAATATATTTGTAATTTATTTATGAATTGTTATGTATGTGATCATGAATCCATTTATTTAATCATATTTATTTTATATTTTAACTAAAAAAAATTAACACTATTTTTTACTGATAATTTTGGGAGACAATTCTACTCATCACAAACATAACACTCCTTTTTTCATTTTGAAGTGAAGCGCAATCAGGACATTTCTTCAAGAGTGTTTGTGTGTGTTTATGCTTCGTTCTACCTGGAAGTGTGTTTTATTCCAGCCATCCTTGGTCAGGACGTTTCTCAGGTCCTTATAGCTCCAAACCGTCTGTAGTACATGGGAAGCAGCTTTGGTCTCCCTTGCTGACTGGCTGCAATGCATAAACATGGAGGGAATGAGAGTTAGGAAGAATCCAGAGCCCGGTGGAATAACTCTCAAATTCAAAGTCATCTATTCCCCTCCCAGCATCGCAGAGTCACTATGGCTCCAATCTCCAACCCCTGTGGCCACAGATTTCTCTCTTTTCACCTCATTAGCTTTTCCTGTGATCCTCACTTAATTACCAGGAGCCTACAACTTCAAAGCCGCATCTCCAGAGTCAGAGAGGAATCGAGAGAGGCCGTGTAGCCACTCTCCAGCCTAGCATGTACTCTTTAAAAAGTTAATCTCTCACAATCAATATTTAGTTTTGGGTAAAATCACGCTCAAGTCGAAACGGTTTAAATGGTGTGAAGATTTAAAGGAGGTCACATGTGGAAAGGTTGGAGGAGGGTTTTTTTAAAATATGGCTTACTCTCCGGAGGTCTCTGCTGCTTTTGATATCTACAGCACTACACCATTTAATATTCAGTGTTTCATATGCATATATTAATGACACGCGTGGTGATAAAAATAAGACACTTCAAAGAGTAGCAACTCTTTTTGGTGTATTTCTCTACATGTTGAGGAGGACCCAAACTAACATAAGATGTTTACACAGATCAAAAACACATAGTTGGTATACATACAGAACTAAGTGAGCCTTAAGAAATCCCAACCCGTTGAAGTGAGAGTACTGTAGATATTTGGCTTGATTTATAAACCAATTAAAACACAGAAAGATTAAAAATAAAGGGATAGTTCATCCAAAAATATTTGAGTGTGATAAATAAATGACTTTATTCTTTATTGGGTGAACTACTGTATGCCTTTAAAATGTTAAAGCTTTTTATAAATAATATTCTATATTGTGTAGACTATATTGTACCACTAGCATAATCGTGGTCTGTTCCCTGTTCCCTTCTTACCTGGTCCTGTTGATGGCAACTAATTTGTCGATTGCTTGAGCAGTAATGAGAGAGCGTGCATTCTCAGAGCTGTCAGTGATGATTTCATGGATGGTGTTGAGGATGGCCACCACTGTGTCCTCCTCCAGGTTCTTGGCTGGCCGCTGCTGTCCGCTGGGCAAGTTGCTGACCAAATCCCTCATGGCATAACTCCCTGAGGATGATCAAATAAAAAGATGAAAAACTCAGCTCTGAAAGAACATAAAAAGAGCTGCAGCTACCCTGAAGCAGAATAAAAATTGTGCCAAACAGATTTGTGTGTATAATTCATTAACATATAAATGGTATAGTTTACACAAAAAACTGCATAAATGTACTGCCTTAAAGTGTATTACTATTATTAATTTCATAAAAATATTTTACAATAATACTGTTTGTACTGTATGATTATTAATAATAATACAAAAAATATTTTTGTGCATTTAAGTACTATGGAATTATGCATATAACATTATGGGCACTAATGATCCGTAAATACTGTTCTTGCCTATAAGGTCTTTGTTGCGGCGGTCGATGGACAGGTTCCTCAGAGCGATGGCCACAGCTCGCACCACCTTGTCCGAGTCTGAGCGCAAGAGCTCAACGAGAATTGGCAGCCCTTTCTCCTTACGCACTGTCGCTCGGATATAGTTCGACCACTGTAGGAATGAGAGAAACAGATTGTACTAAGCCAGTGACTCTGACATTTTCCCACTGCATTCCTTTCATTAAGTCAGGTCATCTTATGCTCAGCCAGATATGAAGCTCTAAAATCATCCAGAACAACAATATGGCTGTCTGAGTATGTGTGTGAGGAAAAAGCTCTTCTATTCTGGGAAACTGCAATCCAGTAAATAGCCATTTGTCCCCGTTAGACTTGTGTGCATTTGTCGCTCCAACCCCATGAATCACAAAACCTTTATGTAACACAAGACATCTCTATTCCTCAGCCAGTGCCCCTGAGACGGTAATTAAGTTATTGCAATGCCACACTACGGCCACTAGGAGATGGTAGTGAGCCTAGAAACGCATTCTTCAAAAAAAAAAAGTAGGAAAGAGAATAAATTAATAAATAAAAGCTCTAAAATCCTCTTATAGACCACAAACGTGCCGTGCCCGTCTCCCTACAGGGGGTTTGTGATGTGCTAGGGGCTCTGGGTTCACAAGCATGCGTGTGTCACCAGGCATTGAGATGAGGCAGGTCTGAAATGGTATAACCACACAGAGAAGCTGTGAGCTTATGCATGACTGCACTTCAGGTCTGCCATGGAGAAAGAAGCAGGGTCAGGGCAGTGCTGTTTAATGGGATTTACCCTTGCAATAGGTGTATAGAGGGACATGTTTATTAGTGCCATTTCCTCTTGAACTCAAGAGAGAAGAAGGCCCTACATAAAACTGTGGCATTATGTCATACCCATAATTAAGTATTGACTAGGAAAAACAAAACGTTGCAAATTATGCTTTGTGCATTTGCATAATGTACTCTAGCAGACCAATCAGAGTTCAGTGGTTTAGTAGTCTTATGTTCATGCAACCGTTGATTCATCTTTTAGCATTAAAGTGATGTCATTGGTAGCTGAGGATGCAAATTTCAACTTCAATTATATAGCTTTGAACTCATTCTTTTAGTGATTTTGGAAAGATTGAATAGCCAGTACTTGGAGAGCAATTATTATTGCTTAAAGGAGCATTAGGTAAGAAATGTATTGTAATAATCATAAAATGTCTCTGTTATGTTCAACAGGCATTAAGAAAACATGTTAATTAAAAG
>JAUCMT010000105.1:8777447-8787626 GCA_032357475.1 Enteromius thamalakanensis | reverse complement strand
GGAGACACCGCTCAGCAGTATTTTGAAAGTGATTGCAGTACCAGTTTTGGCCATTTCTTACCTAATGCTCCTTTAATCTACCCTCACAGGATTGTTGTCAACAGAGAAAATTAGACCTTTTTAAGATTTCAGCAGAACAATAATATATTAGCCATGAATCGAAATCATTTTTTTAAAATGTACAATAGCATGGAAAAGATTTGGGGCAGTAAATGTTTTATTTCATTTTATAAAGAAATTCAAGCTTTTATTCAGCAAGAATGGATTTAATTGATGACACTGTTTCAGAAATGCATTAAGGTTTCCACAAAATAATATAAAATGTGAATTTAAAAAGATAAGGAAAGGTCTTGAGCACTAAAGGAGCACATTAAAAAGTTTCCTGAAGGATCATATATTCATTATATTTTACAATATGTTAAAGTTATTGTAAATTTAAAAAACAAAAGAAATAACAATTGCATATTACTGACTTTTATAGAAGTGCAGACTTGGTGAGTATAAGAGTATATGCATAAGTAAAAAAAAAAAATAAAAATAAAAAAATCTTATACACCCAAACTTTTGAATGTTATTGTATTTCAGAAAAAAGAGTCAATAAAACTACAAAAAATAAACTACTTGTTCATAATTTTTTAAAAGATTCACAAGACAGCTGACAGATAACAGTATGAGTGATACCATCTTGACAACGGCTGTATATATTGTATGTTTATTTCTATATTTTGATGAACAGAATACAATTTCCTGAATCTCTAATGGAACCAAAAAAGTGTAATTCTGATCTGAGATTGTTTCTGTTAAAGGATCTGAATAAGAATCAGTTTCCTTCCAATTCCTGGTGCTTCCATATTTGTTCTGTGCAGGAAATCTCTGAGAAGACACTTACTGTCCACTGTCCAGCGCTGAGGTTCTGTAGAGCTCCGGCCGCTGCTTCTAGCGTGTTATAGTTCTGGCTTTCTGTAAGCAGGGACAGGTAGAGTCGGACCACCTCCGGCTGATACAGTAACTCAAAACCTGCACACGTATATGACAGATAGACAACAGAATTACACATAAAACACCGCTGAACACAGTAGACACACATACAGATTAGCTATGGGGCGGTAAAAATTGATTGCATCTCCTCTTCGTGTTGTGATGCACCTGATGAAATGAAAAGTGGACAAAATAACAGGGTAGGACAAATGCATGATTATCACAACAGAGAAATAGAGACAGAAAATCAAAGACACTTCACTTTCACGGATACATCGAGCAGTTCAATAGACAAGCTAACCTAAAAAAAAGCCAATAGCCTGATGGACGCTTGGTTTCTTGATCACAGCAGCTCAATCTCAGGCATTGTAATCAGGGAGTCTTTCATATAACATGAATTAAGGTCAGAAACCCAAAAGAAGCAGCTCAGGTCCTTCAGCGCAAAATATAAAGAGTACCCAGTTAAGTTGGAGACATTTGCAGTGATAGTAGGGAGTGGATAATTATCTTCATCCTGCCTAAATGCTAAATGACGCCGGCAGACATACGAGTCACTGGATGCTACTCCCGGGAAGTGCCTTTATGTGGGTGTGTTCTACATATTCATACATAAACTGAGACTCTAAGAATGGCATCATCCACTGATTTGTTTTGCTTTACGAATGTTGAAAACACTGGGTGGATTTTTATCATTATAGGTTGGTTGCATGCATACACAAACCGCATTTAATTTCAAACAACTAGTAAAAGTTTTAGACTGACATGATGTTGAGTAAACAATGACAGAATTGTCATTTTGGCATGAACTACCCCTTTGAAATCAATAAATATCCACTGAAAGTTTCACCTATTGAATTCTGTACATTCCTGTCTGGACCTAAGGGTAACCATTTAGTTCAAGTCTTCTACTGTGCAACCACCGCACATCCATCATGTTCACTTGAACTCTCTTCACGACTTGGCCTGGGCGATCATTTAGCCAAGACTGAGCAAGACGGATGTGTGGTGGTTCAACAGACCGCTTTCTTTTTCACTGCCACGTCAAGATTGAGGAGTCTGGAGAAGTTCAGTGGAACCTGAGCAATCCTATTCATACAAAAGCAGCAAAACTCCAACAAGGTGTAATTCGGTAACATGTCTGAAATGAGTTTGCACTGTGGTGGAGAGCAGAAAGAGATGGAAGAGCTGCCACTCTAATGCTTGTTTGCTGGCGTGTGACTGCATTAGAAAAGCTCAGCCACTGCATGGCCCATCTGCACATTCTAAATGTGCACCTAACACCTATAATTTAGAGAGGGAAGAGTGGCCTTCAGGATGTGGGCTGCTCACTTCACATTTTTATTTCTGTCTGACTGATGGTTTGAGTGAAACAACTGTCCTCGACTATTTTTTTTTGCAGTTTCCACACATTCACAACCTCAGTTACCAGTTACAGCTATTTTAAGTCTTTCTTCTCACCATGCTTTAAAATTCTTCTCAAGTTTGTTACTATGCTTAAAGACTCCAGAGCAGCCTTAGTGAGTGAGTGTATGTACAGATTACCAAATGCACATGCTCACTTTAGCATGATGCTTTTTTACACAGAGCTAAGTGGAGTCATAGTCATTCAGATACAGCGCTGTTCTCTCTTTTACAATAATAGCACACCCTAAAGCATTGGTCTCCAACTCAATTGCTGGAGGGCCACAGCTATGCACAGTTTAGCTCCAAATCACACCTGCTTGCAGGTTTCGAGTGATCCTAAAGACCTTGATGAGCTGGATCAGCTGTGTTTGATTAGGGTCGGAGCAAAACTCTGCAGAGCTGTGGCCCTCCAGGAATTGAGTTTGAGACCAATGCCCTAATGTCTCTGTCATAAGTCAACATTGAATAATGAAATGCTTTACAATGTGGAAAGATCATTGCCTGCTAGTTGAGCTTTGCTTTAACTCAAACGAGTCAATACACTCCAAATCAGTTAATTAAATCAGCTTTGTTTTGTGAAGAAACAGCCATCACCGCAAATGGAGGTTGTTCTTTACATATAAGTGATGTTGGTGTTAAACCCTACTGCAAAATTCCTGCCGTATTCATGACAGCACTTTGATATCCGGGAGTCTATAAGTCCACATTCCCCTCCTTGTGCAATTCTTGGAGGCCGGATTTGTCCCTGAGCAAGTAGTTACGAAACAGCACATTTTAAGCTGTGGTAAGGGATTAGTTACCAAAACATTCATCTTTCAGAAAGAGATCAAACCATCTCAGATCTGCAAATATCATTGATTCCTGCTGGGATCCGATGGCCACTTCTTTAAACAAAGCAAGAACCGTGCTGTATTGATAAATACATGAAATGAGCGGTCATACACATAAATGTCAAAGTCACTATAGAAACATCCACGTGTCACCCTTGGTGCCTTATTATATAAATGTAATTTGCATTTCTAAGTGAAAAAAGGGGAGGAATCATGAGCAGGATTCGGAGAGATGTGCTCTTGCTTTTGTAGAGTTACTCACTTTTAGTAGGTCAATTAAAATTAGTAAGTGACACTATGAAACAAAGCAACCTAGATAAAGATTTTTTTTCAGCTACAAAGGAACAACCTGTAGTACATTCTCAAAACTTTTAAAACCACAACTTTTATAAATAATATCAGAATTATTATGCAACAACTCAGAAATGGAAATGTCTGAAATCTGTGCTGTTTTTGTTAAATTTTACATTACATTTTACTGTAGTGATCAATTCTCACTATTAATGAGTCACTTATCAGCAATAATAACATATTGGCTGCTGATTCACACATATTCTGTATCCACAATGCTATGCTATACCTAAATTAAACAACTAACATACTACTTAAAAAGCAACAAATTAGTAGTTTTTGATGGGAAAATCTTAGTTAATAGTTTGTTAACAGCAAAAAATAGGACCTTAAAAAGGACCTTGTAAAAAAGACAACAGCTCATAAAACGAAATAACATTAGAAAGAAAGCTGATAATAAATAATTTAAAAAACAACAATAAATAAAATCATAAAAGTTCTAATACAATTATTGGTGTTGGAGATACAGAATTGGTCATCTCAGTTATACTATCTTTATATTTTGGTCTTCTCGGTTTACAATGGCAAGTATGTATACTTAAATTTGTGAATACAGATGATGAGAAAGAAAGAAAGAATGGATTCTTCCCTGAAGCGTCTCCAGAGGGAAATGAAGTCATGTCCATTCAACTCCAAGCAGGCCTGAATGGCAGTCTACCTTTGGGACAGATTCTGCACTTACTCTTTACGTGAAACCTTGTGAGTTGAATCCTCACAGTAGCCGGAACTTCAAATGCCAACAGACAATACCAAAAGGAAAGTGGTAATGGCTTACAGTCAACATCACAGCATCCGTGCTTGTATGGGCTGCCCGCAGAGATAGGAAGTAGAGTAGTCTGTAGGGAGTAGGATGCACCAACAAAGCACCTTTCTTTTCTTTCTCATTCTGAACCCCTTATCCCGCCACAGGCCACTAAAACAGAATGGACAAGCCTGTCGAATATTTGATTTTCTCTGGAAATGCTTCTTTATAGATAGAGAGCCTTTGGCCAGCCCTTCAAATGCTCTGGTTCTTCCTAAAAGTGGCATCTCCCTCTCTCCCCTGTGCTCCGGCTGGCCAAGTCCCACTGTGACATCCCATAGCATATCCAGCTTGTCACCGCTCACCCAAGGAGGTCTTTTTGATTTCTACTTGCCCTCAATGGCTCGTATTATGTGGAACGTCAGTCTTCAAACAGCCCTTCCTAACAAGAGATTTTCCCTCTCTATTCATCCACTCGCTTCGCCCCATCCTTCAACTGACAAAACTTTTCAGTTTAATTACTTTTCTGTGTAAATAATATTGAGACTGTAGTGTTGGACTAAAAAAACTAGAATGATTTCTCCAGGTTTGTGTGGGTTTTAAACACAATTGGCTTCTGGGTAAAGGGGATGTTTATTTGAGGCACAAAGCTTGCCAAGAATAGATTTTCAACAGCTGTGAACCCTTCTGAATGAATATCAATATAATTGTGAAGGGAAAGGAGGATTCTCATTGTAATAATCCATATTTATATCTGGAGATGTTGACAGTAGACACTGGCGTGAGAATCCAGTGTCTGAAGTTATTTAAAAGATATCTAGATTCTCTAATATTTTTCTTTGGTCATTTAAAGAGTGAGTCACTTTGGTCACCAAAGGAGCAGTCATGGCCTAATGGATGGAGAGTCGAGGTTGTGGGTTGGAGTTCCAGGTCCGGCAGGGATTGTGGGTGGAGGGAGTGAACTCCCAGTGCTCTCTCTACCTTCAATACCACGACTGAGGTGAGACACCGTTCCCCCAACTGCTCCCCGGGCTGCCAGCAACAAAAAAACTAGAGATGCTAAATTTGTCAAACCTTGAACAATCCTCCAAAGACCCAAATTATGGTAGCTGCTAAACTCATTCTGAGAGATGCATAGAGATATCAGTCTGAGAGAGAGGAAATGTAATTGTGTTATTGAATTACTAAAGATCTAGAGGTCAGATAAAGTCTAGAATTAACCCTGCATCTTTTTAAAAAAAAATACTGCTAACTGAATAGCACAGGGTTGAGCTGTGTGATTGAGTGAGTATTGAAGAGGTAGGAGGAGACAAGGAAATAAGCAACTGTGTGTATAAAATTCAACTGGGGAGCTAAAGCAGGCAGAGGAGGAGATGATCATAGACCAGCACTTCAAAACAGCCATCGCTTTAATCACCCAGGCAACCAACGGTCCAACCACACTAGCAAATCTATTCATTAGAGAGAGTAAAAAGAAGACAAACATCTCTAGGTGACAAAAAAGACTATAATATACTACATAAATGCTCTGTTTGCTCTGATCCAAAGCTACCTACACGGCATTTTAAGGTATCAGAGGTGCACTCTGGATGTGAAGACTGTTCAAAAAACATCAAAAGACAAAAATGTCAAGAGAAGAAAAATGCTTACTATATACACTAGTGTTCAAAACGTTGAGGTTGGTAGGAAGTCTTATATGCTCACCAAAGCTGCATTTACTTGACTCAGTGGTAATAGTGTGAAATATTATTACAATTTAAAATAACTGTTTTATATTTGAATATATTTCACAATGTAATTTACTCCTGTGGTGGCAAAGCTGAATTTTCAGCAGCCATTACTCTAGTGTCACATGATCCTTCAAAGTAAAATCAAAAGAACAGCATTTATCTGGAATATATTTTGTGACTTTGTGAAATATCACTTCAATCAATTCAATGCGTCCTTGGTGAAAAACAAAATCATTTAAAAACAAAAAATAGTCTTACTGGACCCAAAATTGCTGCCTTAGAAACCAACTGCATGTGCTCTCCAGGTTTGGAAGCAAAATGTTTTGTTCTGTCTAGGCTAAACTGAGAGGCTAAAAGCTTGAGGGATGTGCCATAGCATCTTGGGGAAAAAGTCTCTGTGGACAATAAAACATAATTCGCTGTTGTACAGGCTTCATTTTTGGAGCCATCTTCCACTAAAAAGAAGAAGAAGAAAAGCGTTTTTGGATTCACCTTTAGCTCTGGCTCATTTAACTTTCACACAGACACAAGGGGCGGCTCGTGCGATGCATTGAGAATGAATGGAGCAGGAGATGGCAAGCAGAACACACAGCAAAAGCACTTAACACGAGCTGCACTGTGAAGTGCACTGCAATCTCACAGCACCGGTGCTATGATCTCACTATACGATAATGACACTTTTAATTAAAATGGTTAGCAACGCAAAAGTACAAATTTCCCAGTGAATATCAAGTGAATAAATCCAAGAGATTAAATAGGGAGAAGGCATTATACATACTGATATCAAATCAGTCAAAGAGAGATGCCTACAGGCTAAAAGCACACGGATGATGTAGACTGTGTTTTCGCGAAAATACACCGCTTTGTCAGAAGTTTCTCCACTGAGAATTTTTTTATTGTCTATCCTGACAGCCATTTCACCCAGGACAGAAATAAATATTGAGTTTCAGTGATACAAGACAAAAACCAACAATGTTGTTTGAACAATCTGTTATGAATTCTGGGGACGGCATCTGTCAGTTTTTGATGCTGTGAATGACTACCCTATTCCAAAACCCAGTGAGCTGCCTTGTTGTCAACTTCCTAACACAAGGAACTGTCTGAGGCAACATCATAACTGTCATCATAGTATCATGAGTGTCCAAAGTGGAACGTGCTACATATAAGCACTCCACATGCAACAAAAATGGTGCTCCACACAGGAGACTTGCAACTGATTTCGATGCAGATTGCTATTAGAATATTGATAAACTACTTAATTAACAGTATATAACACATATGTATTGTGTAAAATATATCAGCATATTTTGGTCACACTTTATTTTAATGGAGTGTCTATTTACACTAAGTGCAAATAGCCTGACTTGTTGGAAGAGGCTATTTACACCAACTACGGACGCCAACATTTGATTAGGCTTGTCAACAACACAAAAGATGGGTTGCCTATCATCAACATTAGTGGTGCAGATGGCAAAACGTGTGCTGTGATCATTTTGCCTTTTTTAAATCTTACAAAACTCACAGAAAAGCATTTATTTTTAATGAAAATGCACATAAATAAAAGCATTTTATTTCAATGGAAATAATAAAAAGTGGGGTTAGGGTAGATGTAGGGAGCACTTTATTGTCCCAATAAGGTCTTTAAAAATGCTAATTATATAGCCACTGATTTATTTTAAGGGCCAGTTGTCAAATAACTATAATACACAAATTCTGCCTCAATAAACTCCTAATTATACATATATATTGAGAGAGAGAGAAAAAGAGAGAG
Source organism: Enteromius thamalakanensis (assembly GCA_032357475.1). Lineage (NCBI taxonomy): Eukaryota > Metazoa > Chordata > Actinopteri > Cypriniformes > Cyprinidae > Enteromius > Enteromius thamalakanensis. The sequence goes on along the minus strand of JAUCMT010000105.1, from coordinate 8,779,820 downwards.
AGAGATAGAGAGAGAAAGAGATGTATATCTCTTCTTTTTTATGTTTTTTTTGGGTGAAGGAGAAATAGAAGGCAGTATAATTCAGCAGTTGCTTACCTTTGGAACAGCATTGGGTGTTTGCCAATGATGACTTAAAATGCTGACTCTGTAGGCAGCTTACTAAACGGTTTAAATGGTGTGTATTCACAACAGTCTTACAAATTCCTCTCACTTTCCATTTATTGTATGCAGTCTTCCTCCTCTAACCTTCATCTGTGTCTCCCTCACACTCTCCGGCTGACACTCTCTCTCTTCTAGCGGCATAGTGTCTTTGTTAGGCTTGTTTGAGTCATAGCCGGGACGCCGGTAGCGGATGATATGTCTGATCTGCTTTGCCTGGAGAAGGATGTCCCTTCGCAGGCTTGATGTCACATCCCATTCTTCACGATCCACCTTCCTGCCATCCCATGCTCGAGCACATGATAAATAATCACAAGCTCTCCGTTTCTCCCTCTCACATGCTCCACATCTTTTCCTTTCTGGCTCTTCATCTCGCACACACAAGTCCTCCGATGCCTCATTCTTCATCGGTACAAAAAAAAAAAAAAACCTGGCTAGTGTGTGCCACAAATTACAATCTCAAGAATGAAGTCCAGTCTTCCGACAGGGAGTCTATATCCCCTCGCTCCTGCATTTTGCAAAAGACAGTTTTCACTTTAAAAAGTTCATTTATAAAATGGCATGTTTGCAAAACAGGAAACAATAAACGCTGGAAGCTCTTTGTGTAGATGCCACTGACGGCTTGCCTAGTAATCTGTGCCTAATTGCATTCAAGTATGCGTGTGTGTGACTAAAGCATCTCTCTGAGAAACAGAAACATCCTCTTCTGGCTGAAAAGCAGAACACAAAGGCTCCGATGGGAGGGTAAATCTCACTCTATTCCCTCCCGGTAGTTTAATTCAGCCCTGTAATTATTGCCTAAGCCATTAGGCTAGTGAAGAATGGTTTGCTGCATCACGTGCAGATGCTGGGTAATATTATGAACAAGCCCTCATCCACTCAGCCAGTGCAATAATACAACAGCAAATGTAATAAACAGAACTATTATTAATAGGTTTTAATAATAGACATTGAAAAGCAAGTCCCAACAAATGATTCACTGATGAGGTTTTATAGTGGACAACGTCTGCTTCAGTGGCTCATTTTCACATGCGCTGTACCTGAACCAATCACATACCAATTAGACACTGCCTAACAAACAATAATATATGCGCAATGATGCATATCATCTATTACATCCATCATTAGGCTTTCTGTGGCCTTCTGGCATTAAGTGATACTCACAAGCTCCTTCTTAAGACCCAGATGGAAACTAGCATTTTAGACTGATCTGATCCTAATTCGAAAAGCGCCTCCATTTCAACGATAATGGTCTCTGCACACCCATCACTGACCCAGTGGCCCAAAAATGGGGTGTGAAAATGAGATATTCCCAATAACGTATTTCATGAATACAGTGCTTATTTCTTGGTTGAAAAATTGGTTGCCGAATACATAGGCCATCTAAGAAAGACTTCAAGAACATCCTGATCCTCCTGATACTTCTCATGACTCTATACTCTATCCAGGCTTGCGCTGCCTCTCAGCACCATGCCACATAAAAGCTGCTGTTCTTTTGTTGATCATGAGCAGTGCTACAATAGAATCAATATTGTCAGCAGCGGGTGAGATAATGATTGGCAAGCGACAGGATGGCACCGCCAGTTTTCTTGCACAGAGTGGCACCTCCATGGGTGGCACATCCAGAAAATTTCGATTTTATCAACACCCCAAACTCAGAACATAAAAGATAAGCTGCCAGGAACATTCTATGTGTATATTTTATCTTTGAGAAGAGCTGGGTAGCTGTTAAACTATATTAAGGCCGCCTGTTGAGCACAAATGTAAGCCATTCAAATGTGTCTCCAAACAGACTCTGATGACAAGCAGCTACAGTCATCTTCTGGCGATTTAGTTTTTACCTACAGTGCACTATCAAGAGCATGTGATTTCTTACACTGTGCTGTTTGAGACATTATCTGGGTGCTACATTCCATGTGGGCGAATGAAGATGCTGCAAGAGGATGGAAGCTCGACACCAAGTGGGATGGGATTGTTCCTGCATGATGAGTCACTCATCCTGTCTTTTATTATTCCCCTCCATATTTTTCCATATGCATACTGTATATAAATACACATACATACAGTATATATTTAGAAAATATTTACATTTATATTGTTATGTTTTATATTATATAAATATATATTTAATATATAAACCAGAGATGGGGACTTGAGACTTGATGACTTGGACTCGAGTCGACTCGAGTCGCTGTTTTTATGACTTGTGACTTG
>JAUCMT010000105.1:8745425-8765659 GCA_032357475.1 Enteromius thamalakanensis | reverse complement strand
GATCGGAAGAGCGTCGAAAACTAATCATAATTAAAGTTGTTCAAACTGCTCTCGAAAAGTGAGTAGATACAAGATACCAGCGACTGGTATAGCGATATGTAAAGATAGATATTATATTATTATAATAATACACACTTCACAAGTGTGTATTTATCAATATCGTAATTTAATGTGTAATATATACATTTAAAGAAAAAATATTATTTTATTTTTAAATGGCTAATTTACTTTTTGTATGAATGGATTCACTAGAATGAAACTTATTAAAGCTTGACCATAAAGTCCAATGTTTTATTTCTGTTCTAAAGTGTATTATAAATAATATGCAACTACCTAATCATGCCTCATTCTGATCTCAGACCTGCTAAAACAACACATGTAAAAAAAAAAATAAAAAGAGGACCAATAAAAGGGTTAACATTATAGAAGAAAAATGCAAAGAACGTCAAATGTGTTCATAGCCCAAGAAGGCACCAGGAGCCATCTGGGTTCTTCATCCTTTACCCTGAAATTTCTTTCCTACCAGCTGTTCAAACTGTAGTTTTTTATAACTAGATTGCAGAGTTTAAATCCTATCCATAAAAAAGCCTCACTCCAGAGTCATCACTATCAAACGACAACTGCAGAATACATAAATTAAACTAGCACCCTGCCAAACAAATGGGTCCCTTCCGTGCAGAAGAAATTTAAACCCATTTGCAGTATAACACCCATATGGAGTGTAACATTTTCCAGCTGTACATCTGTTGTGGCGGCAGTCCAGATATAAGAGAGATGGATTGCGTTTTTACAGCTACCTTTTTCCTCTCTAATGCCTGAAGGACAGTCAGCATAATATTAAACACTGCCTTCAATCTCTTGCACCACTTTGAGAATCCAAGATAGCAAAATTGAATAGACAAATAAGTGCAATATATAATTTGGTGGCACTTCAAGCTTCAATTACACAGATGCCCGGCAAATCAATAATCATAAATGAATGTGCAGGTCTTTAAAAAATTCTAAAATATTTTTGTATGCAAATGTATGACACAAGATATTATATCCTTGAAATACTGGAAGAGAACAGAGCAACTTTATAGCAATTATCATTATTGGGTAAAAAGCCTTAAGACTTTAAAAACCTTTAAAAATCTCAAAAACAAACAGGACTTGGATGCACTACTTAATCAGGAATTACAAATGTGCACATTTGTCCCAATGAGCAAATAAATAAATAAAGGGTGCTTTCCCTCTGTCGAAGAGAGACAGGAAACAAAACCCTGCCTCCGAGCAGCTTACTAGGCAACAGATGTCACTGGATACAGTTTCCATGGATACAGGCTGAGCTGAGGCTAAAAAGACAGGATGAGGATGGAGTGGCGTTGTGCACAACCGCATGTCTGTGATGACCTGCTGAGAGGTGGCATCGCATGGAAACACATGATGCCATGATGGCTGTACTGCAACCTCTCCCTGACACATGCTTTAGACCCGCTGAGGCACTGGGTGACCTGATCACGTTGTCACAGGGTTGAGAGCCCTGGCAAAGGAGAATGAGCTAAAGAGGTACAAGGAGGTTGAGAAAAAGTAAAAGAGTGCAGAGATAGAAAGAAAAGAGAAATTAGAAAATGTTCACAATGCTCGACGTCGAAATGAAGAGAAAGAGGACAACCAATACTAAATTTAGCTTGTTTTAAGATCCATGGAAAAATTATGTTTCTTTTATTTAAAAATTATTTGTCTCAAAATGCTTTCATCAAGCAATTTCTATAAATGTATCGCAGTTTCCACAAAAAAAATAAGCAGCAAAACTTTTTTCAATGATGACAGTAAGAAGAAATGTTTCTTGAGTATCAAGAACAATTTACTTCAAATGATTTTCATGAAAGCGCAGATAGGAGGGGAAAATTGTGCAGCCGATTTGCTATCAATGTGCACATTAAAGAACACAAATGCAGCGAGATCATTTCCATTCTACCAAGAGCAGCGAAAAGAGCTTGTTTTTGGGCGTTAAGTAAAAGCGCAAATACCAGTAATTTAATGAGCGCAAATGTTAGTAAAACGCATTGCATGATTCATTTTATTATTGTTTCTGAAAGGAAAAAAAATTCTACAATTTGGTGTTTAATAAGGTCAGGACCAGAAACTGTGCCCAGGCCTTTTCAGTGCTAATTCTTCACTGCACGTCTTCAGTAAATCCTGACAGTAGTACTCAAACACCACAAGAAAGTTTACGCTGGTGCAAGCTGTTAGTATATCTGGTCACATATTTGACACCTGGTTGTAACTACATCTGCAGTTCATTTCTTTAATTACATTTTTAACTACACTGCCTACCTTATATTTTAAACCTACCCAAAACACCACACCTGCCCCTAACCCTACCTGTATCACAATACAATACCATATGAACACAATACTGTTTTTATTTTTTGATGCATGTAGTTAAGACCACCTAATATAAACCTAATATAAAGTGGGACCCAATAACGTCAACAGGTAACAGAGACCCAGTAGGTCTACCTCCCAAAAAAGAGTGTTTTATAAAACGGTATACTTGAAAGTAAACGGAACAGAGGGAGAGACTAAGAAGAGTGTATAAATGCAGGGAGGTAGGGCGCACACACAGAAGCAAGCAGAAGCTGGACTTGGCCCAGCGGGTTGCAGCACAACCAGCAGCAGCAGCTGGAGATTAGAGGCCTGGCAGCTAAAGAGGAAACAGAGGGTGGAAACACAGCCTTGTCCCTCCGGAGCTTCAGCGCTGAGCTCACACACAACACAGGACACAGCTCAAAAAAAGAAGAGACGCAGGAATTATATGCAATACCACATACAATTCCTTAGGGCTGGGCGATATATATCATACAATATATCTTAAAAAAGATATATTCAGCGAAACTCGTTGGCGTTCCTTCTAAAAACAGCTGACGGAGATTTAGCGCTAATCAAAGAACCTTCTTTACTGATGAGATGCGCATAATATATCGTACAATATATATCACCCAGCCCCACAATTCCTGAAGTGAATTCTAGTAGCATCAAAATCCTGCTTCTGTACGACCCCTGACCTAAACAATAGTATAATAACGTATGATATACCAAATGTATCATAACTGCAAATTTATAACACAACCAACACGCAACACTGTGGTCGAAGCACCTAATCATGCAGTCACAAGGACTAAAGAGAGCACTTGAGGTCACGAAACTGAACTACTCTGACCTGCTTCTCCTGCTAGCAAGCTGATTTAGACACTCAGACCTGTGTGCTGAGGCTTATCCACAACAGCCGCTGAAGTCTAGTTAGGTCAACTAAGGACAGTCAGAACCAAACAAGGTCTGTCACAGTGTCAAGAGTGCAACAGCAATACGTGAATCCAGAAAAGGAAGGATCACTGTAGGGGCTATGACACATTGTTTAATAAGTGTTTAATGATCCGATGAGTAATTCTCATGGGTTGTGATTCAACGAGGCATAGACGTTTATGCTAGAGATTTAAAACATTTATTATTATTCATGGATCCAATGTCCATTTATAATGGCTGAGACAGGCAAATATCACATTGAATAAAAAAAAACTATTCAGACAAAGAACAGAATCACCATGGACCCTTCTTACACAGCAATTTTCTCAGGAGTGGTTGCAAGAGAAAAAAAAAAAAAAAGCGGACATTTACTGTTGCAGGATGCATGGTAACCATGGAGATAAAAAGCCCTTTAGTGACTGGATATCTTAATCAAAAGCTGAGCTGCTAGAATGACCCCCAGAGGAGAGGATCAGTGTCTACAGAGAGGCTCGGAACATAATACTCAAAATGGTTAAATATAGAACAGACAGGCTAGTGATTTTGCCTTTAATTATAATGTTAATTGCTTTTGTTTTCCATTTAAATCGGTTATCGGTCACCTATCTCTATAACAAAACATTTTTCTTTTTAACTGCGATTTTCAGAAATTATAATCTCAAACCTAAACTTGGTATTTTACCCCTAGTGCACAGGAACCATATCAAGCACTATATGGCAGGATAAAAATGAGTTAAACACAAGAGAGACCAAAGTCGTCATTGCAAAGTAAAAGATAAGTTATTTAAATTCAAGTTTTATTAATTGAAATGAAGCTGAAATAAACAATACTAAAATAATTGCAAAAGACAGATCATCTTAAAGGATTAGTTCACTATCAGAACAAAAATGTTCAGATAATTTACTCATCCCCAAGTCATTTAAGATTTCTTCAGTCGAAACCAAATTAAGGTTTTTGAGAAAAACATTCGAGCATTTGTCTCCATATACTGTAGTGGACTTTGCAAAGAAAGCTAAAACACGCTTTACAAAACAGGTCAAATCTACCTGGTATAATCATCAACCTGTGTGCACTTTTTAGCGAGACACGAAATATGTACCAATAAGTACATATTACTGCAGTTTCCAAAATAAATGAACACTAGAGGCAGTAAAACTACAGACTTTCGATTAATAAAGTGTTAACGGCACGGATGCATCAACAATTTTTTTTTATATCAGTTTTGCATTTGTTAACACTATCGTGTAGGTTAAGGGTTTGGATTTGGTGTTGTCACAACCTCTTGTTGTCAAGGAGAACACAGGAGTCGCGAGTGTGCGAACGGGAATTCTTTTAATTACAAACTCTGCAGCATAGGATACAGCGTAGAACATAGAGACATCAAGACATTATTAACAACCGACAAGGGAGACTCAGGAACACAGGGTAAATAAGCATATGGTAATCATGGGAGAACTCAAAACATCTGGGGAACACAACTGGGAACAAATTATCACAATCAACTAATCAAATATGGGCATACACGTGGGGATCAAAACACAGGCCAAGGGCATTAACTTTTAGCAACAGTTCGCGGAAATATCAATTCTAAACTGCAGAAATACATACCTATAGCAATGTAATATAAGCATATATATATACATTATAGCAGGGTACAGTAGACATTTTTCTTCATTTCTTAATTTTTTCATGAACATCTTGAATTGGGGTGAGTAAATTATCAGGACATTTTTATTCTGGAATTGAGCTCATTTTTTAATTTGCGCAAATAAACTTGTTTGGTTCATCTAAAACCTTTTAGCAATCCAATTAAAATAGAATAAACAGGTAAAAGGCAGAAACCCAATAAGACTTGCAAAAACCAAAAGACTATTAAGAGGTTTCATTGTCATTAGACTATAGGTCAGCTGACAAGGATGTGGAGGAAGCTGTCAATCAGACCAGTGTACCTTAGACATCCTGATGTGTTCTTGAAGACGGTGGTCCACTCTGCATCTCGTGGCTTTGAGTCCTCATTTGGCTCGTGTTCCCAGCCCGAATGAGGGATAACAACCTCGTTAGTCATCGTCTGAAGCCCGTGGTTAATTATCACCATCTTCAGAGGCTCATAGGACGACAAATTCCAAAGTGTTCCTAACAGGTGGAATTAGATGGAGAAAGAAAAGAAACAAGAAAAGAAAAAAGGGACCTGTTACACTTAACATGACACAAAAGCTCCAAACAAAAAGTGGCAGCACTGTTAGATCTCTTGACATACCACGCATTACAAAAACATTGATTCTGAGATTTCAGACAGGAACCTCCATTACAGACCACGACTAAGAAAGATTGGACAGGAAAAAAGGAAAGGAAAAGCAAAGTTCGAGAAAAATTGCAAGTAAACAGAACGTAAAGGGGCCAGGCTGTTATTTTCTAGACAATAAAACAGAGAAGTTTGTTCTATAAGCCAGCAGATGTATATACGCCTACACAGTTAAGACTGGCTTTTGTTTTATTAACTTGGCAAGCCCCATACATCTACTGCTACAGTACCCCTGAAAATATACAGTGAATAAATAAACTACGTAAAAACTAGGACCACAGGTCATTCCCGCTAAAGACAGAAGTAACACAGTTTTGGCCAAATAAAGACCAAACTCAAACAAATGTTCGTCCTTATACAACTCTAAATTGTACATACACATCATCACCCCATGTTCTTCTCGGTCAGCAATTACTTCCAGATTCATTTCTGCGTACAAAAACTTCAACAGGAGACAAGAGGTCTATAAACACATCGTAGCTCTGTGTAAAGTGGGCCCGGGTTCTTTTAACCACCAAAATAAATCTATTTACCCTTGGATAATAACCAAATTTGTAATTCCATCTGTGAGGGGGCTCTATTGCCATCACCTCATTGGCGCTGAATGGCCATTAGACCCTGGTTAAAGTCCTGATAACAGACGCCGTACGCATGGCCCTCACTGAATGTGGGAATGTCTGCTTGGTAAAGTGGAACATTAAGAAGCATGGATCATTACCGGCCAGCTCATGCACTCGTGCATGTGTTATTGTGTCAGATGGGCTTGTAGTCAGAGGAGATGTAGAGTTCTATACATAGCACATGCTGATTAACTTCACCTTATTGACTTTAATAGAAGTCAGAAGACTGGAGCAGGTTGAAGCAGTCGAAGCCTATAATAACTGTTGATCACAACTTGTGTTTGTGTTTGTGTGCGTGTGTGTAAGTCAAAGATGTTCAGACTGCATCACAACAAATTCACAAAACTGATTTTATGTCTATAGAAAGCACATGTAATTGTAGACTTTAAAGTCTTCAAATAGGTTTTGGAGAATAAAATGTCAAAATTAGATGGAAATAATGTTACATTGTCATTCAGTGTAACAATATTTAAGTAAAATATAAATATAAATTTTTTTGGTTGCAAATATGCCTGACAAGATTGTTACACTGAATGATATTTTAGTGGGTAAATTATTAAATCAATGAAAAATGTATATTTATTTTTTGGCTTAGAAAAACAAAAACAAAATCACAAGTAATTTAAATAGAAAACTTTTTAATTTTTGTGGGAAAAAAAACAACATCAATTTAAAGCAGTATTACACTGGTTAAATCTCTTTTATCTTTGACCCATATATATATAATTTGTGACCCTGAACAGCAATAAATAAGGATTTAAAATTGATTAAAATATATAAAATATATTATAATATATAAAAAGTTATTTTAAATACATAATATTTCACAATATTGCTGTTTTATTGCATTTTTGGCCAAATAAAGACCAAATAGTAATAGCTACATTTGCACTGAGGTATTACCAGTTTAGCAAATGCATTATAAATATTAAAATGAAATAATATATTAATATTACTTGTACAAAACACACAGAGAGCTCTCGTGTTGTAAATGCTCTGTTCCCCTGACATCTTTTGCAGGTTCCTGGATATCCCACAAATCTAATACAGAAGGAGCCAATGAAACCCACACGAGGGAAGCTGAACCTTGCAAGAGGTGCAGCCTGATTGAGTTTACTCCTTCCTGCTTGTCATAGGAGCCTTCCAGCTAATTCAATTTCCTGGGAGCAGCAGACATGCTGTTCTAACAGGCCATTCACTTAGGGCTATTACAGTCCCATCCTGCCCCCTGCCATTCATCATACACTGATTGGACAACCGACTCAGAGAGAAAGAAACAGGAAAGAAGGGTAAACGAGGTAATCATCTCAGAAATGCCACCGTACTCTGGACTTCTGGAATTTATGAACAAATGTCATTTTGTTAGCTATGTTTTGTGTCCTTTTTCTAATGTCATTACATTTCTTTGTTCATATATCATCAGGTGATTTGAGGAGACCTCTGCATAAGTACGCAAACAGTGATCCACACAAGAACGAGAAATCATTCAAACTGTTAGATTTAACACAGTACCAAAATGGTTTATATGGTCCAAAGGGAAACAAAGTCAAACACTGACATTTAGCAATGATATTTCTAAATGGCTCTATTTAATGTAATTTGATTTAAAAAAATAAAATAAAAAGTGCCAGTTACTATGACTTTTTAGCTCTGCCAGTGAAAAAGAGTTGCAATGTCTGGAATGTCATATATCATGGATTATGGAAATTGGAAGTATGCCTTAAATGTGCTTGATCAGAGCAAAAAAGACAGAAAATAAAGAAAATTAGAGAGTAAGGGCGAGATGGAACTTTGAGGCAGATACAAAGATACAGAATGCAGTGGTTCATGGGTAGTGGTATAAACAGAAACTGTTGGTTGGTTGTAATTAAATGATAAATTAGTTCAAAAGACTTCAACATTTAAGCAGGGGAGCTCTGAAAAGGAAATTAAGATGCTTTGAAGTTGCATCAGTCTTGCCCACCTTAATTTAAAAATATTAATATGAACTGCTAAATATTCAGAGCGTGTGAAGAACATTTGACAGAGGGTCAACAAATTAAACTAGACAGTTTAATTAAAAATAATGCTGAAAAGTGGAAAAGATAATGAAAAATTCGAAGAAAACACTTCTAAAGTAGAAAAAAAGAACAGAAAGAAAAAGTACTACAAAATATCCACACAATAACTTTCTTGGAGGTGCAAATAAATGCTGCTGACGAGCACCGAGCGTGGTGTTCAAGAGCACACCGTGAAACTATTTTTAAAACCCTGCAATTATTTTTAATTGCAGAAAAAACATTCCCAGTTATCCAGGCTGCTGAAAGACTATTGTAAGGGCAGTGTTTTTATAGGGGCCTTGCAGATCAACCATAAGGCTGTCCAGGGCTCGGTTTGGACCTGACACACTATATTCCCTCCATCCTGTAGAAAAGACCTATTTTTAACTGAGACTGAAAGCAACAGTGTGCTGCAAAGTTAATCTTCAAGTCAGGCTGCGGAGCTGTTATACGTCACAGTTTCACACTCAAGGATTCACTCAGGTATTTCACACAGCAAGAACTTTTTTCATGATCCGTGAAAAAAAAAAAAAACGGGTCTGGAGAACATCAGTCAGTGTCATTACCAGAAAAAAAAAATAAAATGATTTAGTAGTTTCACCAAACCCTAGTAGAGTAAAGATCTACACTCAGCATTTTTAAACATACACTATCCAAAAGACCAAAGTGACATCAAAGAAACATACAATGGTACAAAAGAAAAATCTCTTAATAAAAAATATAAAAATAAAAAATAAATGTTGTTATTTTTAACGTTCCTCATCAAAGAAACCTGCAAAAATCTATCATGGCTTCCCCAAAATTATTAAGCAGCACAGCTGTTTTCAACATTCAATATTAATTAGTGATTTCTGAATTTGTAAAATATTTAAAAATAGAAAACTGCCCAAAATGGGAGTGTTTATAATTGTGATTGTAATGATTAATTATAATTATTTAATTGTAATTGTAATGATTATTATTTTTTCTTATGATTTTGTAAATCCCTTCTTGTCCAAATCCCCTGTTCCAGCAATAAAATGGCTAGTGAATGCATGCAGACGTATGTATTTAGTCTTTGTGAGTGTCCAGTCTGAATCCGGACCTCTTTTGAGTTCTCCACATGCTAGTAAATGTGTGTCAGGTCATAGAGACCAGGCCTTAGGATTAAGGTCCCAGGAGGAGACACGTAAAAGCCCAGCAGGTCAAGGCCCTGCTCAGCAGTCCCGCAGAAGGACTGACCTGGATTCAGTCTTTACTTAAAGACCATATTTAGTGTACAAAACATGAAGAGAGGGCTATGGCTAGTATTAGTAGGATGCTCGCCAAGCTTGACTAGATGAAACCAGAAAAATACAAATTAATGAATCAATGAATTATTCGGAATTCAATTTCAACCAGCTGCCATCATTTTTAGAATAGTGTTAAGCTACTTAGAATTCGTACATTTTTTACCCATGTTTCTAAAAATATTTTTTAAGTGTTTCTGTACATGCTGAAATACAGTAATATTGTGAAATATTATTACACTTAATTTAAATATATTTTTAATTTTAAGTTACATTTTCTGACAATTTTGGTAGAAAAAATTGAAGAAAAAGAAAAAAAAGAGGCCAAAGAAGCCTCATAAATAAGGTGTGTGAAACCTCTCATACAACCCATTTACAAAATTTGCTTTCAGAGTGGATGGATTTAATTATAATCTCATACCTGTGATAAGTTCCCGAACTTCCATGTCATTGGTTTTCCTCAGCAGACGGATGAGAGCAGGAATCCCATCACAGCTCTTGATGGCCACCTTGTTATCGTGGTCCTTGCCGTAGGAGATGTTTCTCAAAGCTCCGCAGGCCTTGCGATGGACTTCAGCTTTAGGGTGGTCCAACAAACCCACCAGCACTGGAATCCCCTTCAGCTGCCTGACATCCTTCTTTATCTTGTCATTTTCATAGCAGAGATGCTGCAGGTAGGCAGCTGCATTAGATTTGACTGGATCGATGGGGTGGCCTAGCATGGCGATGACCTCAGGCAGGTCAGGGTCCCTCCACCGTGGGTCTTTGCGGATGCTGTCAATCGAGGGGGAACGACGGCCGCCCATGCGATCTAGACTGGCCAAGCTTCCTCTCTCGGGTTGGGCAAGTGGTGCTGGGTACATGCCATGGATGTAGGGGTGTCTTTCATCAATTAATTCAGCCTCGATGGGGTCCTCGTAGCCTCTGTAACAAAAAAGAACGATTTTAAACAGATTTATTAGTCATCCAATGGTATAAACGCCACATAAAGAGCTGGAACGCTTGACAAAACTATATTTGAGATATGATTTGCGATTCTTCACAAAAAAAAAGCTGGGTGTAGTCATGCACAGTATGAGGTGAGCAAAATATGTAAGGTAGAGACCACTTTAGTTAAATAATCTATGGTGTCAAATTATCCACAGCACGTCAATAAGAAAAACTGCTGCCATTTCCCTATTAATTGTGTCTGTCAGGACACAATGATGTTCTCTCTTTCTTTAATTAATGATGGATGGGGTACAGCATGAGGGAAAACAGAGAGCGCGGATGGCCCAGAGCAAATATAGAACAGACTAGAAACAAAGAGTGAGAGAGAAAGAGAAAGAGAAAGAGAGAGAGAGAGAGAGAGAGAGAGAGAAAGAGAGACAGATGGATAGGGAGATATGGATGAGTAATCTGAGTAGTACAGCATCACTCTCACTGGGAGAATCCCAGCTCTGGACTGCTTTGAGAGCTCCCTGTCGCAAGCGAGCAATCAATACGTTGGGAAAAAGGAAATAGAATAATCAATGTGCATTTCTGAACTATTCATTGTAAATTGGCACTGATAATGCTTTGAAAATTACCAGTGGAAATAAATACAATTCATACAAACAAACTGTTTGTGCTGCTACTGTGATGTGAATGAAACATTTCATGGTATACTTCACATTTGCAGTCAAAAGGCATTCAAGTGGTGCTCAAACATATCGTTTCCAAAAGGCTGACCCTTTGCTCCACAGGCGAGAGCAAGAGTTTTGCCTTTCTCTGAGCCATCACACAAATCCTGAAGTGGAAGCACTGGCTGATACATTTAAAGATGTGTATAACTCAAAATATCTTCAAGAATGAATGAACTGATTTTCTTTGCTATTCAAAAAAGAATCTACACACGTCGACATCACTGTATACCATATGGGTTATTTATGAAAACTTATATTAACATGAACATTATTATTCTGGGGTAGTGACTGCAGGCGCCTCTCATGAGTCCACATGATCTTTTACTCCAACATTTCTTGCTCTCTACCACGTAGAAGTTGCAAATAACATGTCTGGGGCTGTGCTGTACACATCAGGGAGGTTACATCAATCTGAGAAAGGAGTCTCAGCATGCTTTATTATCAGTGTGAACAAAACAGAGATGTCCCTGTGGTGGTAGTCCTAAATTGGCATAGAAATATTAAACCCCTGTGCCACTCACTCACCATCACCCTTTCTCTCCATTTCCAGCTCATTTTCTATCCTCGTCTCACTCTAGGTGGGAAAAACAAGGTGTACTAGAAATTCAAAGCACTAGGGACCAAATGCGCAAATATAAAGCCACCACTATTGATAGGATTGATGAATCCACTGAGAAAATGTTGTTTAATCATTGGCTTGTAGTTTGAACAGCAAGAGGAAAAAAAACACATTTCCTATTCTTATATATATATATACAGTATATATGATCATAACTTCTAAAATGATGATGCAAAAAAAACTGCTAAAGACCGGATTTGAAAAACAAATCGGATTTACGCACAGTGTGAACAAAGCCTTTGATGTGTGACTTGACAAAATGGGCCACAGCTGAGAATGTTGGCGGTTGTGAGGGATGCACTTTTAATGAGAGTTTTATGTTAATTATGTGCTGCAACTTTGGAGGTGATGTGAGGGCACATTACAGAGGGAGGAAATATCAGCAAGCTGTTCCATGGCAGCGCTTTAAATGAGCAGTTCATACATCTGACATCGTAAAGAGATGATATGGCCATGAAACGGGGCATTAACTCTATGATGGTACATGACGAACATTTCACCTGATTGATCCCAAGAGGAAAAAAGCGTTTAAAAGGCACATTAAAGGAATGTATGGCATCTTGTCAGGTAAGACATCTCCTTCTAGACACAAAGATTGTAGCATTTGCAACATATACAATGTTTTTATTTACTTCATCAAAATTAACAGTTAGGATTATAAAATTTTACAAATTATTTAAATTTTAAAAAGTGCTCTTTTTCGGAATTTGTATTTAAAAACTTTAAAAAAAAAAGGATTAAGGTTAAGCAAAAAATATAAAGCTGCTGAGCAGCAAATCATTTATGAGTGATCATGTGGAGACTGGAGTAAGGGCTGCTGACAAATTCACAGAAATAATTTAAAACATATTAAAACACGAAAGCTATGTTAAACTGTGATACCATTTCATATTTTACTATATTATGATCTAATAAACGCAAATTAACGTAATAAACGCCTTTGTAAACATTAAATACTTTCAAAGTCTTTGCATACATTAAAAGTTGCCTATTGAAAAAAGATTTTCATTTACGAAAAGTTGAAAATATGTGACCATGGAGCACAAACCAGTCATTAATAGCAAGGGTATATTTGTAGCAAAAATCCATTGTATGGGTCAAAATGATCAATTGTATTTTTATGCACAAAATCATTAGGATATCAAGCAAAGATCATGTTCCATGAAAATATTGTGTACATTTCCACCCATAAATATATTCAAACCTAATTTCTGATTAGTAATTTAAATTGCTAAGAACTTTATATGGACAATATTTAATATTTAGATTTGTTTACACCCTCAGATTCTAGATTTTTCAACAGTTGTATCTGGACCAAATATTGTCTTATCCTAACATACCATATATCAACAGAAAGCGTATGTATTCAGCTTTCAGGTGAAGTATAAATCTCAGTTTAGAACAATTGACCCTTACGACTGGTTTTGTGTTCCAGGGTCACTTATTGTATGTGTCTTTTACTTTCATAGATACTAAAGATACTGGAAATACACATCTCCTGGGTGGCCACTGAGTGAAATTACTTACCAGATGTTGACACAATGATGAACTACTACTACTCTCTACTATTCGAGTGCAGTTCGCTGAACACTGCTGCAAAGCCCAGCTCTGGTCATCATTCATTACAATCGTCATTTGCTTTATTATTGTAACATGCCAACAGATTTCATGCAAATTAAGAGAGTGGTACTGACCACATGGTAAATTTGGAAGCATTTTATTGCTTTGGAAATGCCATCCAAGTGCCATTCAAAGTCAGAATGATGAAATAATCATTAACTGATGTAATGTCTGAATGGCGACCAAGGCCAGACCTGTTGGGAGCAAATCAAAATTAACACGGCTGGCACTCAGGATACATTATTTCTACTTGAGTTAAACAGTTCAATACTCTACCCACCAAGACTCATGCTGATGCAAATAATTAACTAGAGCAGCTAATATAGAAAGGGCAGACAGGCTTAGGCAGCATGACTCACGTTTGATGGTGTGTATGAGCAAGTATAATAGGATTTACAGAGTGACTTGCTGTTTCTTCCATCCACTAGTTAAGCTAAGCACTGGATGGCTAAAAATATCTCTACAGCAGCATCTTATTTTTAAAGTTCTCTTCACCCAAAACTAAGCTTGAAATTGAAAAAATTGGGTCAGCTTAATGAAGTCATATGTTGCTGCTAAAAAAACATTATTTTGAGTATTTAGTGTAATGCAATGCATTTATGTGGTTTAAAAACTACATTATTTTCCACATACTGTGTATAATTGTTTCTCCTCTAAGCCCCGCCTCCTGAAACGAGTTAATTTGTACAAAGCTTATTGTTCTAAAAAAGTGAGGTCGCCCTGATCGGCCAGCTATACAGGGTGCAGTGATTGGCCGAATACCACAAGCGTATGACAGAAATATTACACCCCTAACTATAACTTGTTGCCATGTCCTGGCGCTATGACAAAAAAACAATACAAGCCATAACAAATAAGGCATTTGTTGCATCAAATGGGGACATGATTGATGAATTACTTAGTACTGTCTGTCTTTTTATGCGTCACTTTGCATCGTGCCTCATAAACATAACAGTCATGTCTGCATTTGTGATCGAAGAAGCGACAAACAACTCTTACTATACACTGCTCAAACTCGCCTTTGAATAGTAAGTAGCAGGTTGTTTTAATAAGGAAACGTAACTTATTTAAAGATTGTGAGTGAGAAGCACCAGACTGTCCTTGCAAAGTTGTAATTGCTTCAAGTCAAGTTACTTTTATTTATATAGCACTTTTAACAATACAGATTGTAGCAAAGCACTGAACATTATCAAGTAGGAGAATAGAGTAATGGTATTGTATAATGACGATAATTAAACTAGATGGTCTCTGTAGTGAAGACGACGATTATTACTAGAAATCAGGTGTCCCCAACTAAGCAAGGCAGAGGCAAGAGCGGCAAGAAACCAAAACCCCATCCATGATAGATTAGAGAAAACCAGGCTTAGTTTGGGCCAGTTCTCCTCTGTCCGGACGCCCTGCATCTAATTTCCAGTTCTATTTCCTTCTATAGTCCTTCTAACCCACTCTGTGCCGTAGAAAAGTCAGGGTGGGGGAGAAGTCATAACTTTTATAAAGAATAACTCTTTGCTTTTGAAACTTCAAAACTTTGCAACTTTAGGGATCTTATCTATGCACTAACAGCATGTAACACTCCAAAGAGAAAGGGAAACTCAAGAATTGTATCAATAAATAAATCTATCTTTTTGTTTAAAGGTACACATTTTAATAAACAATCAGATTTTGTTCAGCTTGATCCAAACATCTGTTTGCTGCTTCAGAATTAATAGCTAGCTGAAGAGAAAGATTAGTAGTGTATAATAATTTTGTGACAAACTTGGTGCTTAACCAGAGCTATAATTCGGTTAGCTTTTGGCTATCATGACTGCTTTCATCATGCTCTTTTTACAGCCATGGTCAATGTAATTGCATAGATAGGACTAGATAAGAGTATTAAAAATATATTACATTTTAAATATTAATATTTTTGCGCCACAAAAGAAAAAAAAAAAAAGGGTTTGGAACCATATTATTTCCGAGAGGAAATTACGAATTTCAGCAAAAAATTATTTTGTGCCAAAAAGCATCTGCCAGAACTCATCAAAAAGATGGCACAATGGTGTCAGGTGCAGATTGAATAGATCACTTTGAGACTACGAGAGGACTCAAAACGATTGTTCATAATACTGCCATTGCACAGATAGTTTCATCTCTTTCCTTCTCTCTCCCTCACAAACAAACACACACAGAGGGCTTTGCAAATTGAAATTATTTAAACAGTTCAAATGCATGCTAAACCCTGTGGACTGAGCGATGGGAATGTCAACATTTGCATTTAAATTGCTGCCATTGTATATACTGTACGATTGTTTTCATAACACATGAAAGCATTTCGACTACACATGATGCTCTTCCACTAGATGCGGTGCTCTGAAGTTATTACAACAGATTCTATCCCCTCGATAATGAGCCAAATGTTCTTCACGTTCCAGAAATATGTGTGTCTGGGTTTTTTTTTGTTCCTTGCCAGCAAAAACCACATAGTTATGTGCCCATTTCTACATCAATTTTGTTCTCCCATCATTTCCTTTCTCTGAATTATTTATTTCTAGATTTTTTGGATAAATGCCTATGCCTCTGAATTAAAAAAAAAAGGAAAATATTAACATATTTACAAGAGTTTCATATTATTCCGAGACTCTCACTGAGACATCACTCATTTTAATAAACATTCACTCCACTTTTATAATGAGCAATTACTTGTGGTTTAATGATTACTTGTGGATTCAAGTAAAAACTAAACAGATCTTTCACTTCATTTGACAAATCTGTACCTGATGAAACACTTTAGAAATAAATCATGAAAAAACTCTGGTGCTTTTATGGTTAAACTGAATGGTACTTTATTAGCCTGGGCCCGCCCATACTTTTTGTGACTCTAAATTCAATTTCGCGAGCAAAGTCAGAGCATTTCTGTTCCCAAAAAAGTGGGAACCAATGAGAAACGAGCTCCCCCCGGCACGACTGAGGCGGGTGTAACGCGATGACGCAGCAGTTCTGCGTCTGAGAACCATTTCAAACATGGCGTGCACCGAGCAGCAACAATCGTTCAACTCTGCTGTTGCAGCTGTTTTGATAAATTTTCATGACAGCTTTTCTTTGAAAACGGAGCAGAAGTAATTATAGTAAAGACATTTTTCTACTGCTTTAATGAAGGTTACGGTGGCTTCGCTACGCATACGTCATCGGAATGAGTGTTCTGATTGGTTGTAGATTCGTCCAGTAGTATACAGAGGCATCTGATGGACGCTGGTTAATCCGTAGTAAGGTAGCTTGGCCAGACTAAGCTCGTACGAGCTTTATAGTCTCGGAAGCCAGGCTAGTAGAAATGTACAGAAAATGTAAATATTTTAAATTTATTTGTTTCATACTAAGTATAGTTCAACTCTATTAACATAATTACTGACAGATAATTTAAGACCTACTGATATAAAAATTTTATTTGGAGTTACTTGCACAATGCATTTTACTTATTCATGAGCCCAAAATGTGTGTTTTTGTGTAATAATGCCCTTTAAATGCAACATATTTAAAGTGTCCCTTGCTATAGTTCTACTTCAGCACTATCAAATATACTAAGTATGTCTTTAATTGGACTTCAGCTCTACTTCTGCACAATTAAAGTGCAGGCTTTAAGTACACTAGTTTAGTATAATAGAAGTACAACTGTATGGCATTTTATTAAGAAAATAAACATGAAAATGTCAACAATGAACATTATTAATTAACAATCTCAGTCTTTCAGTGTTTCATCCTATGGCCAAACGTCCATATAAAGAATGGAATATTTTTTTCTTTCTGTCTACACTATGTTGTCAGTTCAGCACGATAGGAAGTGGTCCCTGGTGGTCTCCAGGGAGATTTCTGCATGAAGACCTTATGGCTGCTCTGCTGTGGCACTGGTGGCAGGTGCAGGGAGGATCAGCCAAGGAGAGATGAACCATTAGAGATATGGCTGGAGACGAGACGCCCCCTTTGTCTGGCAGTGCTCACCAGAGACTATTAATCACTCTGACAACAACAGCTCCACTGAGATAGAGAAGAGAGATAAAGAAAAGACCTAGCATAGGCTTAACAAATGAAATGCACAGTATCCATGTAAACACGGCACTGGCAAGCAATTCTTTGCTAAATGTCGCAATTTTGGCTGTTTTATAATTTAAGGTTTCCAAACAGCAAAGCAATAAGCTCTAATTAACATATTTTCATTTTACACATTCATTAGGGAGATTTTTGTCAGCATCTGTTATTATGGGAATGCTAATGATGGATGCAAAAAGCAACACTTTGACATTCAGAGTAAGAAGGGGTCACATCACTTCTAATTACACTATAATTTCGGCACGGATGTACAAAATACATTACCGGCTGAAAAACAGGAAGTGGTCAAAAAGTTGTGTATGTTGCTTGTGACGGTGATTGCCTGCTGTATATGTCTGTGCGTGCTAATTAAAAAGAAACTGTGTTCCTGCAGCGCACAGGACTGTCAAAACCGCTACAGATCATCATAATGAGGAATGTGTTGATATTGACTAGAGGAGTATGACAAGAAAAACATGTTTCACGATAACAGCATCTCTCCTTTCCTCCCTGTTCTGTCTTAGAAGATAAAAATACCCTAAAAATGTTCCATCTTCATGTACCATCAAGAAAGAAATCACTGATCAAAAAGAAGAGCTCTTCATTGCACATACTGTATGCAGCCCTCTGCTTTTTGTCAGCTGTCATTTGCTTTGCATTTTCTAATCTCTGTAAAGAGCAAGTTGGGGTCAGAACAACAGAAACAATTTTTAAGGAGGAAAATGTCTTTGGTTGTGAAAGCACAGGTCGCTCAGCTCAAGCGGGAGAACATTTAGGGGTGGAGAGAAAACTGAGCCCTCACTTATATCGAGTAATACAAACTCGGATTTGAATCTTTTGCATTAAAGTATTAGTAGAAGTTTTCAAAGAAAAAGGGTTTTTAAAGACTGCATGGCTGTGATTACTGATTTTTAGCCATACATATATATATATATATATATATATATATACACACACACACACACAAATACATAAATAGCGCAATAACCTTCCATTGTTTGAAAGAAGAAGCTGCAACTATATGCATCTAAGGAGCTGGAGCCTTAAATCTCTTCAATAGTCCATCTCATGCTTAAAATCATGGGCAAAAGACAGAGCTTCCCACAGCAGCACAAGCAAACAAATCAAATCAACTGCTCAATTCTTACCTCACGCGGGGGCCGTTGCGCAATGGCTCTCGGATGGTACGTCCGGGCAGTGTGCGGCGGTTAGCCGTGGAATAATCAGGCTCTATGTCATACGGCTCTTCTTCATCTGGGCCTAGACTGCGACGGTCATCTTCCAGGCCGTAGGGTTCAGGTTGAAAGCGCTCAGGCTGAGAACGATTGAGGTCCACAGTGCTACTTCCCATTGGGACTTGAGGCTGGGCCACATGGCCATAGTCATCCTTGCGGATGGGGAGAGTGTAGCTGTTTTCCGGCCGGTATCCACCGGTGGGCATGTAAGGCCTATAGGCCCTGTAATTGACTCCGCGAGACAGACTTCCGTAGTTGTCAGCTACGTCTCCGTATCCATCATGAAGGGCGTAATGACGAAACTGACTGTCTGGAGTGTCATTGTAGGAGTCGCTGTAATTATTGTACGAGCGTGTAAGGGTGGAAGTGGCCTGGGGTGTGATGAAGCGCTCGCCGTTTTTCATGTAGCGCCGATCAATGGAGTCAGTGTAGCTTCCCAGTGGAGACGAGCCCTCTGGAAGAGGAAGGCCATCGGGACCCAGCGGCAACTGTCGAACTGTCCGTGTTGTCACTGTCTTGACCATCTTAGTGACCTACGATGATGGAAAAAGCAACAGAGTCAGTAGAATTTTAGGCTGTAACTACTGATGTAAAATTTGTGCTTTTTATGCAAAGCTAGAGCCATTTCCTGTCTTTTATGCCTTGTGCATGGCCTATATGTGATATGAGGGCCATTCAAAATGCAGCTGTTATGTCAGATTGCTCAAATCATAGCAGCCAAAACAACCACAGGCATTTATGAGTGAAATGCAGCACACTGACTCAGTGGTCTAACATCAGCAGGGAAGTGGATGTCACACTGTGAGCTGGCTGAGTAGCAGAGAAATGACTGAAGATCTATTCCAGTCTTTTAGAAGGATTTGTGTTCATCACTAACAACACAGCTAGAACTGAAAATATAAGGCTTGTGGGTTCTTGGTTGTAGTTGGTACAAAGTTCCTCATCACAAAAACTTTGTTAAAAGTTAAGTTGTCACTTGTCAGCACTCCAGTTGCCATTTTGGACTTATTTGTATTCAGCAAGGATTTATTAAATTCAGCAAATTAATTCAATCTTTTTAACGGTATAAGGTTTTAGAATGCAGTTCTTTCTTTCCTTAAATATTACAAATGTTAAAACTATATCAGTTAATGTTTACAAACTTAAAAGAACTTGCTATTATCTTATTTTAACATTCCCTAGTATTAAACTAAACATTCACTAAACTTTCTTGACTAATGGGGTAGTATTTCAACTGCTACTGCTGCATTGTTACACATATGATCGCTATTAATTGACTTTTTACTAAACATAACACTAACACTCAATACACCTTTTATAGGCATCTCTATGTAAACTACAGTGGCCGAGAGAGCTCAACGCGCTGCAATTTAAAAATAACGCATGCAAACAGAAACGAACGGCTGCAACTTTAAAATAACGCATGCAAACATAAACGAACGGCTGCAACTTTAAAATAACGCATGCAAACAGAAAAAAACGGCTGCAACTTAAAAAACATCTTCATCAATTTGACAAC
>JAUCMT010000105.1:8730982-8745325 GCA_032357475.1 Enteromius thamalakanensis | reverse complement strand
TCGTGTGTTTGCAGCGCCTGTGTTGTCAAATTGATGAAGATGTTTTTTAAGTTGCAGCCGTTTTTTTCTGTTTGCATCCTTTATTTTAAAGTTGCAGCCATTTGTTTCTGTTTGCATGCGTTATTTTTAAATTGCAGTGCGTTGAGCTCTCTCGACCACCGTAGTAAACCATTACAACATACTAAGAGAGAACAGTGTACATGACAACAGTAAATCAATCAACATAAGAACTGCCACCAGACTACATGGACCTGAGTGATGTTCTAGTTCTCAGGGCACTGACGTCTTTATGACTCAACTTAAATAAATCACTATTCCCCTCTGAGTGCTAATCCAGTCCCTTATTCTACAAAATGTCTGCCTGTCAAGAGGATGGAGGGCTGCTGCTCCTAAAGGTTCAATGCTGATACAGAAACCAATTTGCTGCTCAGTGAATTCTGCAAAGCAATTAATTGGCTATTTTGTCCATGGCTGTAAATTCATCTTGGAAATTAATGAGCTTGATAAAAATTAATCGTCATTGGAGATGAACCATGACTGCTTGAATTTGTGTGTGAACCCTTACAAGCCACATGGCCAGTTGTCAGTGCGTAATATCACAAGGGATGTGTCTATGTCTAAAGGGGGGAAAGATGTGTAACCACAGTCACAGCTATTTCACATTTACAGACCCCAGTATGGGTTTAACCAATGCAGTATGCAGCTTCCGCGGTTCATTTTGACAAACATCATTAAGATCAAAGAAGCGATGTCACTGATGGCAATTTTACTGGGGGTGGTCGACACACTGCAGCACCGTTCTTGTAAGCAGACATTTACACTCGATTGCAGAATCCAACTGTTTTCATGAGGTGAATTACATGTGGTGAATTACATGTGGTAAGGCAAACTGTATGCACTCCTACTGGCGGTTGCTAGTGTTACTACTTTATTGCATCGCCAGCTGTCTCTGTTGCTCATGCTGTCTCAAACCGGCAACTCAAATAAATGACTAAGTTGCTCCGTGCCTACAAGTCGCTGTCAGTGTGAACACCCCTTAACACCCACACAAGAAGTTAACATGTTAAAACAGACACCAGTGTGAGATGCAGAAGAGATGCAGAAATCATGCTTCAACACTGATTGGGAAGAAAATTATACTCTTTTCTCGATTTTTCTTGATGGAAATGATAAAATATAATTATTGTTTAATTGCTGAAATACTGTTTAAAATATAAACATGCATTTGTACTGGGAGATTAAAAAATAAAGGCCATTGCATACTGAGTCTGAATTTTTGGCATGCATTTTCAGTTTTGTTTTTTTTTCGTAATTATCATTCTTTTCATCAACATGCATGCTATGCAAAAACGCAGAAAACTGAACCTGATCCGAATTTTTATTAATGACGAACGAAGGTTTCAGAGGCAGTGTGTAAATGTGATTGACACAATTTGAGGTCGAATTTATTTTTCAATGTGTGAAAATTCCGGACTCAGTGTGCAAGTACTTTTAGTGTTAATCTCTCTCTATCCATCTACTGTATATATATAAATATATAAACATCACATTATATAATGGGTTGCAATGAGCATTTCATGTTGACTTTAAAAGGATTACTGAAATTGCGTGTGACATAGGTGAGTTTAAAGATTTTTAGATATAACACCGAGGCTTATATTTAGACTGAGCTTAACCACCAAGGCTCCTGTTGCCTCTAATGAAAGGTGTATATCTACAGCGATGGCTATGTTTACTAATGTTCGCCTGTTAAAAAGTGCATGCAGGCGTCATGGCCAGATTTTACAGTTCTATATAGGTTTTATGATCTCCCTGGTATTTAGTTTTACAGACCACTGCCACACCAGCTGTGAGTTACAGACACACTTAGTGAGATGAAAGACGGGAGGCAGAGACATGTCAACCAGAAGCACTCTTTACTGGTTTAGTTTTAGATGGTGTTGGTGTAGATGGAGGCATGGGAGTCGATGGTTTGGACTCTGTCAGGATCACTGGCTGGAAGGTTCGGCGTGTGATGGTTTTAACCACCTTGGTCACCTACAGTGAAAGCATGTTATTTCAGGAGGCATGAGTTAGATAGGTATACAGCGATATGGCAACGTCAAGTCTTATTACAGAAAATAAAAGGGAAACAGTTAAATGAAAGTAGGACTTTTCCCATGAAGCCTTGTTAATAGTCCTGAACAGTCCAAAACACAAATTGGGCCAGGGAATTAATTTTTGCTGTAATTTATCGGGCTAAACAAGAAAACATAAGAATGCCTTTGAGACAAAATATTATTTTTATTGTCTCATTTTGCCCCTCACAAAAGAGTAATTCCAGCATTTAATAGAAAATTCCTCTAGCGTGAGGAAGACGAGAAAACACAGAGGCAGAGAAAGAAACACAAGATGTTTTATCTGATGCTTCTACACACAAGCTCTTTAACTTTTCAACTATAAGAGTGCTCAAAAAGTAACATTTAAGCATTGCATTACATAAGTCAGTCTGTGATTGTTCTAGTCACTAATCTACCAATTTAAATCATTATATAGAGTATTTCTAACTAAACATTCATACACTGTAACAGTATGTATAAAGCAATATTGCTACTAGTATCATACTAATTAAGTCTGCAAAATGATGCCTTTATAGGCAGTACATTGCATATCTACAATATAGGCACATCTGTATTCAGTGATTGAATATCCTGTAACTTCATCTAATGGTTTGAACCTATCCTGGTTATAACATACCAAATCACATGCACACATTTTTAAAGGTTGGTGGGGAAAAAGCCTGACTGAATAAAGCAAATTAATCCATACATATCAGTTTTTAAATATAAATAAGTAAGCAGCATGTGTAGTCATAATATTTCCCTGGTTATCTCTACAGCTGTCCTGAGTTTGATCAAGATCATCATTGATAATTTTATCATTAGATGTGATGATCTGCTGCTGTTTCTTTAGGAAGTACACTGATGCTGACTGTGAATGCAAAGGCACTTTCTCTGGTTTCAAATACATCCAGAGTGTAACAGAATGCATTGCTTTTATCCTACATACCCAGAGCTCTGCGGCTGGAGATGATGTATTTACGTGACTATTAGCTTGTCTCCGCCACTCCGATATCCGCCCAACACAACAACATGTGACAGAAGGACCCACACATCTGTACACACATGTGCCTCACGCTCTGTGATGTTATTCTGTAGTGTGTTTCATAGGTTTGGCAGTGTGTGAGTGGAGTAATGGTGAGCAACACAGTGCAGTAGTAAGACCATACTTTACCATTCACTTCCTCCCGCTGTGTATCAGTTGCGTTACAGAGTCGTTTCTCTGCGCGCATTGGTTAATGCTTGTGCATGCATACAGCTGCTTGTTTTTGTGTGCACATTTATATGTATTGTACACTTTGCATAATCCATTTCTCATACATTTACATGCCCTTTTGCAGAATGTATGATGTTTTGAAAAATAAGAGAGATCACCAGTTTTTTTTTTTCTGTATTCAGAAGCAGCATAACAGCTATTTAAAGTTGTATGAAATAAAAGGAGTGATAGATCTTTTCTTCTAAATAGCGATGTATATTAGTCAAAAAACAAAACAACAGGGTTGGGGTTTGGCTTAAATGAAAATCTGCAGTCATGTGTAAGAAAGGGATGGGAGACTAAGTGACTGAGGATATTCTGGGTCAAAATAACAATGAAAATCACAAACTCTCAGTTCTTAATATTCCTCAATTCAAATTAAAAAATGCTAAGTTTATGTGTTTCTTCAACTCTGAAATCAAATAATGTATCTGCTTAGAACCACATGTATTCCAAACAATGGTTCTGCGTTCACACAATGCAACATTTAGTTCCAATGTTTCTATAGCAACGAGAAGCTGTCAGCACTCCTGTCTGAAAAAAGAAAACAACCTAGCCTGTATTTGGCATGTTTACATTTCGACATACTGCACCTGACAATACGGCGAAAAAGCTGTCTGCTCATGTTATCATCACTATCCTCAGGGCTGTATTTTTTAAATGCTATTTGCTTGATCTCTCAATTTTTTATTTTTAATAAATGTTTAGCATGTATTAAAACATTTAGCAGAATCTGCAAGGGGTATGTAAACTCAAGAGCTGGACTGTAGCAGTAAAGGGTGTTAAGAGGTGACCGCTCTGCCAAATGAAGCTTTATGCAGTGATTTCACACTGGCGTTGAGATGCTGTGCATTGCTTAGCTTCAATGGGCACAAATAATGGTGACTGACAAGAGGTGTGTGAGAAAGAGTACGTGAGGGAGAGGTTTTAACTCACCTTCATATTAGTCACATTGTCCTTTTATAAACAACAAAACAAAAGCAAAGGCAAATCAGGACCATGTGGCTTACAAAACCACAACATGAATGAATAGATCTAAACAGAGCTATTACTATTACTTTTTAGCCTTTTGAACATATTTTGTTATAATGCGTTTAAGCAAACTCTCTGAGGTTTAATACGGCTGAGCTGTGTTGCTGGTAAAGAGGCACTAGTCTGCTTTGTTAATCCCTCTGTCGGATCACTAAAGAGCTGATTGGGTGAAATTAAACACCAGCTCGTTCTAGAACCCTCTGACTACTGTAAACCACATGAAAATACATCCCACTAATCTGGACAAAAGCTTTATACCAGTGTTGTTAAAAAAACGTAAACTGAAATGAAGCTAAAATATGTGTGTGTGTACCTTTCAGCTTCATTTCAATTGTAGTGTTCAACTAAAATGTTAATATATACTTAAATGTTGATATATATTGCCTTATCAACTTACTGAGATAAGTGTAAATATGCAGTAAAATAAAGAAAATTAAAGAAAATACAAATACAAAATAAATTAAAACAAAATAGGAAGAAATTAATAAAATGGAAAATATATATATATACAATTTTAACTTAATTTTATCTTGTATTAAAATAAAGAAAAAATAGAAATATAAGCTACTTCAGAATATAAATAAACATAATGATACAAAAATAACAAAGATTTATACACATAGAAAATTTAATTTAGAAGAATATTTATATATTTCTAAAGTTTATTTAATGCATGAATATATTCAGTAACTTGATATTAAACAAGCCTTTTTCTTATATAACACAACTCCTCTTTTAGAAGGAGTTTTCCATTGATTCTTTTTAGTACCTTAAAAAAAGAACATCACCATGAGGTGTTGTGAGCATGAACGAGCTCTTGTGCGCATTATCTAATATTGTCATATTTTCAAACAAAAGAAAAAGTGTCAGATGTAAGAAGGAGTACCTTAGTCTCTGTGCGGCGTGTAGTCCCATCCTCTGAGGTAACCACAGAAACATGAGAGGTGGGTGTGCCGGGGTCTTCCTCTATAGTTACAGTCTCCTCCACAACCTCCTGGGGCTCCTGCATCATAGCCAGTGATGTCTGGTTACTGGGACTCTGCTCCTGTGGGACAAAGCAGAGGGTGGCGGTTCAAGGTCAGAGTTCACAGCTGTGGGATTAGTTGGGTGTGCAGGAAAAACCTTTTTACAGCTTTTAATAATAGATGAGAGAATCTTTTAATCTGGATACTTCTTACTACTCATAAGAGAGCATACATAGCAAAAGAAATGAGTCGAGCAGGCACTCAAAAGAAGGACTTGTCTGACTCAGTAAGTGAATGTCGTCAGAAGCAGTCTTCTTTTAATGAATCATTGAAGAAGACTCATGAATTTGGGAGTTAATGATGAATCAGTCTGACAGTAGCAAAATCTATTCAAGAATCAACTCACTTAACCAAATCAATGTGACACACGTTTCGGTGATGTCCATCTTGAAGTAAAAGCAAAGTTTTATGCAATTATGTAATAAGAATCTTAAATAAGTATCATTACTGATTGGTTGTTCATACAATAACATATCAATGATTATATACATATACATATATATATATATATATATATATATACACACACAGTGGGTACAGAAAGTATTCAGCCCCCCCTTAATTTTCATGCTTTGTTATATTGCAAACATTTGCTAAAATCATTAAAGTTATTTTTTCCCTAATTAATTTATACACAGCATCCCATATTGACAGAAAAACACAGAACTGCTGACATTTTTGCAGATTTACAAAGAGTAAAACATTTAAGGAGGTCTGAATACTTTTCATACTCACTGTATACACACACACACACACACACACTCATACATATATGTCCCAGTGCTGTCAAATGATTAATTGCATGTAAAAGTTTTTGTTTACATAATATATGTGACAAAAGTGTTTACTGTGTTTAATATATAAATACAAAACACTTGCATTTATATACATTATAGAACAAAACTATATTAAAAACCCTGCAGTTTTAAATATTCAGAGTTCAATAATATTAAAGAATTCAACATGTCTGGTTAAGAGAGAGAGAGAAAAAAATAGGCTTTTGGGATCTCAAGTCAATAGGCAAGATTGTAAAGACAACAAACAAACAATCAAAAATAAAATGCTTCCTGAAGCTATAGCACTTGTAAATAAAAATATTAAGCAAAGATGGTTGAGGCAACTGTAAAACACTACAACTAGTCTGGGGAGAACTGTGTGTGTGTGTGTGTGTGTGTGTGTTGGCAGAGGCCACAGGAGGGCCGATGAGGGATGATGCCAGACGTAGCCATTTGTTTTCCATCCATCTTTGAATGCATTAACGAGCAGGCAGTTTTTCATTGATTAGCATAGCGGAAGGCTTCAAAGTCTGCGCCAGGCCAAATTGATCCGTAGCCCGTCTCGCTAATCATTGACTTCTAGCCTTTCATGTGTCAGTATCATTTCTCTGCACTGGCAGTTCGAGCGGCTGCCTGTCCAACCTCAGAACTATATTCTTCTAAGAGAAAGTGAAGTCAAAAGAAACTTTTTCTTCTTTCTGGAGTGATTACGTTTTAATTGTTCCATTAATTGGCCTTAGACAGGAGTGTCAGTACATGAATTGATTGAAACCGATGATTGATGAACATAAAAACATCTCAACTGAAGTGGCTCACTCCTAATAGCTGAGTGCCACATGGATTATGCAGGCGTACCGCACAGAAACAAAGCTTTGATTAACTTTCTGACAGCCCAGAAGCAGACTTGAGCAGAATTCAATATGAGAAAGTAATGAGAGACTTTTAAAGAGCCTATTAGCACCCCTGTGAAAGCACAGATAAATATGCCTCTTTTCAGCATGGATTTTCATATGTGAATTATCATGACATAACATGACAAATGAACACTAAAAGTATCTGTTTCTAATGACATTATGTTAATAAGAATGGAAACTGGGTCTCGATTCCCCTCATATGCTGGTTGCACTTCATGGCCATTTATTGTCAGCCTCAAGGAGCAAAACATAAAGTTAATCTTTTCTTTGTATGCAATTACACTTAAATTTAGTTCCCTGTGATATTTTTAAATTCTTAATAACATTCTTGTAATTGTCCGATATTTGAAAATCAATTGATATTAACATTATGGGATACTTTTTTTTTTAAAGCTAAAACAAATTCCAAAAACTGTTGAAGATAAACATTTTAATAGTAATGAAAAGAGCAAAGAAACTATCTATGATGTCTCTGGGGACATTGGTCGAATTATCATGAAACGTAGGCTACATCAATCCAACAGGCACTGTCTAGAAAAGGTCGTCCCACGAAACTGTCTGTTCGAAGGAAGAGGATACTCTAGGGAGCAGCTTCAGAGAGGCCAACGCTCACTTTGTAGGAGCTACAGAGTTCAGAAGCACAGAAGAACAGCGTTTAAGGCTAATAAAGATGTTTGAGGGATGTAAATTACTTTAGTCATTGTCTTGTCGTTCATTGAATACATCTATAGAATAGATTGTGTGTCAGTATCAACAAACAAATATTTAACAAGAACATTAAAATTATTATTATGGAAGCTGGAAATATCTATTTTTCACTGCGAAAACAAGAAATCTACCGATGAAAAATACTTTGCAATATTTTAAGACATATATAGTCCTGCTCTCTGATGCAGTCTTGCTTCTAAAATAAAACAACCTTGTTTTAAGACTGTTCAGACATTCAAGACCCACATACTGATTATTTATTTATTTATTTTGCTATTGATCTTTAGAAATCCTTTAAAAGACTGTATTTCCGTACTACTCAAAAATTTCCTTATATTTGAACCTCATGATTATTTACCCAAACAGGAACCCTTATAGAAACACACAAAAGCAGAACGAGATCTGTGGGAGACCCGGAGCCAGATCCAGTTTTTTACAGAGTAAAAACAAACACCTGACCCTTACATCAATACCTTTCAGGTTATAAAAGTTTAATGTTCACCAGCCATTCATGATGTTTGCTTTTCCAGTGAAAATTCCCCTAAAAGTGCCCCTATTATGCCTTTTCAAATGATCTTTCATGATCTTTCATGCAGTGTCTCATGTAGCTGTATGTGAACATAAATAAATCTAAATCTTTGTTGACACTGACAGTGCACCATAAATAAAGTTATTGTCTATCAAAAAAAAATTGACTCGCATAAAACGAGTCGCCAGCAATTTGAATCTTTTTCTGTTACAGATCCACATAAGTAACATACAGTATTTTGCATAATGTCCGCACACGTACTACGTGGCGAACAACTTGCCCCGCCCACAAACAGAAAGAAGTCGCTGTATCCTGTGAGAGTAAATTTCTTTTTATATGCCCTTCTGAAAAAATGAATCTACAAAGAATGAGTGGTTAACATTCATTTTTTCAACAACACCTCAGCAGTTCAATTCCAATCTCGTGTTGTGTTCACGTCATTTTCCTGATGACTGCTTTTCCAATCTTGGGAAGTACAACACCATATTCACCAAATGCTTTGCTGAAGCTTACAACGTAAGGTGTGCCCGATTCGCCGACAAAAGCAAATTGTGAGCACTTTCCACGGGAGTCCTTGCTAACTACAGTAGTTGACGTATTCTGTCAGAAAGCGAATAGTAGTCTTGTATTAGTCTAGTCTTGAATAATAGTCTAGTATTGTCAGAAAGTATAGTTTTGGTACAAGCTCTGTGGACCGCTGTAGCTGTAGACCAATCATAAAGGACTGCACCATCTGACCAATCACAGCAGCGAGGGCTCATGGAAAGGAGGGGTTTAGATAGACTGATTCTTCAAGCTGCTTCACACGAGTCGTTGATGAATCATGGGGTAAAATTAAATCTATTTTTGGAGAAAACTAAAGTGTTTTTTGTCCTTGCATAGATGTAAACCTGTTTTAAGAGACTCATAAAACAATATTAGCAACCTTTAAAATGGCATAATAGGGGCACTTTAAATGAGAGGGCAAAAACCCATATAAAAGTCTCCTCTGTCAGCGGACAGAGATACAGAGCAAAAAGGCAGGCTGAGGATTTTAAAACCAACCTGAGCATCATTCAGTAGCATCTTTATGACAGATGATCCGCACCGCATGGGGGAAATCTGCTGCCACAGATAGCAGCTTTGCCTCCATGACAACTACACAGATGAACTCCTGAACCCACCGTTGCATTTGTGTTGTTGTGCATGTGCTTTGCATAGAATGTCTTGCATAACTGAGAGAGGAGTTTCTGGGCAACCCAACGGGCTTTAAAAAAATGAGCCTCTTATAATGTGTTCTATTTTTAGAGAGAAAGGAACACCTATAATTCTTTTCTTCTGGAGAAAGACAGTAGACTGACAGTAATTATAAACATCTGGGGCATGTCTAATAATACATTAATCACAGGTTTCTTCACACTTTCTTACAGTATTCATTCATGTAGTTAACGCTTCAATGTGAGAATCCTTAGCAACATGCCAAAGAGCGATTGTTAACAAGGACTTTGTTAAGGAAACAAGCTAGAGAAAAACTTCTCTTTGGGTCTTTGCACGAGAAATGCAGAGGCAGTTATCATGAGTGTTGTATCATGTTTCAAAACCTCTTGTGTCGAATCTGCACATAATTGAGGGTTTGGTAATTGCACAGCATGGTTTCTTACACAAAAAAAATACCAGGTGGGTTTTAATTTCATCTTTTTTTCCTGCTAGGAGTGATGCGGAGGTGTGTGCGATAAACATCAGTCTTCCACAATGGCAAATTGAGACAGAGCTGAAGAAGATAATATGAGCCGGAGCAAAGAGAGCAGATAGGCAAATGAGAAAAACGATTGGCAATTAAAAAGCTTCTGAATAGCGGAGTCAGTCTGTTATCTGGCCTGTCCCTGATCCACACTGGATAAAAAGACCACCCGTCCGTAACATCTGTGCTCTTCACACTACACACCTAAAAATACAAAAACAAATCAATGCCTTTCGAATTTCTTAAAGGTTTTTCTCTTTTTCCTTTTTTTACCTTTGATGTATAATCTAGAAACATAAAGAATGACAATTAGGATTGAAGATTACAATGTCATGCAACTCTTAACAGAGCTGCAGTATTTAGTATGCATGTTGAGTACTCTATGCATTTTTTACAGATCTACTTGTTCAGAGAAAAAATGGACAAAAACTATTTTTAGTTGGTCACTGGGTCAAAACACCAGTGCGTTTTTCTACCTGATACACAACCTTTAGGTTTGGGCTTTCCAAACTTGTTCCTGGAGGGTTGTATAGTTTCAACTCTCATTAAACACACCCGAAACAGCTAATCAAGATCTTACAAGAAACTTCTAGGCAAATGTGTGCTTGAGCACACAGGAGGTTGGCCCTCCAGGAGCAAGATTGGACTCCTCTGCTTTAGGTAGATAAGGTGTCTCTTTAAGAATGCTGCTCTAACGATGAGCTAAAAGCAGTTATTGCACATCCTAAGCATACTCTCAAAACATGTAGGCTCCTCAAAATGCATACTACAGTATGCAGAAATATTCAAATAGCATCTGCTAAATCTGATTTTGCGTAGTGGAATACTTTTTTAATGCACTGAAATGTCCATTTTAATGCAAAATTAAAAAAAATTGTCACGAGTGTCATGACAGTCGGGGATAAAAATCCATTAATATCCCTGACTGTTATGACACTTTCCGCAGGTTTTAAGAGAGCAAAGTTTTTTTTTTCCTTTATGTTTAAATTTTTTACAGATTTACATTTACTGATTTTGAAATTATAGTGATCTTTAAACGGTTAAAAAACAGCCTGTAAGTTTCAGAATGCAAAACTTTTCTGCTATTATAAAAACAGCTTAAATTGATGCCAGTCTCCCAAAAAAACAGGTTGTGGAATGTACTACTTTATAACAGTGTGGCTAAACACCATCTCCGCCCAAAAAATCAACATCTGCTTCTACATCGTTTAGCCCCACCCACTTACTCATGAATGTACAGTAGAGTTTATGAAAAAGAACTTGGCCCTTTTTGTTCACTTCTTTTACCAAAGATTTGTTTACAAACAAGGCATAATTTGACAGTGGATTTTTAGAAATACTGAAACAAAAAAGACAATGCTGTGCTGACTATATTGGAACCAAAAGTAATGTTACACCACACAAGTATGTATGTTATTACCGATATTTTGATAAGTATCTATGCATTTTCAACTATAAATCACAGCAGCATCCAGTAAAGCATGTACTGTATGCTGTCAAACACACACAACTTCAGAGTCTACAATCCACTGTGAAGGTGGTCAGAACACCAAAAATGAGAAAATAGCCAATTACTTCTAAATTTACGGTTTTAAGTGGAGGTTTATGAACCCTTTAAAACACTAGGCATCACACACTTACTGACTTTGTAAATTGTTACAGAGTAATACAGGCCATTAACAAAACCAGATTTTCCATTCTTAGCACAACAAAACACAGGACCAAAGTCCTTGGTGCTAGGAAACGCATGACAAATGAATACAATTCGTGTTTTAAAATGAACTCCAAATATGCAAATAAAATGACATCATACTATGTGCCCAACACACATTACACGATTTCCTACAACATCTGAGCAGACTTACTTTGACACATCAGGGAGAAGTTGAGCAGTGTATTACTTCAACACTGTGCCTGTGTTTTGTTGTGATATTTTCATCCCATTTCCTCATGTGCTCTGCCAATCTGTAACTCCGCCCCTATCATTAGTGTTTCAGTCAACCGTGTGTGTCAGGTGTCGTGAATTTTGTCCTTGATTGTCTGTGTACTTGTACCATACCCCATGTCCTGTATCTTTGTCAGTTGTTAATGTATCTGTACTGTGTGTATCGCCTGTTCTGCACTCTCCATATGTGTTTAAATAAATTATGTCCTTTAGTGCATCTCTGCTTCAGAGTTCTCGTTGCTGTTGAAGAGCGATCGCCGAACTTCTGACAATTACAGCCATTAGATTTATTTCTCTCCAATGAATCTTTCCTGTATCCCTAATGTTTAACCAATTAACACTGAGTAATAAGCTAGCATCCCTTTGAATGAAAAATGTCTCAGATTTTCTTTCGATTCATTTGTGTCCGATTTATAGTTTCATAACCGTTTACACCGTGTGTGAGACACCATCAACTAACTTAATATCCCTCCAGAGAAGGTCAAGATACAGAGAAGATTAGTTTTCTCACCTCCACTTTGTTCATTACAGTTGCCATGCATCACCTGGGCCGCAGCCTCCCCGTCAGTAATGCATCGCACTCAGGCTAACAGGATTTCCGT
Organism: Enteromius thamalakanensis; assembly: GCA_032357475.1. Taxonomy (NCBI): domain Eukaryota; kingdom Metazoa; phylum Chordata; class Actinopteri; order Cypriniformes; family Cyprinidae; genus Enteromius; species Enteromius thamalakanensis. The sequence continues at coordinate 8,732,720 of JAUCMT010000105.1, read as the reverse complement.
CAGACCTTACAATTAATCCCTCCGCCAAGAGCGTTTGTATAACCTTGGGTCATACCAGTTTCCCATCAACTTTTCCGCATCCATCTTCATGACCGAGAATCACACCTGCCATGCCAGGATTTGACATAGAGAAGGAACTGCCTTTCATTTCACTGCACTGCCGTTTTGGAAAAGTGATCAAATAAATCAGACAATTTAAAAAACAAATAACTGAAAAGAAGGCACACAGATCTCCAGATGACTGAGCGGAAGGATTGTAATTGGTCGGAGGGGACACAATGAGCGACGAGTTTCGGCCCGCTCAGGAGCAGCTCTGCTTCAGCCAGACCTGAGCCAATGGATAGATGCATTCCCAATGGGCCGGAATGATGCGGGGAGAAGGGAGGAGGGGTCGGGCTTTGGCATTCCACAGAGAGCCGCAAGTAACGGATGGTCAAAAGCGCTTAGAGACGACGGCTGGCAGATAAGCTTGACTAAAAAAGGGATGGAAGGACGAGGGATGAAAGAGAAAAGGCGAGGTAGAGAAGCTAGCATGGCTGTAATGGCTCTGCTAATCTCTTTGTCCTCCCGAGTGATCCAGTGCCAAATCTCCATCCTCTCATCGTCTACGAACACGGGGGCCTCATTTTAGACATTCCTCACACTTTGGCCGCAGTTGCTTCTCTAACAACAGCTTCGGGAAGCCGTTCTCTCTCTCCCTTGGCCACCCCTTTTGTTCTTTTGTTCCCAGGTCTGGACAAAAAAACAAAAAATGGTGAAGAACCTCAAAGGAGACCCTCTCCGAGATAAAAAAAAAAAGTATTTACTCAGCAAAGCACAACTTTTTGTCTGTCGCTGGTTTTCAAGCTTTGTTTGCATAATGAATAAAAATACATGATCTACGTGATTCCATTAACCCCCCACCAGACTTGCTAGATAAAAAATATTTTTGCGACGGTAATTTTGAACATCTGGAAAGAATTAGTCCCATATCCAAGTTACACCCTTCTGAAAGATTTCTGGCACAGCATGGCTTGAAAAAGCACACAGTCGCCCGCACTCTCACACTTTCACTCGTATAATTCAGCTTACAGTCATCGCTCCCTTTCTGGAATGCAACCCTGACAACACAGCCAGAGCATATATCACTTCTGTTTGCCTATAAAACTTGGTAAACAGAGGAAGAAGTAAGCAGTGGGCAAAAAAAAAGGAGAAACCTAAACCTCTCTTTTAAGGAGAAAATCCCCAAAACAAGAAACCTTAATCTTTCCAATAATAATAAAACAAACACAGGAGCTTGCTGTAAGAAAAAATAAAAAAAACTGTGAAATATTTAAAACAGATTATCAAAACATTATGCTACAATCACATGGTAAAAATAAAACTAAAAAAATAAATCTATAATCATTTTTTTTTATTTACAATAAAAAAAAAAATTATATATATATATATATATATATATAAATTAGTGCTGAACAATTAATCATATCGCAATCACAATGTCAGCCTTTGCGATTACATTACAGCAAATGTTGCGATTATATTAAATATACAAATGCATTTGTGGACATAACAAGACATTCATTCTTGCGTTCACATGCGTGCAGTGTGAAACTGGCATAAACTCGAAATGTTCTAGTGTCCAACTACACGCGAATAGCGAGATATATTCGCCCAAGTTACCTCAGGTGTGAACGCACTTTTAGCAAAGAGGGATTTGAGAAAATGATTGGCACACTGGACAAGAGATACCAAAAGA
>JAUCMT010000105.1:8719669-8730882 GCA_032357475.1 Enteromius thamalakanensis | reverse complement strand
CCTCAGGTGTGAACGCACTTTTAGCAAAGAGGGATTTGAGAAAATGATTGGCACACTGGACAAGAGATACCAAAAGAAATATATAAGTATATGTTACATCCTGCTAAAATGTTTTGGGACAACATGTAAAAATATAAAAATGGGTATTTGTTTAATTTATCTGTACTTTTGACTTTTTAATTTTAGTTTAATGTTAATTCAATGTAATTTAATTCAGCATTATTAGTAATCTGTGTGTGCATTTTTCTTGATAACAGGCAAGTTGAGTCAAACCACTTATACTGTATATCGTATCGCAATCGCAAATCGCATTTTTTTTTCGCAATTAACAATTAATGTGACATTTTTTCCAAATCGTGCAGACAATTAGACAGTTAATATAATGTATTTAATCTAAAACAGATAATCAAACCATTAAACGATGATCAGACTAAAATAAAATGTTACTACTTTTTTTATTTATATATATATATATATATATATATATATATATAATACTTTCATAAATCAACCAACTAATTTACTAGCTAATTAAATAATAATCAAAGTAATCAAAGCAGATTTTTCAAACTAGCAGGCTAATCGGTTAACGTATTTTACCATAACATAATAATCACTTGGTATGCTAATCTAAATCAGAAAGACAAAAGTATTTTACAGGAGGAACAATGGCCTTGTAGGAGCTTGTTTGCTTCATTAGAGGATGTGAAAATGAATGCACTGTCACTGTATGTAACGGGTCAAGCAACGTCAGGCTATTGCTATCCAGGGTTTCAGAGGGACAGAGCCCATATGACGTACATCAACAACAGCACGCACCGCAAATACAGTTTTATATGATACTGTACGTCTGGCTGCCAGTCAGCAATCTGGTCTCTCCAGGGAGAGGCGCTGGGAACCTTTGCCAAGCGATCAGTTCACTCGGGGTCTCTGGGCTGTGGGCATGCACAGGGCAGGAAAGACATGTGTTTGACTTCCCCCTGTCACTGCACTTGCTCCCGCTGTCCCGTTTGCAGCTTCTACCACTGAAGGTCCAGCTGTTAGCAGATCACATATCAAGCCTGTGGACCAGCCAGCCTCTAAAACACAGTCACACAGAGGGCTGAACAGTGGCGGTGGGCCGTCATGGACACTTTAACAGTCTGGGATGAGTGATTGCTCAGTTCACACGTTCTGTCTATCACATCCTTATCTCGTCCTAATGCGCAGCCACTCAGAAGCGATTAAATCAGCGATAGACTTTATGATTGCACACGCGCCTGTGTGTGTGTGCGAGCCACGTAAAGTCACACCAGCAAGTGAGCAAGCTGCCTCTCTAACACATGCTTCAGGAAAAGGAAGGACATGCTGTCATGGAAACCCTTGATTTACAGCACGGCTTGTATTGTGCAGTCAGATAAAGGCTGTGTAATATATCCAGTGACTTGAGAGATGCATGCAAACAGAGCTCTGGGCTCTATGCAATCTATCTATCCGCTCTGCCTTGACCTGTTTAAGGCGGTTATATTCTTCACAATTCTGAATTTATGAAGCCTTATGCATCACATACATAGATTTATAACGAATAGCCATGTGAACTGGTCTCGTAGTCATCCATCTCGCAGCTAAAACATTACTTACTCATGTCAAGGGCCTCTCAGCACCTGAACTATACTTCACAAATGCTAAAAGCGACTGGCATTTCATGGCCCATTGACTAATGCATTGCAGTGTTGCTCAGCGTATGCATGCAGTGCACGGCTGGAGCGCTCAGGGAAGACGTCTGTGAGCTTGATCAACCATCTGCACGTTATGGCGTCACGGAGACGGTGCTGTGAAATCGAGGAGCGGCCGGACGATCCATTAGAAACCCAGCCGGTCCTGTCTGTGCCGCCCGAGATGTGGCTATTCATACCTCAAGTGAAAGGCCCATCTGTAAGCAATATTCTCTCAGGATCCGTATGAGCCCTAAAAGCACAAGCTACATGAAGAAACTGGATCTGATCCTTGGGGCTTTGGAGGCAGCGGAGGAGAAAAGCTCCACGGCATCAGATATTGTTACTTGTATATTATGATACAAGTTCTTTGGGTCTCTTTCAGCAAACCGATGTGTTTATGAAACAATGGCTTATAAAGCGATAAATGTAAATGCTCTCTCTGTGAAACTAATTGTAATAAATACATATACTGTAGTAATATACACTGATTAAAAAGTATTAAAATTCAGTATAATAATATTGTAAAATGTAAACAACATTTTTCAATTTTAATAATTATAAAAAATCGAATTTTCAGCACTTTTTAGTGTCACATGATACACACAAACAGAATATAATTTTACAATTTTTACACGTATTAACATGTATACATTTATATTCACATAATTTATATTATATATACATATATTTAATATACAAACATAACTTTTTATTAAATATATACCTGCACGTGTGTGTATTAATAAATAATTAATAAATAAACATAATAAATGCACACAGTACACACACATATTACGAACACAAAAATTTTATTTGGGAAGCGATTAATCAAAGTTTAAAAAACTAGTCTTACAGTATTCTACTTTTGACCAAAAAAACTAAATGAACATATTTATAAAACATGTTTTTCCCCCGCATGAACATATTTTAAGGTAATAGAATTCTGAATTCTCTCTGTGTTTATCAATAAACTCATGCACATGTAGCAAACAGAGTGGGTTAAAGTGTCCAGAGACTAGAAAGTGAAGACAATGAGGCAAGATACAAAGACATTACAAGCGGAGAGAATAAAAAAGATAGAGAGTTATACTTGGGCATCATTAGTTCTAATGTATTCCAGCCCACTGCCATTCAATTTCAGCGGCCCACTACGAAGGTGTGTTTGATTAGTGGCAGATTGGATTTTGATTTCTGGAATATTGCCTCCTAATTGCCTGTTTAGATTTCTAATCATAGATTAATGGCACACAACAAAAGAGCTTGTGGATAATAAACCAATAGCTGAAGCGTAGCTAATTCATTCCCCCTACTCGGCTATGGAGAAAGAGTGCTCTTTCATTACGCAAAAACAAAGGGCATTATTGTGCGTGACTTGCTTTTCTAACAATCAACGAGTCTCTGTCGAGTGTTGCGCGAACCGTGACCTGTAAAACACTGCCTTTATAAAAGTATCACCGAATCAGGTTTCATTAAAAATGATCGTTTTAGCTGCAGCTCACAGAAGTTAGAGAACGACTAGCAAATATTTCTGACACAAGCCTGAGAAGTGCCAGAGAGACTGAGTCTATGCTGAGGCGCCAATCATGTTTGTAAAAACAATTCCAAATCTATAAATGCAGCTGTGGTGAGACTCTCTTAATACCTCACACAGCCATTTCTCACGTAGTCACAGTGTAAAAAAACATCATTAATGAAACCTACAGACAAGAAATTATTTACTAAATAATAAATGTAATTAATTGATTTAATTAAACTCACTGTGCAAGCAACTGATTTGAATTATTTTTAGGGTCAGAACATTCATTATCTGATGTTCCAATAAGCAGACCTCAGCTGCCTGATATCAAAGCCCTCATTAGAGCAGAAAGGAAGTGGCAGTACTGAGAAAGATGGCTTGTTTGTGTTGAGTCTATCTGTGCATGCATCCACGTTTGTGTCATGTCCAGAGATATCCAGCATGCTTCATCTAATTACAGCTGGAATCCTGGAAGTGTGATCCAACAGTTCAACCTTACAGCTGCCAAAACCATTTAGTTTCACTTCAACACCTCTCCTTTCATCAGCCAAGTAACAATAAAACATCCGACATCTGATTCTCCTTTTAATAAATCGGAGCTTACAAAGCAGTAGCACTAAAAAATGAATCATTGGTCCAATAAAATGCATGCACTCTACCCAAATATTCCAAGCTGAAATACTATGCTTACACTAACAAGTTTGAGACCATGTGAAAGAAAGAAATTCATATTTTAGTAAATGCAAAGGGACTTTATATTCTTACAAGAGAGTTCAGAATTCAGAAAAATCATTTCTTGCAAAAATATTAAGCAGAACTGTTTTCAACATTGATAATGAGCATTGCAAGCATTGTATCAGTCCAGGAAGGAAATGCTAAGGAGCTCTCAAAGCTTTCCTGCCCTAACTGCCTGGAATTCAGTTCCACCCCTGCTCAAGAGGAAGCCAGTTAATCTCATTGTAATGAGAGTGCAAATTATAAACAAAATGACTCACTTTAGAATAGTCACAACAAACATTTGAACAGCTTTGATGAGATACGGCTAGATTAGTATGTCTGTGTTCGTTCTGAATTGTGATGACTAATTCAGAAAGTGGATAGAGAGTTTAGTCATAAGTAATACATCCGTCAGATATGTCGTTTTTAAATGATGTTGATAAACAAATTTCGGGAGGAGCACGTACTAATATCTAGCCGCGGCTGGCACCGCATTTTCCAATCAGTCTTCCTCTGGGGGACACAAAGGGTTCAAGACGGATGCCGAGCTCTGCCCGACCCTCGCAGCCAGGGTTAAAACCCCTAGGGCCCAGAGTCCTTCGAGCTCCCGGCCCGCTCTCCTGAACAGCAAGCCAATTACCCATTTCAACAAGTGTGAACTCTTGAAATACTGACTGAGGTACGAGCAGGCTGCTGGATCTGCAACACATTTTGGCAGAGTTAAAGGGCTGCTACATCACTGTTCCACACTGACCTAAAACTCGATGCAGTAGATACAAATACAGGCATAAATACTATAATATGCACTAGTTCTGAAGGAAGTTGCACGCTCAACAAGAGCATAAAAACTGTAATATTGTAAAATATTACAATTTATAACTATTACCTAATAATTACCTAACCCTAAAATATAATTTATTTCTGTGATGGCAAAGCTGAATTTATGATTGGAATAATTTTGATTTTTCCAGTCTTCAGTGTCAAGCAAGCCTTCAGAAATCATTCTAATAATAAAAAATATTATCAGAAATTTAATATAAATTAAAGTTTTATTTTTGTGGAAATGAATATAAATTCTGGGTTCTTACAGAAAACAAAGATAAAAAGCCTAGCAATTTAAACATAATTTTTGCACATGTAATAACCTTTCACTGTCACTTACTGTCACTTTCATCCGTTCCTTCTGAGTAAAATTTAAATTAATTAAATTTACAAAAATCTTTTAAACAGTAGTGTATTTATGTATATTAAGGATTTAGGACTTTTAAATAAATATTAAATATGATGTTGTTGCAAGGGACCCTTTATTAAAACAAAATAAACAGTTATATATATATATATTTTTTATTTTTTTATTTTTTATTTATTTTTTTTCCTATGAATACCTATTTATGCTACGAAAAACAGTAAGTGTGATATCATAAAGACATGCTTTTTAAAATTAAATATCTGTGTGTGTATATATATACACTGTATAGGGCCTCATATCAAAATAAAATACAATTATGAATGAAATTCAAAAATGATTTGGAAGATCATACAGCTTTAAAATAACCTGAGGATGAGTAAATGATGACAGACTTTTTCATTTTTGGCTGAACTATTGCTTTAACCTGAATGGGCTGGAGTCCAAATTAAAGCCGCCAATCCAATCTATGTGCAAATCAGCTCTGAGGTTTTCTCTAATTTTCTTTGAAATGTACAGCCTCTGCAATTCTGACCTTTTTAAAACTTTCATCTGGTCTGAACACATGCAACATAATAGACTGAACAGAATACAGAAGGGATAATATAAATGAGAAACTGAAGAGGTCAAAGTCAAGAAGGTTCCTATAACTTGCACACTAGTGTGAGACACACAGCACTTTCTTACCATGTCTTACAGTAAAGCAGCCTCAATCAAAAAAATAATAAAAAATCTGTGAAATCTGCAAAAAGTTCCTCTTTGACCACACAAGCTTATATTCAGATGCATTATTTTTCTCACACTCCTACATTTTCTTTTCAGAACAGTGAAAGTGAAAGCACAGGACGTGACAGGTCCAAGTGTGAAGTAATAGAGAAGAGTCACATAATGTGGGGCCACGTTGGGTTGTAAATAGGGACCATCAACTATTTGTTAACCAGAACTCTTCAAAATATCTTCTTTTGTGTTTAACATGAGAGCGAAACTCATACAGGTTCGGAATGACATGTACATTGCTGATGAACTATCCCTTTACGTCACACTTGATTCATCAGCAGTGTTTATATGTGCACCATATGTGTAGGGATTGTGGGTGGGGAACTCTGTAAAACTAATTTGATTTCTCATAAAGGTCCACCTGCTTTGAGACAGACAGAAGGCAGACGGCGACATGTGGGATGCGTCCTGTCCGTCCCCTCTCATTGCACTGACACTGACATGATTATGTTAATGTTCCATCTTGAGTGGCACAGTCGGACAGAGCGTGTCTTAATCTATGCCAGTATTCTCCAATCATTTGTCCTCCTGTACACCTTTAAACGCTTTAAACACACGACTCGCACACAGCCCAGCAGCTACTAAAAGACCCCTCTGTGTCAGAGTAAAAGAACCATAGCAACACAGGAGCTGTGAAGTGCTTGGGTAACACAGGTTAAGGTTGGTCTGGCAGATCTGAGTAGCACTTATTAAAGGTGAAGTATGTCATTTCTGTGCCACTAAAAGCACTAAACGAAATTACAAAAATTTCTTAGATTTTTCTTTTTTTCCAAGAAAACGTGTGGTGCTGAAACCACCAGGTGCAGGCGATGCAGGAGTTTTCTGAACTGTTTTAGTTACTACTGTAATGTGACTGATAAGGTTGTTCTGAGGGTTGCTAGGATAAACTATCACAATATTAATTTTCATCATGAAATAAATATACAGCACACATACATACACCTCTAAATAACTAAACGATTATATCTACATATACAGTATATATATACAGTATATATATATATATATATATATATATATATACACACACATATATACACACACACAAAAGTTATTTGATAAAAAGAATGAATTTAATAAAATGACAAAGAAAATTTCTTTGCATGTAAAAGGTAAAGAACAAACATAACTTAAAAATACTAGTGTAAAAAAGTAAATTTTAAAAGGTTATGAAAATTATCACATTTTTAAATAATTTGACAAAATAATTGTTTTTGCATATATCCCAAATTAAGAATAATTATTTTGTTTTTTAAATAAAATAAATATACAGCACACACACACACACAAATATATAGAATAATTTAGTTAAAATCATATAATAAAAGGAATGAATTAAATAAAATGATTTAAGAATATTTTTCAAAAAACTTAGAAAAACAAACATAACTTAAAAATATTGTTATTATAGTGTAAAAACACATATTAAGAAGTTATTAAAATTATTATTCTTTTTTTTTTTACAAAATGTAACAAAATAGTTGTTTTTGCATGCCAACCATATTGAAAATAAACATACAAAAATGTATCTTAATATTTCCCTTTTTAAATTATTTGACAAAATATGACATTGGGCTGACTGCATAAACTCTGCTGTTTTTACTTGTCTTAAAAAGTTATTAATCAAATGATTTAAATATTTTTTAAGACTGGTCATAACTTCTTAAAAGAAATAGATTAATAGATCTTCCACCATGGCCAACATTGTATGTACAGTAAATTATTGGCTGGGATATTGAGGAAACAAGCCAGAGGTTGAAGTATATCAATCTTCATAACTCTCAAAATATGTTTGTCCAACCAGCAGCTGAATTCAAGAGTGACGGGAGACTAAATGTTTACTGAAAGAGCCTTTATCATTGGAATGTTCCCAAAAGCTTCAGGCGACTCAGTGGGATGGTCACGGACATGAAGCACTGCCAAAATCCGATGGAATAAAAATTCAGACTCACTAAGATCATGGACAGAAATTATATAGGCAAAAGACAACAGTGCTTTGTTATGATAAAGATGGATCATGGAAGTTTCATAACCCTTGGCCATCTGCAGTCGACAGGCATAGGAGAGGTGCCAATGAGATCTGCCAAAGTTTGTTCTAGCAGAACAAAAAACAATATCCGTGAGCTTTGTAAGATGAAACTAGAACTACATGGCGCAATAAAAACCAAAAGACTTCATATTGGTATCACATTGAATAAATCCAATATTCTGTCAAGGTTCTCTCAGAGAGCTTTCTCTCTAACGGAGCTTAAATGGGGGGGGACAGGACGATGACTGACTGAGAATGCAATAAAGGATCCTGAAAGTAATACTGTTTGAGAATCACTAAGAGCTCCATGATAAAAGGCCATTAAAAATAACCAAAGAACTCTGTTGGAGAACACAAACACAACAACAGCAACCCTGGAATGCAACTGTATTGACAGCAAGGCATTAGGCACTGAATGAGCTGTCACAACATAAATAATGTTGGCAAAACCTACAAACAAGCCAGGAAAATGCTATTAGGTCTGGAAAGGTCTGTTTAGCCAAGGATAAAGTCGGCTTTGTACTATTGGCAGCGCTCAAATCACTTCTGTAAAGGCAACTCAATACAGTAGCTCGTCTTAATCCTGCTCAAACGCAAGGGAGGGATATCTATATGCACTCATCTCATTGGTTAAGGACAGCCGGAACCAATTTTTTCCACTCTCTTCCCTTTCCCCTGCCTCCATTTACTGAAGCAGCACAGCATCAACAGCTATGCAAAAAACCACACCGGACTCCTATTCGTGGCTCAAAACAAGGCCCTCAAATTCAATCCATGTTGAGAAGATTAAGAGGCTCTTCAGCGGCGTTCCTGCTCCATATGGCTACAAAGGGCTTGCCTCTCTCTGGTCTGAAAGGGCTTGAAATGCCAAGCCAAGGGACTGGAGTACCTGTCTCCAGGAGATAAAGGGAAATGCTGTCTATTTTCGGTTAAACGTACATCAATGACCTAGAAATGAATTAAACTATGAAATAGGTTGCCTTCTGCTTTAAGACTGATTCGTTTGCATAAAGAAGGTATTTAAAGTGCACTGAAATTACACATGCTAACGAAAATCTATTCTGAGCTATCCTGGTGCAGGAATATCACTAGTTCCTCTGTTAGTTCCTATATTAAAATGATTCAGGTTTTAAACTTCCTTAATCTTTCTTAAGTGTAATTTTTCAGAATAAATAAAAAAATTAAATAAAAAAAAACTTCTTAATACCACAAACTAATAATTAAACATAGCAAATCATTGTTTTCCTGAATGAGGGCAAGGCCTTTGATATGCAGGAGGATCTATTTTGAGGTATTTTGGTACAGGAATATCATTTGGTAGTTCCTGTATTAAAATGACTCTGGTCTTTAAACAGAGACAACTTCCTTAATATTTCTTTAGCTACATTATTCAGACCCTCCGATCCAAACCTACAGTAAACTTTAACAGGTGCAACTAATGTCACAGATTCTCCATCAAAGTGGAAGCTTCAATTAAATCGATTTCTTTTATTTATTTATTTTGTAAAATAAAAGTCTAAACCCTTTGAATTGCCTCGCCCAGCCTTCTGTTTCAATAAGAAATCAACAAAGACAAGTGTGTTCATCAAACCCAAATCTAGAGGCTAGATTCACCTTCTAGGCTCAGAAAGCATGAAAGGGATCTGTCCTTTCGCTGGAGCACTATCTGACCCGTGTGATGTGTTTGAGGGATGCTGCTGGAAGAGCCTTGCATCAGTGAGCCTGTCTTCATCATTTCAACACTGCAGGTTTGGCAGCGATGCTGAAATCAAACGTAACTCCTTATCTTAGCCACAAGCTCTGACAGACAAGTGGAAAAGAGGACGACAAGCAGCCACTATCTGTTTTTCAGCAGGCTGAATTGTAATCGATGCAAATGTAAGACTAGCACCACATACGCAGTGGAAAACACCCCACAGGATTTCACTATAAATAGCTCCCATCACTCTTCTTCAGAAACGGGATTCTTCATTCATGACTCCACCACAGGCGCTTCCACGCTCCTGAATATACTACAACACGGCGCACGCACAGAAATCAATTCAAACCTCATTTTACGTCTCTTAGCATTGCGCAGTCTGACTTTCGACATCCTGTTAGCAAAACGGGCATTTTCCAAATCATTAACGTGCAATAATAAAAAGCAGCTCAGGTGGAAAAGTGTTTCACATTGCTTCCACAGCTAAAGGCATTCTGCATTTGCCAAGAAACATATTTGTTAACCGCAGAACAATCAATTGTTTAAAGGAGATATAAACCCCTCACGCTTCTTGCCATAGCAGTACTGTACTGTGTTAGCTTCTGTACACTTTATCTCTAAGAAACGAAAAAACTGGATTCTCTGAAAGCTTATATCATCCCCAGCTTAAATATGCGCACCATCCCAGATGCTAAAAATAGTCTTACGCTAGAACCTTAGCAGGGGAGATTGTGTGTTATCCTATACTCAGACTAGAGGAGATCAGTGAGAATAACTGAACAGGGGCTGCTGACCCAATTCAGGCCAAAAATAGGCAAAAAGCAATGCTGTGGTGGGTCCAGTGTAAAAGCGCACAATGCCTCCATATTTATACATCCCAAACACACACACAGAGGCAGAGGTATGCAGGTTTAGCATGGCATAACACTCCAGCATCTGCAAAGACCAAACCTGCAGAAATGAAAGACATAACAAAAAGTTTTTAATTGAATTATTCTTTCATTTATATTTATGTGCTTAGTTTTTTATATATTTATTAATATATCATGCTACAACAAACGAACAACTATAATGGCACGGGGGTAACAGATTGATGTATGTGTTAGCCACCGATTATACATCAGGTGGGTCAGTATAATTATACTAGGAAATAACCATTAACCTCAGATTAGAATGTAATGCAAACCTCCCAAGCGCCAACTGCGGTGCACCAATCAGAAGGCTCTTTCTGACAGCGGTAATCATTTAGCACAGACCTCCGGTGGGAAAGCGTAAGCCTGCTGGGACTGTCTGTACCACGGTAGATGTGTACGCAGGTTACTCTGCCCTCTTCAACTGCATCCATTATTCATTCTCATTAGCTTTACATTTATTCTAGCTGCTTCAAAGAGGTTCCTCTCTCTTTAGCTGAATCAGAGAAACGATAGGTCCTTTATGTATCAGTGATGATCACCCATGAATACTGTATGTAAATATGGGTTTCCAAACAAGATACTTCAATGGATTTTCTACTCTCAGTCAATATATAGCATGAACCTTTTGTCACAGAAGCGGAGACCTAAAGCACGATGATGAAGAGGCTCATTCAGAGG
>JAUCMT010000105.1:8665277-8678095 GCA_032357475.1 Enteromius thamalakanensis | reverse complement strand
CGGGTGGGAACTAATATTCGGGGGAAGGTTCCCGCTGATGATGGTAGGACAGCGCCACAGAGGATTGTTCTGTTACAGCAGCCTTAAAGACTTTAACACTAAAAACATTAAGAAAAACCTATTAACAAGCAGTAAAAATAATAACAATTAATGTTTTACATAAACTACTGCATAAAGCTGTCAGCACACATAGCCAGAAATATTGTACTACTGTAACAAATAATTATTTATCAAAGACATAAAGCGAACGTAATGAAGAGTCGGATCAGCCTTTGTTTTTTGTAAAGTTCTTACTCAAGTACCCTGTTTACAAGAACTGTGTGGTATTTTGTACTATTCTCAAAAATTGCAGTTCATTGAGATGAAAATCTGCTTCTCAGTCCATGGCATCGAGTACATATTGGTTAAAAAATGCCTAGATCTGAAGTTCAAGAAGGATGGGAATCGCATGTGAATTAATCACATTTTCCTAAAACTGAATTGTTCTGACATCTTTAAAGATTAATAACAATCTGTGGTGCAATATTGGTATCTATTACTTTAAACACTTGCTGTAACTAGATTTTTCACATGAATTAATTCCAGTGTTTGTGTTGTCCTCCAGGTTATCGTCACATTCACCTGCTGAAAGCTGACGGCTCCAATCTGTCTCCTGCCACCCTCTTTATTCATGTCAAGGTGGTTCGGAGAGGAGTTCCTATTAAAACCGTTTCTGAGCGGATAGGCAAGGCCTGAGGCTTCTGTCGTGATTCCTGGAAATGTTCATTTTTGGATTATGTTATGAAGTCAGTACTATTTGAAGTTACAAGTCAGTGTTGTTTATAGTCTGTCTCCATTAAGACCGATTTCTAGTGAGTCTGTGAGCTTCGAAAGACGAAATGAAAATATATTTTAATTGATCTTAAACTAGTCTGGACAAGAGTTATATGTACATGTAGACAGAAATTAGCTGTCTCTAATGTTTTTAAAGTCTGAATCTGTAATGTTTTTATAGTTTGTATTTTATCGTTTGAATTTTGTTGGTGATTTTAATATGTTGAATGCTGACAGGAAGGTGAAGAAAGTGTGAAAAAAGCATTTTGAAAGAATACTGGAAGCATAGCAAGTATACAGATGATTTACTGTAGCAAGAGTAGGACTTTTTATGCAGGTATGTTTTAACCGATTCTAACACCAACTGCGATTCAGCAATATATTAGTGATAGGAAATCAGTAATTAAGTAATTGGAGTAGTGAGATACTTATAAAAATAATAGTAGTATATTAATCCAGTTCATGTAATTGAAATAATAAATATTCAATATTTTTAAACCTCATCTACCAATAATGATGGAATTTGTTTAACTATGTTTAGAGCAGTTTTTATCGTTAAAGCTAAAAGCGAGCATTGAATTTTTGGTCAAATGCCACAACTTCACCAGTGCTGCTTTATGAAGACCAAGGCAACATTATCTCTTGCCACTAGATACTCTGTTTCATATCCAAGTTTGTTGAATCATGAAAGCGTGAACTCATAAAGGTCTGGGTTTCGTACTATAGGTGCGATAATTATTTTGGTATCATGTCAGCTGCTTCTATAAAGACATGTTTTAAATGTTTTTTCTGTTTCGCAGTAGAAAACAGAACATGTCTTGATTTGAATGTCTTATTGTTTATACAGTACTGTATTTGTATGTTTGTGTATACCTGCATAATTCATTCTGTTTTTAAGTTGTATCAAACTGGATAATTACTCTGTAATTAATGAAATTAATATGAACTATTTAATTTTATCAAGATCGGACATCAATTGCAAATCTTTACACATGTAAGCACAGATACTAATTAGGTTTTTTGCTTGTCTGGTGATTTTTTGCAAACATGTAAATCAGTCTCTATTGTGCTGTTGAGCTTATTAATTGTTTTAATTGATATGTGGAAAGATGTAGTGCCTTTGAAAGCATGCCTACCTTTTATAAACTTAAAAATCTAATTGTACTTGATTGTTGTGTGTCTTAATGACTTCTGGATGCCTGTATGTGCTTGTGTGCAGCTCTATCGTAGGATATTTTATATTAGTTTTTTCCATTTCAGCTTTGTCTTTTGGGTGACTTTGGGCTGGTTTTCTGGACAGGGATTAGATTAAGCCAGGACTAGACCTTTGCTAATTTAGGACATTTAAGACTTTTTAGAAACATGTCTTACTAAAATGCATTATCTGTGAGCATTTTAAGACCAAACAATGACAATAATGTATTTGAAGTTATCTCAGTGCCAGCTTTTTCCAGTTTAGACAGCTCTTAACATTTATTTTAATCTTCATCTTAAACCCTGTTTGGGAAACTGCCTCATTATGTCCAGGGGCACTACATATTAATGAACTATTACCTCTGGTGCATTTACAGTTATGTTTATTAATGTGCACTGTCCCACATACATGAATTGTTTGAAAATCATGTTTTTATTGTTTTAACAGTAAGTTACTTTTTAATCTTATCAAAATAATCGAACTGCATTTTTATTGAAATTAACTGGAATGTACAATGAAAACAAACATGATTTTTGAAAAATTTTGAGTTATCTGTTTTTTGCATATGAACTCTTCGCATAATTAAAAAATAAACCTCAACAAAATGGGTAGACGGTCCTAGGACTACAGAGACCATCAGGCTTTGCGGCAGTCCGCCAATAGTTCTGCGGGGTGTGAGAGCTCAGGGCGAGATCCTCACTTCCTGGTTAAAGATGGCGGATGAGAATGAGACAGCACCGCAGCCGGAGAAAGAAACTGAGGTAGAAGTGGATCACGGACACTGCAGCAATTGTGAAAATGAAGAGCATCACTCCGATGACGGGTGAGCGTGCATGCATTTTATTGTTAGCTCGTAGATATAAAATGCTCCTCCTCGAGGCCCGATAAGATAGGGCCCTTGTTCACCTAGGCTGTGGCACGCTAACAGCACATCAGCCCGCCCCCTGGTCGTACGTTATTGGGCCAACGCCCTGATTGACAGACGGATCTCTAAAACGATTGGCTTATACGCCGTCAATCAAACCAAAGGACGTTCCATATGGCCAGTTCTATATGATCATTGGCATTTGTGTGAGAGATTTAACGGCCTCAGTGTAAATCTTGGTTTTGTAGAAAACGAATAAGCTATTACATTTAAAGTCGATATTGCTTGTCCTGTGCAACAACTAGCCACTGTTAATAAATAACCACCAAAAACCGCTTTCAAAACTGGTAACGTTAGCGTTATGCAGGCCTTCATGTCAACTAGGTTGATAGTAATATGGTTTTCCTGTGGTAAACCGATATGTTCACAAGATCTAGTTATCTTGAGTGCTGCCGATAGCAAATGGAGCATCCTTGAACGTTGCAATCACCGTGCTCTCGGTTTGCACTCGTGTTCAGCGATGCTTCATGTGTTTCACTTTCATTACCGAGGAGCTCCTCTGTTTCACCAGTTTCCTCATGCTGTCCCTGGTTAGCCGATACTCATTAACCAGCTTCTTATCCTTAGCATGAATATACAGCGCCTGTTCTGTCATGATTCATCTCATGTAATGTGTTTCGTGTTTCTGGCGCAATTATAAATATCTTATACATTTTCGTTTCATTTATGCGTATTTAACAGTCATGCTTGGTAAATGTATAGTTTATTCATCTCATTAGGTAAATTACAGTGCTGTAGAAAGCAATACAAAATAAAGGCGCTTCTTCATAAGCATTATTCAGGCCTGTTTATTTATTTTCATAAACTGGTCTGTTTTATAATTTTGGTCTTAATCCCTTAACAGGTCTTGTTGCCTAGTGTAAGTAAAACATCCAAAATACACTATTAAATGTTTATTTTATCACACTTTATATATGTATGTGTAGATTTCAATTATATCCTTTAAAAAGCTGTTTTCTCAATAGGGTTTTACACTGGGCCACAAAACCTTACTTATTTAAAGGGGTCATCTGTGGCCACTTGCACATTTACAAGCTGTTTGGACTGAAATGTGTGTTGGGAGAGTGTGTACACAACCACCCTACAATGATAAAGATCCAAAAGTAGTTTTCTTATCATTTAATAAAAATAAGTTGCCCTTTCTGAAATCAAGCCTTTCTCAAATACATGTCGGTGTGGCGTCACACAGACAGAGGCCACTCCCATAATAGTTGATTGACAGCAGCGTGTCACACAGACTGAACTGGTGTCTTACCTCAGACCCGCCCTGATCAGACAGAGATGTAGAGACAAGCAAGACTCTTAAGAGATTCAGGTGTTTTTTGTTGAATGTATTAATGAACATAGCAGTAGTAATTTACCCCCGACATCTGAAGAGGCGGAGGATTAACGTTATGTTTGGTTCTAAAGGGAAACGATCTGGTTGATCAACCGGAATGTATTTGCTCAAATTATTCATGATCCAGCCTCACCAACAGAAGCAGTGAGTATAATGTCTTATAATGAATCTTTGCAAATCGCTTTTCCTAATAATGTGCTAATTAACAAGTTTCACTATGAATACGGCTAAAAAAAGGTCCTCTCAAAGTGCCTAGGAAAAGATGGGGCGGGGTCAGAGGAGCTCGTGAAGATTTAAAGGGGAAGTACACAGAAAAGAGTGATTTCAAAAAAGCTGTTTTTTTTACAGCGTTTTTTTAGACTATCATTGAGAAATTTTAAAACAAACTATATTACAAGCTTTCCATTAAGACCGTAAAGAATCATATTAGCTTCTGGAAAATTGCCTTTGTATGACTCCTTTAATGTTACGAAACTATAAATACATTTAAACAAGTTTAGGATGAATTAAAAAAGTCTTTGAGAAATTAGCTGAGGCTTCCTGGTTAAAAAAACAACTGTAAAACATGAATGCCAAGGACAGCTCCTCCAACTAACAACACTTATTATGAAGTAATCAGCAATTTTCCTGCAGAAATATTTTCAAATTGTAATGTATTTACAGGGCAATCCTATTTCGTCTCACCCTGCCAATTAAAACATTAGCATATCAATACCAAAATGAAACATACTGGAACAAAACCCATTTGGGTCTCTCTCTGAGAAGGCAACAGGAATTTCTCCAAACCTGTTAATCGGAAACAAAGCAAAGCTGCTTTACCCTGACACGCTAATAAATCCACATTTCCCTGCTTTTACACTAATGAAGCCGTGCCATTGTGCAGCACTTTCACAAAAGGACATTATTAACATTAAAGAGTTTTAATGATTGAAGAAAATGACTATTAGAAAGGTCAGTTCTGCGTCCTGATAAATCAGAGTCACTGTCCAGAGCTCATAAGCCACAATGGCTTATCGTAAAACTATAACAGATTGAAAGTACATACAAAAGTCACTTTGAAAGTCATAAAACTGTTACAACAGCCATTAAGATGTACCGGCGTACGGACCGTGCTCATTTTAGTGCATAATTCTGCTGTTGTTTGGCTTGGCATAAGAAATGATGCGTCTCTGGATTTCTAAATATTTCAGCTGTGTGCACTGGACGTGTTTTGGGTGATCAAACAGCTGCAGGGAAACCAGCACAAAGGATATTAAATTAAATACAAATTAATTATAGTATATAAAAGTGAATGCAAATACCTTTGTGCATCAGGTTTCAAATGAAAATCTCCAGGCTGTCAGGTTTAAATATTGTTGCACATGGTTAGTATAGGACAATAGAGGCAGAGAAGGAGGAAAAATAAAATGAGGAAACTGAAATTGCTAAGCAATGCTAAATCGGTGTAGACATGGAAAACATTGGATTTACTGTACACCACACGTTTTGAAGGTGCATGACAGGATTTTCTTATTGAGTTTAAATGGACTAATCGCCTACAGTATATGATACAGCCTAGCTTTACTTAGGAACTGGTCGAATTTTATTGCCAGCTATGTGCTTTTTTTCCATTGACATGTTTCTCCAAAACAGCCCAGCAAGCTGGGAGGACGTTGTGGGAGGCATGTAGTCTCATCAGCCAGGCGTGAAGGACAGCCCAAGCCAGTCAGCCACACACTTTACAGGAGATCCCAGAATTAGGCACGCTGCTCTAACCCTCAGCTCGCCCTGCATTCCAACGCATTCATATTCACAACAGCATGGGCACCACTGAATCCACACAGCTTAATAGTTTCATAAGTGGAGTATACAGCACATAAGTCTCAGCTATGTGCCTCCGAGACAGCCAAGAACAGTGCTTTTTAGAAAATAAATGAGTGCGCCAAAGTAAATAAGTCCACATACCGCTGAGAGTTAGCTGTAGCCCTTACCGCAGACTAACAGGCCAAGGAGTTTCCAGTCAACAAGAACTCTGAAAAAAAGAAGAGCTATTCTCTCATAACAACAACAAAGTCACAAAGTCAAAGCTGAGGTGGTCATTCCTTTTAAACACACACTCAGAAATGCAGCAGCATTTTAAAGTATACAGAATAAATAATAATAATGGCTACTATTACGACTACCACTAATATATCAAAATATCGCAAATACAAGTAATGAGCACCGACTATGCTAACAGTAATACGAATATTGCAGTACATTACAGTATATAAGAATAGACCAAAGGATAAGCAGTTCTTTTAATGGCTTTTTAAAAAACGCTAAAAAGTGGACCAAAACACTCAACAGTAAGGGACATGATGAAGCAGGAGAGACAGCTCATAGCGCAAGATGGACAGGTCAGGGGTCCTTTAAAAGGAAGGTATACAGGGGAATCAGGGAAGAGCCATGTGGGCTCCCAATGTGTGTCAGAAAAGTGAGATACTGTAATAAACTCCTAATCCAATCTTTTTCGTTTTGTTTCCCCATTTAGTGATCGCTATTAGCCCTTAATTGTTGGCTATGTTGTATAGTGTGTACTGTATATGAATCTGTGTGCAGGGGCTTCAAGATAGGGCTGTGTTCCTTTTAGGTAGGGGTATGTTTGTTTTGGCGATTTCAAATATCAACAGCATTTCCCAGAAATCGCTTACTGCACTTTTAATGAATTTGAATGAATACTTTCAAAAGGAATATCCAATCATACTGTAGACCAAATGCTTTTTTTTTAAAAGGTTCATACATTATATGGATATCGAAACTTACATGTAGAAATAATTTGGCACTTAACCATACAATGTTTGGCATGAAACAGCAAGCCACAGTTTACATAGTTATTTGCAACACAACTTTGAAACTGCATTTTTAATTTATTTCCAGAACTACTTCATCAAATCACAGTAATAACATTAATTCCAAATTGACAGATAAATGCACTGGGATGGGACAGGAATGTCAGAATCATGACTCCAGTGTTAATAAATTACAGAAAAAAAAAAAAATCATCACATCAACAAGGACCAGATGTAAAGCCTCAAATTAGAAGAGCAGTGACGGCAATCATTTTTCCCCGGCTGAGTGTTAACAGTGTATAGTATTTCCAAAACAATTAAACAAGTATCTAGTGAAGTAGAGCAATTAATCATAAAGTACTTCTCAAGTTCATCTATATTATTATGTTTTTTCATGATGGTACTTTAATGTACATCTTTAGCAAACTATTTCACTTTAGTAATGACAAGCAATGTCTAGGACCTCAGTCAAACGTGTCTAAAAAGTCTTTGTTTCATATGACCCTTGTAAAATTGAACAATAGCAGCAAAGCAAAACTGCATATTTTGAAACAAATGGAGCATGTTTTCTTGTCGTGATGTTCCAGCAGATCACATAAAACAAGTCTGTAAATAAACAGACCAAATTCTTCCTAGAATACATGTTTGCGCAGATAAATAGGTATAATAAACTGTCACGGGAACATACAGTCCTGAATGAAGCAGAGATTTTTCTCTAGATATTTTAGTCTGATATACTCCTAAACAAAAGTTACTTAATTTTTTTTTTATAACTGCTCCAAAACAGCCTTTATTAATTCTCACACATACCCTGCACTTTCTTTTTGTGGGAGTGTCTCCTGCCTTTTACTAATTTAACACTTTGTTAAAGTTATTTCTCTTTTTAAGTTTAATGTAGCATAGGACCCTATTTTTATTGTTTTAGAGTATATTGCAATTAACTTAATTTGAGCCACAATGTTCAAACAAACAGCATTTTTTGGGGGGTTTCATGATTCAACTCAAGCTCCTATCCTGATGCAAAGTTAATTAGACCCAGAAAACAAAACTAGTTCCTCAGAAATAGACAACCAAAAAACATTCTAGCACTGCATTTAATAAGGACGTTATATAATCAACAGCTCAAACTTTTTTTTTCTATAAACCCATCTTTCTATCTAATCTACCTATAAATCTTTAACCTTCACAACTCTTGCAAAGTTTTTTAATGTTTTTTCATTTATTATTTGTAGTTGCATATAGTACCAATCAAAAAATCCATTTTTTTTTTTATGCCAAAGCATGCAGAGTTAAGCAAAGTAACCAAACAACACGAAACAAATCAAATCCATCTAGCCCTCGTTTGTCTACATTACAGATTTTCACACTCTTGGCATTCTCTAACTCAACTCACAAAGTGCACCTCTGACACTTTTTAAACAACATTTACGGAGCCTTCATAGATCACAAGTTTCAGAATAAGAAACTAACTCAAACTTCTGACTGGTAGTAAAAGTCAGCATTCTTAAATCACATGACATACCCTTTAAATGAGGAAAAAAGACCAATATAAAATGTCCACATCACCCATAATGGGCCTTTTATTTGCTTCATACTTGAAACACACAGAACATAAGACAAAGTAATCTAGACAGATTTACTCTCTGGGTATTCACAAACCCATTCCAACATAATTAATATCCCCATGTCTCTGGATTTAATTTGCCCTGCATTACTTGAGCAGACCATCTATTTGTTTTGGACTAATGTGAGATACAGAACACGATAATGTCTTGATGTTGTTCCAGTGGATAATTTACTGCCTCATTATATGGGCTGTTTGAAGACCAGCAGACAGCTGCAGCCACACTATCCAGGCAGGTAATACACATTAATATTTTCTGGAATACTTCATTCTGATTAGATTGTAACATGCTGCAGTCAAAATCATGTGCTAAACTACATAAATGAACACAGTTCTTAGCAACCAATATCCTAGTTTCATGTCACTTGCGCTACAATTTTTTCACACATAATAAAATTATTTTTAAATCAATAAGTCATCTCTACTTATTAATTAATTTATCTGGTAAGAAGCCATGTAATAAGCAGAGCATTTTAGTCATTCATATTATCGCTTACATAATAATAGTTTAGTCCCCATTAGAGAGAATACAAGTATCTCACAAATCTAATTCATTAATATGAAATTTCTTGTGCTTGTTCCCAAGAAACATGCGTTTGGAAATGTGAAGTGGGGAGAGTCAGAACAGCCACATAATGTTCCTGCAGACATGAAAATTATGAGTTATGAAAAACACCACCACAAATACCATTAAAAACCCTAGAGGATCGGATTGTAAATAAAACATGGTTATATTTGACTAAAATAATATATATATATATATATATTTAAAAACTACTAATTAAAAATATCTGTTACTTTGAGACTCAATTACAAATGTAGAGATCAAATGGCTTCAGTGAGTTACGTATAATTACTCAAAGCACTTTTATTAAATGAACACTCCACTTGAAAATAGGCTCATTCTCCAACTTTCCCAGAGTCAAAAAGTTGAGTTTTACTGTTTTTGAATCCATTCAGCTGATCTCCGGGTCTGCTGATAGCACTTTTAGCATAGCTTAGCATAGTTCATTGAATCTGATTAGACCAGAAGCATCTCGTTTAAAAATGACCAAGGAGTTTCGATAATTGTCCTATTAAAAACTTGACTCTTCTGTAGTTACGTCATGTACTATGCCCAATGGAAAAAGAAAAGTTGCGGCTTTCTAGGCAGATATTAACTATACTCATGCCATGGTACAGCACCAAACTTTCTTGATTATTAGTCAAGTCAAGTCAAGTCACTTATATTTATATAGCGCTTTTAACAATACAGATTGTAGCAAAGCACTGAAAATGATCAAATAGAACAACAGAGTGATGTATAATGACGAGAATTAAACTTTATTTATTAAATGCAGAGACTGTCTCTGTAGTCAAGAAAACGATAATCACGACGATATTATACCGAAATGGGAGTATAGTTCCTATTCATATCGGCCTGGAAAACTGCAGGCTTGGTACACAATGTAACTTTTTAAATATCAAAACTCTTTGGTCATTTTCAAATTAGATGCTTCTGGTCTAATCATATTCAATAATCTATGCTCAGCTAGGCTAAGAGTGCTAATGCCAGATGCAAAGATCAGCTGAATGGATTCAAAAATGGTAAAACTCAAACTTTTCAACTCTGGGGGTGTTGGATAATTAGCCTATTTACAAAAAAAAGCGGCGCATTCCTTTAAGTGTTATATTTATCAGTTGCTGTATTTCATTTAGCACTGGCTGAAGATTGCAGAGTCAGAATGAGACAGACAGTAATTAACAGACAAGTCTACTCAATACAATCTATTCTGACAAATGCTTAAATCTGAAAAACGCTCCAGGGACACGCCACTGATTCATAAACACACATGCAACGCATTTGATGACTTCCTGTTGATGTAATCTGCGAGAATGAATTTTACATTACATATTGGAAGGTCAGGCAGTGTATGACATCACATGTCAACTGCTGCAGCTATAGTATTGTGTGTCAATGGGACATACATTCTGCAATGCCGTGTCATTCTGTCATACTCAAATGCTGTGCGCTGTGCTTCAACTGCAGATTACCGATTAATAGAGAAACTGCATTTTAGAGTTGAACAAATTCATTCCATTCCTTCTTTTCCATCTCCCCCAATGCCAAATGGGGAAATGAGGGAGCAACACAGACAGACAAATATCTCATTTGGGGTTAAAGATAAAAATGCCATCTTAGTTTAAATGTGATGACATTTACAACGCCAGCGAGAATTATAAAGGATATGAGTCAACAGCAGAGGCTTTGTTCCCAAATACCACACAATATATTCTCAACAGCATCTCAACTGTCTAAAATTGCTGCTATTTGAAACATTTAGCGTGATACTTTGATAACAGAGCTACTGAATGTTATTTAATGCTATCAATGCCTCTTTCAGAGCTCCAAAATGGGAAAAGGCCTAAGGCAGGAAAGACACTTATTTTCTATTTTGAATCTTTTAGTTTTAGTGCTAAATGTAGTTATTTGCATTATTCAAAGATCAGATGAGAGGTTTTGTAAGAGAAATATGAAGCTTGGTCCAATGAGAAAGCTTAAGCTTCATCCCCGTACACACAGAGCAGCATTCTTCTGCAAGTCTGTGGTCTCTCGTGTTATTTTTGGGCAACAAGACTACAAGCCTTTATGAAAATTCAGACTTGAAGAATTCTTCTCCACTGGGACGCATTGATGCACACACACACTCACACATTAACTCAACACACATATTCTTCAGCTCAAAGGTTAAGCCTGAGGGGAGCTGAGATTTCCTCCACACTTCCTTACATGGAGCTGTGCACAGAAAAGTTGAAGGGGGTGAGAAGGAGGTTGAGAAATACAGACTGCTGAGTGAAACAGATTCCGGAACTGGGGGAGGACGCAACATTTATGAGGCATCAATCAATTAAAGTCAGTTGCTCTAAGGGTCCGACCAAGTATTGTTAAAATGACAGTCCACTAACAGAGATGGAGCAGAGAGGGGTCAGAAGCCCTGGCAAACATTGTTACAGTCTGGTAGGCACCTAGGAGCTTGTCAAGCGTGTAGACCAGACACCAGCAGACAGACAAAAACCTCATTGGCCTACATGTGAAATGAACCCCGCAAACTGAGGTGAGTCGAAGGGATTCTCAAAATCCCTGTTAAGAACATGGTTAAGACATATTTCACCCCAAATTAATACAGGTAAAATAACACATTTAAAAAATATATATAGTAAAGCTATAGCCCATTCGGACAAGCAGAATATATACTAAGTATGCTTTTTTTTGCATTGTAACCATATTTTCATAACATTTAAAGGTATAGTCATTCATTACTCACCCTCATGTTGTTCCAAACCTGTTGGATTTTTCTTCATCTTCGAAACACAAATAAAAGGCATTTTTGATTAAATCCAAGAGCTCACAATTCATAAACAGCAAGGGTCCTACCACGATCAAGGCATAGAAACATAGCAAGAATGTTGTTAAAATGGTCTGTGATATTTCAAGTTAAGAAAACGCTAATTTTGTGCACAAAGAAAAAATTGATTATTCCGCGATTTCTTCGTTTCTGGGACAGTCATTTTCAATGCATGTGGTTGAACCCACTGGTGTCCCACACACCATTTCAACAACTTGATAGTGGTAGAACCACTGCTGTCTATGTAGGATCAGAGAGCCTTCAGATTTAATTAAAAAATATCTTATTTGTGTTCTGAAGATGAACGAATGTCTTATGGTTTTGGAGCGAAATTAGAATTTTTGGTTTTCATTTTTAGGGGGAACTAACCCTTTAAGCTTTCATGATTCATTAAATCTCTTTTAGAAATGCTATAATAATACTAAACTTAACCTAGAAGGCATTTATACATTAAGGATAATGTAATTTTAAAACACATCTAAAAGAGTTTTAATAAATTTAGTTAAAACTAAAATATAAATATTAGATAAATACCATGACAACTAAATAAAATAATTAAACTAAGGCCAAATAGAAGTAGAACTAAATGTTAAACTAAAGCTAATAAAAAAGACAAAGTACTTCAAGTAATATATATATAAAGCTCTGGAAAAAAATAAGAGACCACTGCAATTTACTCCTAAATCAGTATCTATTTGAGTATTTTAAGCTCTCTAAGCATTTCAT
>JAUCMT010000105.1:8629259-8665177 GCA_032357475.1 Enteromius thamalakanensis | reverse complement strand
TTATGTATGTTTCCTAGCCTACAAAAATAGTCTACCACTGTCAAAGCTCTGATGCAAAATAGCCTAAACTACATTTTGTTTCGTTCTAAGAAACAAATACAGAAACAAATAACTTAACACATACATAAGTATTCATTTAGTATTTCATTCCTAAATTGTAATTTGTGAATAGTAAATACAGTTTTTTCCTTTTCTTTAATTTTCCACTGACTGCTGCTGTCAAATATAATACATCAGCTGAGGCAAAGCTGACGGCTAGTTGCTAAAACGTGCTTTAAAGCATTTGCTCAATAACTTAGTCAAAGCGCCTCTCGGCGGTCAACAGCTGCAAGTGCACTTCAAACTGCCGCTTTGGCGGTAGGCGAGGCGGTGAAAGGGCGTTCTGGTTGTCCACCATCTGTTCCCTGAGACATGGAATGAGTACTGCGTTCCGTGCCGTGCTATGAGAGGCCGTCGCTTCAGCCAAATTAACCTGAAGAAAAGGCTCGGGCGCCCTCACTCTTATAGAGAGAGTTTGCACCCTTCATGCAAATAGCATGACCGGCGGCCATTGGCTCGCTGTAGGCGGTGCTGTGCCTATTGGTTAAAACAAGTACACCTGCAGCAGCCAATGGCCGTGCAGTTTTAATAAAAACTGCATTTTAGAATAGGCTTCAGTTAGGGGCAAAAAAGGAGTTTTCCCCATAAGCGTCTTAGCAGACGCAGTACTTGTTCCATGTCTCAGGGAACAGTGGTTACGGAAGTAACTTATAAGATATATGGCTTCCTGTCGGCGCGAGGCCTCTCTGTGGAATTTGGCTTTTCACGTTTCAATGTTCTGATCAAATTTTACGTGTCTGATTCACTCTGATGCACAACAATATTATAATTGCTAATTTACCATTTAACAAGTCACGTAATAGTCAACCATCTTGTGTTGTTAAAAAAAAGCCTCCACACGAGAGGCCTACAGCATAACAGCATAATATATATAACATTTTTTTTTTCTTTTTTGTTTCTGCTTGGACCAAGATGTTGGCCTTCAGTTAAACTGCATTTTCAGTTACCTTCTGTACTTTTGCCCACAATACTTTGGTGACAGTACTTTGAAATGGCAAACAGGGAAAACAATAATAGCCATGACTTATTTCACATCGAGCTGGCCAACTCTGTTCAAGCTGTTGTCATAGTCTATCAAGCTTTTTTATTTAAATAGAAAACAGCAAGGTTCCATAAAAAAAAAATTATGAAAACTATTAGACTTGTATGTTTTTTGCAGCGGAGCAGCTCAAGAATGCTGTACACACAAGTACTCTGGTTCTTTTGCTCTAAGAATGCCCATGTTGGCTTGGCAAGCCAACACCAAAGTTTGTAATCAAACTTTAGCTTGTAGTTCTTATTTTCTACCAGTAACTTGTCCTAGGGCTTTAATACCACAAGCACCAAACTTAACAGAGACCTGGGCACTGATTGCGAGAAGTGTGCTATGTCTTTTCAGACTGATCACTTAGTTTTCCAATAAATAGTTCAATTTAAAATGTCCCATAGGTTTACATTGGCTGAGAAAAAAAACGCCCCATCTATAGTACAATTCCACTTCACTAAGGGAGGAGTTGGATTACTACTTTCACTTAGTTATGTCAAGTTAAACCAAACTTTGATTTTGACAGGTTGCTATGAATACCTTTACAGTTCTGCATGTACATGATATGTGGATAGATTTACACAAATGAAATGTTCATGAAGTAACTCTCAGAGAAGATCTGGAGATGTGATTTATGTATTGTATATGTCCTCAGTTAGTGAGATGGCAGACGTTAATATTGCGGGAAGTGTTGTGCGCAAAACCATGCATCTGCACCATCCATTAACACAGAGACTATATAGCACACTGTAAGAACTTAAGGTTCCTGGAGGCACCTTTTGGGATTCTTCACTTTGCACGCCGACGGAACCCTCTGTGGAACCTCTAGGCACCAGGGTTGGGGCCATTCATAAATGGGGCCATTCATAAAACTTCCTGGAATGGAATTGGAATTGGAACTGCATGAAGCTGACAGGAAATAGAATTGGAATTGAATTGGAATTATAGGAAGTGGAATTCAATTCAGGAAGAATTCCACTAAATTCTGTTTATTGCTGAGCATTTATTTGTCATTGCATTTAAAGACATACTTTTGAACTTTATTTATGTTGATTTACAAATATAAAGCAATGTATGAAATAGAGTTGATCAAATGCAAGTAAATAAAAATGAGAACAGTTCATTATGATTTAATAATTGAATGACAGTGGTGATAAATTTCTGAATACGTTCAATATATGTTTACCAAATGTTTTGCTCTTGCTTTAAACATTATGTAATTCAATTACATGGTGAATTTCGATTACGTAACTTCAACATAAACAAATGAAATACGCTTAATGTTATTCAAATACATCAGTGTAGAAACACATTTTGATACTTTTGAGACTTTTGATCTAACCTGTTTTATTCACAAATGACTGATGCATTTGAATCACATTAAGTTGATTTGATTTGTTTATGTTAAAGTTACGTAATGTAAATACATGGAAATTAACCATGTAATTGAATTAAAATTAAGTTTAAAACAAGACTAAAAAATTTGGTAATCATATATTGAACGTATTCAGAAATGTTCATTTCATGTTACCTGTTTTTGAGGATGGATACAGTTCGGACAGATATTTAGAAAGGATGGTCGGGCTCAGTCACATCAGCGTGAAAGTGCGCCTGTGTTATAACAGCGCTTTTTCCCCAGTGTGCACTGATGATCACATCTGTTGACATTTCTGAATGCCTTCCTACAGTTGCTTAATAAAAGCGGGCTTTCCACACAAAAAAAGTGCATTAGTATGGGGAAAAAAAATTCGCTTACAGCTCTGTCGGACACGGCCCGATCCGCACTCTATTAACAATATTTGCTCAAAAAATTAAGTGTTGTTCATTCTGTTCTCAATCAGTTTATTATTATCATATTATATATTATTATTTATAATTATTTTCTAATTAAAAACACAACAAAAAGTATTGATAAGAGTACCGATAAAGTACCGTATCGATAAGGGGTTTTGATAAAAGTAGTAATACCGTTAAAACCTTAACCATACCCATCCCTACTTGTGTGTGTGTGTGTGTGTGTGTGTGTTGCTTTACATTATGCTGCACTCTCTGTATCGTGCAGAGACAGAAATGACATGCAGGCTTGTAAGTGAGATAAAATAACATAAGGCAACTTAGTTAGTTTAATAAAACAAGGTATAGCTATTTTCTCTAAAAAAGGGAACTTTAAATGACTTCTGTTGTAATCTGGCACTATAGAGAAAATAAAATTAAATTGACCTTCAAGGGATGCTGTTACGGGGGGTGAACCACCCCTAATATAATGGCAGGGAAAACACTGAGCTAGTGTTCTGTGCTCATCTGTACAGCCAAAGGGAAAACAGTTAGCATTTTTTGGTCAAACTTTCATCATGGCATTTGAACTGATACAGCGTTGTCACTTGTAAAATCAAAATGACGGCGCCTTGGGTGTAAACTTAAGGGGCGGTAATATTATAATTAGGGGTGCGAAACGGCACTGGTTTCACAATACAATTTGATTATGATTATCTAGGGCTGGGCAATGAAACGATAACGATATGTATCGGGATGTCACGTGATCGATGTCAATAAAATGTGATCGATAAAACGTTCAATATTTTTTTTTATTCTTCGTCGAAAGAAAACAGAGGTTGCTAAGCTGGTTTGGTTGCATGAACAAAGGCACTCACTCTCTGGTAACCTAGCAACGTAGGGAGTGATACACTAACAGCTAACAGTATCACGTTTGATTGCGCCATATTGTTGTCTCGCACTGGTCTGCTGGATTCCTCATCATAAGCAGAAAATGAGTGCCGCAGAGAGCGAGGAAATTGTAAATAAGAGGAAAAGTCAGCTCACCAGTATGGCAGTTTTTTTGGATATAAGTCTGAACATAGTCAGACCAATGTCGTCTGCAAATTATGCAAGACTGTGGTCCCCGCCAAGACTGGTAAAAACCAAGAACCTGATGTACCACCTTAGCCATGTTCACCCTTTGGAGCACAGCCGTATTCAACCAACAACATCTGTAGCTGCAACACCACACAAGCAGCAGACCACCATAGTTATGGATTTTTATTTTTTTAATCAGCATTATTGCCACTTGATTAACTTATAATAGAATAGAAAATGTATTGTCCTGTTTCTGGAAAATTCATCCTGGAGAACCATGACGTGGCCAGGACATAAACATTACAACAAAGTGTATATGTGTATTTATAATATATATATATATATATATATACACACACACACACACACACACACCACACACAACCTACAGTATCCAGCTTCATTTTTGTACTTTTGTTAAATGATTTAACAGCACATTTTTGTAGATCATAGAAACTGCTTTAATGCATGATCTGAAAAAAAAAATTATATACTGTTTACGTAAATTTTGTATCATAAAAGTAGATCCATGTGAAGGTAACCTCAGCAAGAGCTTCAGGACAAATGAGCACAAAGCGCATGCGAAAGTCTGTCCGTATTATGCAAATGTACTGCATTACAAATGAGAGAAATTAATGCATATAAGTAAAAGACTAAAATAAGAGCATTACACAGCACATATTCTGTGCAATGAAGCCCGCCGCATTTGTCTCTAGCACGCACGTGTGTGTGAGAATTTGAAATGGAGAGTGCATTTTAATACTCAAAAGTGTGTGTAGGAATGACATCATAGGCTATAATTGGTTATGGTAATATTTGATCATCAATGCAGAATTGTCAACATCTGCATCCATTCAACGATTAATTTTGACACCCCTAATTATAATGAAATACCTTTCCTTGTTTTTTCAGAGGCTTGCAGGAAAAGGCTTACTAAAATAGCATTAATGAGTTAATCGTTTTCACATTTCCTTGGTTGGTAGATGCACCAGGGACCTGATTTTTATCACTTAAAATGTGGAAAATATAGATTTTTATGTCACCTTTAACGAAAAAAAAAAAATCAATAAATTATGTATATAGCAAGGACGTTTCTGAAATTCGTTTGATAGGGGATCACCCTTTATTTATTCATTGACTTGCTGGAAAGTATTGAAAATTGTGGTATTAAAGGGGTAGTTTACTCAAAAATAAAAACTGTCATTATTTAATTACCCCTGTTGTTTCTTTCTTCTGTTGAACACAAAGGAAGATTTTTTTTTGTAACCAACCAGTAGTTGGTACCCATGGTGTCTGTGTGTGTACATTGGAATATATATTGAAAGTCAGTTGCTACTAGCAACTGTTTTGTTACCGACGTTCTTTTAAATATCAGCTTTTGTGTTTAACAGAACTAAGAAATTCATACAGGTTTGGAGCAACTTTTTTTCTATCCTTTTTGTGTAAAATATCCCTTTAAAATTGTTACATTTAACATTTTAACATTGTTTCAGAAATCCTTTTAGATGTTGCATTTGTTTTTCCTTCCCTAGATGCATGTCCATTCCTGTGACTATGCGTGCCATCCGACGCAAGGCAGAGACCATTCAGGCTGATACTCCAGCATTGTCCCTTATAGCTGAAACTGTGGAAATTATGGTGAAGAAGAACTTGCCCCCAACTGGCAGCCCAGGCTACATGGGAATGGGCACAGGGCCAGATGGGAGCAATCCAGTGGGACTTCCTGGTTTAAATACTGGAACCAACTCTGCAGGAAGCAACAATGTTGTGGGTGTAGGAGGAAGTGGATCTTTCCAAGGCCCAATCACCTCACTATTTAACATGGGTCGTACTGGTCAGGGAGGCTCATGTGTGGACACCATAGGACAGGTTGGAGGCCAACAGCAAACAATGCAACTACAACATCAGCAGACTCAGAGCCATAGTTCAGATGACTTTAGTAAAGTCACTCAGAATCCAATCTTAACTAGCCTTCTTCAAATAACAGGCAGTGTTGGGTCCAGTCCTACTCCCCAGCAACCTCAGCCACACCAGACCCCCCCACCAACCACCTCACCAGCAAGCAACACCAAAAACCACCCCATGTTAATGAACTTACTGAAGGATAATCCCTCACAAGATTTTGCTGCATTGTATGGCAGTAGCCCTTTAGAAAGACAGAATTCATCTGGCTCCCCGAGGACAGATAGCCAAGGGCAGTCTTGCCCTGCCACCAAGGGCAAGAAAAAGCGCCCAAGAGGCTCTGATAAAGGAGTAATTGGAGCAGGTGGTGGAATGAGTATGAAACAACAATCTCAGCAGCAAGTGGGAAGCATGAGCCAACAGCATCATCATACACACCATTCTGAAGATGATTTCCACCGAGAGCTTTTCTCTATGGATGTTGATGCCTCCCAGAACCCTATTTTTGATGTTAGCCTTCCAGGTGATGGACTTGACACCCCTCACAGTATCACTCCAGCTCCAAGTCAGTGTGGAACACCTCCTTCAGGTCCTGGAATGCAATATCACTCTCAGTGTCATGTCCAACCCCAGACGCAAATTCAGTCTCAGCCACAAGGATCCATAAGCCATATGGGGCGCCTCTCCAGCTCTGACAGTATTGGGCCTGATATCAATGACATTTTGTCTGATATTCCTGATCAGGCCAACAAAGGAAGCAACAGCAGTCATGGCCAGCACCTCATGGCTGGTGAAGAAGGGGGTTCCTTGGGAACTCCACTCCGGGATTCTTCCAGCTCAGGCCAAGGTAGTGCAGTTTTTGAGGCAGACCTGTTTAATGCGAACAGCAATGAAAATCCCTTTACTGATGCAGCAGATTTAATTGCAGAAGCTGCTACTGCAGCAACACCCAATAGTGATTCTTCCTCAACTAATTTCTTCCCAGACACAGACTTTAACCCAGAGCTTTTACCAGGGCAGGGAAGTTTTTCACAGACCTACTTTGAAGACAGCTCCCCCAGCCCTGACCAAGATCTTGAACTGGTTAAAAGTTTCAGTGGGGGAAGTCAGCAGAACACTCCTACAGGCACACCTCAGAATCCTGCCTCACATGGCCAAAATACTCCAGAGGCTTCATTGAAAGATCCTTTTGAAATGGGTATTTTTGGTGGCAATGGTAGTGGAGGAAAGCCAATATTAGGCCCAGCATCAGATATGGCAGATTCACACCTTCCACACACTGGTGGGGGCCAAAGTCCACTCATGTTGGGCATTGTGGTAGCAGGTAATGATTTTAAAAGTGGTGATGCAAAGGTTAAACCACAACAGATGAGGGCAAAGGAGGATAATGGGGGAGGAAATTCTGGAATTGGAATGGGGAATGTATGCTCTTCTGAAATTAAGCAGGTAAAGCGCAGCCGCACTCCTTCAAGTGAGGGCAAATCAAAAGACAAACCACAAAAACGTAAGAAACTAGATCCAGATGGCAAGTCACCTTCACATAGCTCAGGGGGTCGGCCATACACTCCTCCTTGTGGGAGTGCCACTTCTGGAGGATTAGTAAGTGCAGGTGGATCCAAGTCCCCTGGAAGCTCAGGCAGGTCTCAGACTCCACCGGGAGGTGCTACTCCACCAATCCCCAAAATCACTATACAAATACCAAGGACTTTAACTGGAGGAAAAACATCATCTCATGGAGGCTACACAACAAGTAGCTCAGCAAGTGGATCCACTGGTAGTACAAGTGGCACAAGCAGTAGCAAAAGTCACCATTCCCACTCTTCTTCTTTAGGGAAGATAAAAAGTAATAAACTTGAAGGCTCCGTTGGGCAAGGCAATATCCCCAAATCAAGCATTGCAGGTATTGGAAGTGGTATGCCTTCTCAATCCAAAGGATCCTCCATGGGAATGGGTGTAGGCAAGCCATCCTCATCTCCCATAACAAAGCACGGTTTGTCAGGCTCAGGCAGTGGTGGCAGCAGTGGAACTGGAAATAAAATGAAGCCCCAAGGTGGTAAACCGCCCGGCTCGCTCATGAACCCCAACATCAAGCCCAACATATCACCCTCACATTCTCGTTCTGGAAGTTCTGACAAACTGTCCTCTCCAATGAAACTTCAACAAGGCCAGGTACCTGGAACTCCACCCTCTTCTAAGGCTAAATCCCCTATTGGCTCAGGCGGTGGAGGATCAGGTGGGTCCAAGTCTTCTTCAGGTGGTGGAATAGGAACCCAAAAACAGTTAGGCAGTAGCTCATCCACAAACACTTCATCATGTACCTCCTCTGCAAGCTCCTCTTCATCATCTGGCTCTATACCCTTTTCTTCAAATGGTCAGTCACAATATGGCAGCAGTGGTTGCAGTGGTGGAAGTGGAAACAACCCTAATGCAAAAGGCAAGTCCCCAAGCAGAAACAAAAAGCCATCTCTTACTGCAGTCATAGACAAACTGAAGAGTGTGGGTAGTGGGGGAGTTGGTGGAGAGGAGGGTGAAGGTTGTGGTGGTAGTTCAGGTGGGGTAGTGCCACAAAATATTGGTCCTACATCATCAAAGCATGGTATGTCCTCCCTTGGAGGTGAGTTTCTGAGCAAGAGAGACAAGATTGACAAAGATGGCAAGTCCAAGGTGTCTGGATCAGGGGGCAATTCTGGTGACAAGAAGACTGATTCTAAAGGTAATGCTGTGACAGGCACTGGTGTGGCAAAAATTATCATCAGCAAGCCAGAAGGGGGCTCTCCAAGCATAAAATCTAAAGTAACTCTTCAGAAACCTAGTGACAGTTCTGGAGATGGTGCCATGCGACCCCAGCACTCAGGTCACAAAGCATCGCCCCTTTTCAGTGGCTCTACGCCAAAACATGACCGCAGCTCTCCAAGCCATAGCCGTTCCCCTGGGTACACGCCTATAAACCCAGATAGTGAGAGTGAGTCTGGTAGCAGTTCAATTGCTGAAAAATCTCATCAGAACAGCCCTAGCTCTGAAGATGACCAAACTATGAGACCACACCAACCCATGCAAGACTACATGAGTTCCATGTCTATTAGCCAGAGTGAAAAACACAAAAAACATAAAAAAGAGAAGAAGAAGCAGAAAGAGCGAGACAGAGATCGAGAAAAAGAAAAGAAGAAATCAACGATGTCTTGTGGATCGTCGTCTCACCCAGTAAAGACGGATGGTTGGAGATCCCCTATAGCTTCAGAAACTTCAATGTCATTGCTTAATTCTGAGCGCTCCTCACGACCAAGTCCTGTGTATATGCACACAGAGGATGACGACCTCATGGACTCTGCCTTGACAGGCAATCTAGAACCTTTCAAATAATAATAAAAAACAATAATAATAATAATAATGATAAATTAGTTTGTAGAGGCACATAAATGGAACTTTTATTATAATTTTTTTTAAGAATAATACTTTTTTTAACAATGAAAAACAAATATTTCAAGCATTTTATAGCAGTTGTATTATGTATAAATATTGCTATTTTAATGTTGGGTTATTATTTTAATGGGAAATAAGGTTATCAATTTTAATGTGGCTAATTCTATGCTTTATTTTTGCATATTTTTCAAAATAGATATCTGAGTATATACACTGTGAAATCACACAATAATTTTCACTGGATGCATTGCCGGACACATGATAATATAAAAGCGTCATTCCATTTTAGTCTGTTAAAATGTAATTGAAACTGAAACTGAAATTGAAAGATATTGTTAAAAAAAAAAGTGGAAAAACACCTGAGAAAATAAAGTAAACTTTAAATGTCCAGTTATTTTACATCTTGCATTTTTATTATTACTACTTTTTACTACTAGATAAATGTATGTTTTTTGTGTAAAATTGATTGTTTTACAAGACTGAAATAAATGTCAGTGCCAAGTTTTGTTGATCGTTTGGCATCCTGTCTATTTGGGCTTGCAATAAAATGGTATGAGTTTAATCTTGCTAAAGTATTCACTTTACTATGGCTCATATTTGTTGTAGGGTCAAACACTTTTTAATTTTATTGTAAGTCTGAGCCTTAAATCAGTGCAAATCAGTGGGATAGATATTTGTTATTATTGCTTTTGGTATATACAGTTGTGCTCATTATTCAACCTCCACTGTAATTAGAGTGTTTTGGCCAGTTTGACATTTGATTGCGATCATTTCAGTCATCTTGTTTACAATTAAATCAATGAGGCACTTATAAGTCAGTCAAATATAACATAACAAACTAATATATAACAATGAAATAACCAAAATTTTTTTTTTTCTGTGCTCACATCATTATCAGTTTTATTCAACCCCAAAGTGACATTCATTCTTAGTACTTAGTACAACATCCTTTTTCTTTTCCAGCTTTTAAAGATTTTAAAATAAGTTAATGGAAATAATTTTGTGTGCTGTAGTTTATTTAACAATAATTTGCAGATCTTGTGAGACCAATCAAATTGTTGATATCAAGAAGTCATATCCTGAGATGGAATAAAATAGTTTTTCTGTTTCCCTTTTGGTGTTATTTTAACACTTTTTTAGAGTATAGTGTTAAATATTTAACTATTTCGAAAGTGTTAATTTAATTTAAGAAAGTGTGGAGCTATATAAACACTGGAAAAGTGTTGAAATCAATACTTAACACTGATCTTTTTGGTGTGTTGGAGACAGCAAGGGGGTGAAGTATATGGATTTTTCTCCATATAGTAGACTTTAGTGTGGATCAATGAGCTGAAGGTCCAAATTGCAGTTTAAATTCAGCTCCAAAGGGCTCTACAGGATTCTAGCACAGGAATAAGCGTCTTATGTGTCAAGACCCCTATTTAGATGTCAGGGATTGTGTAAAGTCATTTGAAGATGGATTGAAACTGCAATTTGGACCTTCAATCCCCACTAAATGGAGAAAAGTCCTGGGCTGCATTCTCTGATAACGTTGTCTTTTAGCGCGATACGAAGACTCAAAAGGTACACCTTAACTACAGTTATACCTTTCCTACGTGTGTTCGCCGAACTATACTGTACCTTAGGATGGTGCTTGAGGTAAACCTTAGCATGTGCTGTCCATTGATATCGATGCCTCGATGATCGATTGTGCGCTCTTTTCTTCACAGCAGTATAGGAAAAGTATTGAGAAATGTTGACAATGTTCTTTATAAAGAAGCGTTTTAGAATTTATTGGGGCTAATTTAAGTATGAACATGCATAAATATGTTTATAATTTAGCAAGTCCGCAATCCCACACCCTCACGGCCATAAGTGTGTTAATGTTCTCCGTATGCCGACCCACCAGATGTATAGCGTCGACCTCGATTGAAATGCATTATAAAACAGAATGCTTATTGACAGAATTTATTGAGTTTAATTGTTTTGTTTTTTTAATTCACATCATTAAATAGATGGCATGGTTTACACCTTTATGGGAAAATAAAGTCCCCCCTAATCCTTCCCAATGCATTATTTTCAGCTTTTTTGTTATTCCTTTCATTTTTATTCAAAATAAATGATTTTCTGGTGTTATTTGAAATTATAAAAGGTGCTAAGAGGGGGTCTCGCCTAGGGAGTAATTCAATGTAGAACCGCCGCTGCAAGTGTCTGCATAAGGCCGGTGACACACTGGATGCGTGGCGTGAGCGTGGCGTTTCTGATGCGTGGCGGCATGCATCGCGTTTTCTGTGTCTTTACACATCAGAACCGTGCCTGGCGCGCTGCTGCAGTTGTATGTGACATAGCCTCAGACAGACCAGGCTCTTGTCTTCACGACAACATTTTCAACTTTTTTCACACACCTACACCTTCCAAAATCCGAAAAATGGGTAAACTGATAAAGGACACCGTTAAAAGTTTTGACGGCAAAATAGACTTTGACAGGTGCAATATTTGAACATTTTTATTTTTAAATTGCATATATATCTGAATTTGTCAACCTAAAAACTTTCCAACATCAAAATATCATTAAATAATATGTATTTGTGTACAAAATGACACATAAACATTTCTTTTCTATTCTATTTTGCCTGGAAACGCTTCCAACACGCTTGCGTGTCGCGTGAAAAATAAGCGTTGGTTCTATTTCTAGCAAGCACGCGAGACGCGCGTCTCATGCAGGCAGTGTGCAAGCTCTAACCTGTTAACATGGGAGCCCAAAAAAAAACGGACGCGCCACGCAGCTGAGACGCTCACGCCACGCATCCAGTGTGTCACCGGCCTAACAGTCTCCAAAAAAATAGCACAATTTTGCAAGTGCTGCCATAGCTATAAAATTTTGTGTAAACCAGTGTTGGGAACGTACCTTTAAAAACGTAATTATAGTTACTAGTTACTTCTCACAAATAGTAACTGAGTTAGTAACTGAGTTACATCATTACAAAAGTAACTAATTACCAGGCAAATTAACTATTGCCTTACATAAAAAAAAAAATCTAATTTAATATAACTAGAAAATAAATATTAAACAGTGTACACTAATCTACACTATTTTAATGTTGTTGTGGGACAATGTGAGAGACAACTATCAAATTCAACATAATATAAATATTGTCATTACTATAGTGAAAAAATAAAGCACAATAAATGGTTTAGAACTTTAAATATTTATTGGATAGAACGAATGAAGAAATGTACCAAAAATAAACAAATAATAATAATAATAATAATAATAATAATAATAATCAAATTATATACTGTAGTGAAAAACAAAAAAAAACTGTTATGTAAACAGGTAATACAATAAAACTCTATGTCCATATCTGACCATTGGCCATATATCCATCCATTTCTTCATCCTAACTATTAAACCAGTGGTTGTATCTCAAAACCAGAAGCTTCTCAAACTTTTGATCAGAGAGCCTATTCCTCTTTGGAGTGATGACGAGTTTCCCCAGACTAAAGAGTCTCTCTACTGGGGCACTGGATGGAGTGGCTGCACTATATCTGAGTGAAATTTTCTTAATCAGTGCAAATCCATTTAGAGAGTCTATCCCTTGTGCTCCAGATTTGAAATAATCTGTGACTTCACTTTCAACCGTGGAAGAGGTATCATCCTCATCCTTAAAGGAAAAGAACTCATCCTCGACGGCTGAGTCTCTGCTTTGGTGGTGTGTTGGTATGGATGTGCTGGTACCTGCATGCTGGTCTTGGTCTAGGACAAGTTTCCGGCACTCTGCCAGCAGACTTGCCTTGGCCTTGTCCTTCCTGTCCTGTGTCCGAAGCCAGCATAGTTTGAACTTGGGTAGGGTCACAGCAGCCAAAACTGCATCCTCACTTTCCAGCACCTAAGCAAATCTTGTTTTGATTGCCTGAAAAAAAGTAAGAATGCAAATAACATACACTATTTGTCTATATTCACACACACAAAGTTTATTATCAATTACATTATATTTCTGTACAACAAAACACTCTCCAGGTCCATTATGAGTCACAGATCATATTTGTAAAGCTATTCATTTTCCATCCATCTTGCAAAAAAAAAAAACAATTATTGGTAAATATATTTAAAAAAAAATTATGTTCACACCGTGACAACTGCCTCTGGAAGGTCAA
The DNA here is from genome assembly GCA_032357475.1 of Enteromius thamalakanensis. Classification (NCBI taxonomy): domain Eukaryota; kingdom Metazoa; phylum Chordata; class Actinopteri; order Cypriniformes; family Cyprinidae; genus Enteromius; species Enteromius thamalakanensis. The sequence continues at coordinate 8,651,742 of JAUCMT010000105.1, read as the reverse complement.
CTAGGATTTGCAGGCCACTCTTCAGTTGTTTTCTCCCTGAAGAATGTCTAAGGCAACTGTAAGTGGCTTCATGACTGTACAGTACTCCCTGAGGAACTGATGCTCTCGCTCTGTGATGGCTGTCATTCCAAACTAGGATGAGATGGTGTTCAGCTCGGCCACAGGAATCTCACACAATCTAGCCAGGGCATCATAAAATGAATTCCATCTCGTACTGCAAGGGACCAACCGCTTCTTTCCAATGATGTCATCCACGGTCTCTGCAGCCACTGTTGAACGACTAGCCTTGTTCCATAAACCTGTACATTTTGTGGTAGCGCTTCTGTATATTGCTTTTGTTTGTGGTTTTGACAGTAACCACTTGTCAACATCAGTACATGAAACAAGGTTTAAAGTGTGTGCAGCACATCTCTGATGTGGCGGCAAAGTGATCATCATCACAACTTCATCCCCACCACCATCACCACCACTGTTTTGCAATATATCATTAATGTCTGTAAAAGTCACCTCATCATCCTCCTGGACTGGCTGAAATCTTTTGAAGGCCTTGACAAAATTAGAGCCATTATCTGTGACAGTTGATGTAATTTTATGGCATAAGCCATAGGATGAGTGAATGTTGTCAAGCTCAATCGCAATCATGTCATGAGTATGACGACCCTTAAATCTTCTGCATGCAAGTGCTGCTTTCCCTCGCTCCATGCTTTTAGGATTTATCCAATGTGCAGTTACGCCAAGATAGCTTTTATTATGTGCAGTCCAAATATCAGCTGTTGTAGAGATATATTCTATGTGTTTAAATGTCTTTTTGAGTTCAGCATTCATTCTGGCATACTCTGCGTCTATGTACTTTGAAAATGTCTTTTTGCATGGTGAGCTTTCCCCCTCTCATGCGGGTATTTTCGCAATGATTGCCCGGAAAGAATCCGACTCAACTGTAGACAACGGCAGCATTTCCTCAACTATATATCTAGATATTATTTTGTTTAATTCTGTCTGAGTAATAAGTGTTTGCCGTGGAGAAAAATCAAATTTTTGCTTTTTTGATGTAGTGGCTTCGTCTCCTCCTTTGTGGCGCTGCTCACGTTATCACTTGAGTTCTTAGTAATTTTGTGGCAGCATATGACGATGTGAGGTGCTTCAGTAGATTTGAATTACTTGTCACCGACGCAGAGAGACTCTTTTGTCCTGGGCATAGGTTGCACTTTACATAAACATTTTTGCCTTTCACCTCTGCGAGGGAAAAGTAGTGCTTATATTTCCAGTTTTCAAAAGCTAGCTTTGAACCTGTTGAACTTGCCATCTTTGCGACTCCTGGATGTCGGTGATTTTCAGTAACGGTAACGGCGTTGTAACGGGGGAAACAGTAATTCGTTTGATTACTCGTTACTGAAAAACGTATCGCCGTTAATAACGCCGTTTATTTATAGCGCCGTTATTCCCATCACTGGTGTTAATTGCCTTCCCTTTATAAGTTCTACTCAGTTCTGCTTTAGTTGTCGGTTCATTATTTGTGTTTATGTGGTGTGTAACCCCTGATCTGCGTTCCTGTCTATTAAATAACGAATACTGAAAGAATCTAAATCTCTGCTCATTCCTTATACACCCGAAGTGTGACAGAATGAACCGACCCTTAAAATGAAAGTGAGCGGAGTGGTTTTTCCCCAGTTTGTTTGTTTCAGTGTTTTGCCAGTTTTTTTTTTTTTTTTTTTTCGTTTTTCCCCCACCATGGATATCCTAACCAGTCCTAATTAGCTCCTCCTCCTGCTGGAGCAGGGGGAAAAAATGCTCGAGGGCCATACCAAAATATTTTTTGACATTGCACATTTCACCAGCCACCTGCACAGAGCGCCACTGTCCGAAGAAGGCTCTCGAGCCGACTTTGCCGCCTTCGTGGAGTGGACACTGGCAAGGAATGGATCCGTATTCACCGTCTGTCCTGTTAAGGAGCTCGCCAGTTCCACTCCCAACCCAGAGCCCAGCCCACCATCTCCCTTATATTAATAAAATATTAAAAACAATAATAATAATAATAATAATAATAATAATGCTTGAAGGTAGAATAAAACAGATGCATTTATTTATTTTAATTTATTTATTTTATCATGAAAAAAAAAATTATTTTATTTAATAATTTGTATGTATCAGCTATTAAGATATTCTGGTGGTCATGACAATTTAGAGAAAATTATCAAAATTTCTGACGTTGGTTGGTTCCCTTTTCTTTTTTTCTTTTTTAAATGCTGGGGGGGTTAATATACTTACTTCATTATATTCATCTGGGTTAATCCTCAAGGCCACCTCATAACAAGAACCTAATGTTTTCGTCTAAACCTAGATGTTGTCAGACGCTCTCGACTTTGTAAAGATACTATATCGCTAAGATTTACAGCTAAATATAGCTTCTATGATGAGGAAAAGAGCGAGCTGATGTGTTCCACTAGCTAGTGTGCAGCAACTCTCTTCTCCTGATTAGCATTTCAAACATGACCTGAATTCAGGACTCGAGTTCCTCCCTGTTTCAAAGCAAACCAGAGATGGAGCTATTTACTTCATGGCTGAAATTACCCCAAGCTTCTTCTTTTTTTTTACTCTGTTTTTTCAGATGGATTAGAGGTGAGTTAGCAGCTTGGCTTGTTCACACACGGATACAAATGCACACAAAAACAAGAATACACACACATTAGTGTTTAGCACTGCCTGGATGAGTTAGCAGAGCACAGTAGAGGGTGCCTCCTGAGCCCTGCCACTCAGTCTACATTTAAAGTATAACTGAGGCGAGACAGAACTGGCAGCTTTTCACTGAGAAAGAGTTTAAAACTCAGAACAGAACACTCTCTCTATCTGTAGTTAGTCAACCCTGAATTTGAAATCCCTTGCTGTTGGTGACCGGCTTTCCAGTGGTGATTAGGCCAGCGTGAGGTGACCACAGCTGAGCTGTAATCAAAGTAATGGGCTCTAGTTTCTGAAGCAATCTGCCTACCTGATGCAATGCAGAGCTGTGATCAGACCCCCGAAGCTACTGATATTAGCATTGAAAGAGAAAGAGTATGGAAGGACTGGCATTATAACATGCTAAAACTTAGAGCATGTTTACATTTGGGTCAGTTAACAGCTTCCATAGATTATGAGATTCCGATTAAAATTTCAGTATCATCTTTTTTTATGCAACCAAATTTTATGATGATCAGTCAAATTCAATTCATGTCTTGCAAAAGGGCTGAAGCATTCAGTTAAATAAAATTCTGTTGAAAATTACACCTCTAGACTACCATGTCTTACACACTCAGTTACTATAAGTTTTAAGAACTCAAGGTCATGAAATGTTGGCAAGGTATAATAAAATTGTATACAATTATTATTATTATTTTATATTAATTATTAAACATAATACTATGTACAATCTGTCCGTCTCTGGCGTCCTCAGTTTTGGGAGACCATGGAATAAGTTCTGAGTCCGGATAAGTTAGTCCGTGGCTTGATTCTGGATGTACAGCTTCTGTTGCAATTTCAGCAGATGAAGACGACGCCTGGTTTCACTGAGGATTTTCTCCATTTTTCTCATTTCCTCTGTGTTCTCTCCTCTCTGCCCACTGTAGGTGTCGCTATTGTTCACCGTTTTTCATGCCCGCCTTGACAGTCTGCCTTCAGCCACTGTGATCTGCTGCTGCAGCTTCCCATGTTAGGGAGTCCCATGTCGCAGGCTTTCATGTCGCACTTGCAAACATCTTTGTAGTGCAGTGCTGGCCCTTGGTCTATTTCCAGAGTCCAGTTTTCCATAGAGGCTATCTTTCGGGAGCCGTCCGTTATCCATACAGTGAACGTGGCCAAGTCAGCGAAGGTGGCGCTGGGTGAGCAGAGCATACATGCTAAGGATGCCTGCCTGTTTCAGGACAGCCATGCTGGAAATGCGGTCCTGCCAAGAACTGCTTCGTCACCATCCTCTGTCCGTAATGGGGGAGCAGCCAAGGGTTATGAAGGCATTCCCCAGGTCGAGCATGCTGTGGCAGTGCACTTGGCAGACTCATTCTGTAGAGCCACTGCAGCATTGACTGCCAAAGCCTACAGTGCGGCTGGACAGGCTGCTTCCGCTATTCATGCCATGGCTATCCTGCAAGTACATGAAGCCAAGGCACTAAAAGAGCTAGACGAGGGTAGTGCAGACCCGGGGATGATGCAGGACCTGCGCTCTGCAACCGACCTCGCCCTTCAGGCGACGAAGGTTACGGTGCGGTCCCTCGGCCGGATGATGACCACACTCGTGGCCCAGGAGCGCTACCTGTGGCTAAGCCTGGCTGAGATGAAGGAGTTCGAGAAAGTTCGCTTTCTTGACATTCCGATCACCCAGGCTGGTCTATTCGGCGACACCGTAGAGAATTTTGCGCAGACAGACCGAGGCCATACAGCACATCCTCCCCCGGTGTGACCCTCCAGCTGCCACCCGTCCGCCGCAGGGCCAGCCTCAGTCGTCTCGTCGCCGAGGGCGCCCCCGGAGAGGCGAGAAGCTTGTTCGTGGGAGGTGGTGACTGCACCGCTCCCTCCACCCGAAGAGAGCTGGGAGGAGAATTTTTTGTTCCCTTTTATTTGTGTTCTGCCACCCCAAAAGGTCAAAGATAGAACAAGCACATCACTCTCTGGGCCCAGGTGCGTGTCGCACGATAGTGAGCAGTCTACGGCTGCCTCACGGTCGTCCACGGCACCTCGCTTTGCCAGCGGCCAGGAAGTTACGGTTCAGGGACGTGTTGTCTCCCCCCAGACTTTCGGCCAGTCCCTCCGGGGACACTGGCAGTTGCACTGTGTCGAGACGGAAAGGGGTCCTCCCCTTCGGGCTCTCCCTGTCACCACAAGTTTTTACGAAGATCGTGGAGGGCGCCCTTGCCCCGTTAAGGGAGGTGGGCATCCAGATCCTCAACTACCTCGATGACTGGCTTATCATGGCCCATTCGCGAGAACAGTTGTGCTATCACAGGGAGCTGGTGCTTCAGCATCTCAGCTGGTTGGGGTTGCAGGTCAACTGGGAAAAGAGCAAACTCTCTCCTGTGCAGAGAATCTATTTTCTCTGTGTAGAGTTAGACTCGGTGAGTATGACACACTCATCCCTCACAGAAGAACGTGCTCAGTAAGTGCTGGCCTGCCTGAGTTCCCTCAAAGGCAGGAGAGTGGTGCCACTGAAGCAATTTCAGAGGCTCCTGGGGCATATGGCATCTGCAGCCGCTGTAACGCTGCTCTGATTACTCCATATGAGACCACTACAGCACTGGCTAAACTCCCGTGTCCCGAGATAGGCATGGCGCCGTGGCGCTCTCCAAGTGGTTATTACCCCAGAATGTCGCCACACTTTCAGTCCCTGGAAAGATCCTGTGTTCCTGCGGGCCGGAGTGCCCCTGGGCCAGGTGTCTCGGCACTCTGTCGTGACAGATGCTTCCAGTGTGGACTGGGACAGGGCCCCAGCTGCTTTGGCATATCAATTGCCTAAAACTGGTAGCAGTGCACTTGGCCCTGCAGCGGTTCCGGCAGCTACTGCAGGACCAGCACGTGTTGATCCGGACAGACAACACTGCGGCTGTGGCGTATATCAACCAGCAGGGGGGTATACGGTCATGTCGCATGTACCAGCTCACACGCCGTATCCTCCTATGGAGCCAGCACAGGTTCAAAACCTTGCATGCTGTTCACATCCCGGCTCAATCGTGTGGCCGACGCGCTTTCACGACAGCTTACCTACTCGGGACAGAGTGGCGTCTCCATCCCAAGATGGTTCAGCTGATCTGGAGTCGATTCGGAGAAGCACAGGTAGACCTGTTCACTTCCCGCGAGTCCACCCACTGCCAGTGGTTTTATTCCTGCACTGAGGGGACCCTTGGCACGGATACACTGGCCCACAGCTGGCGGAACTAGCCCCTTAGGCATATGCGTATGTGACATTACCCAGTGGGTTAGTCCATACTGCTTACCGCAAATTACCTCCCTGCAGACAGGATGCAGTTCTTCCACTAGCCATTCAGAAAGCATTCTGATTGGCATTTTCTCTCTATCAGAGCAAATCAGGGCTTCCAAGTAATGACCCCAGTCTGTCATCACTGGTTAACCGTTAACACAATAGGTAACCGAGACGTTTCTCTTGTTTCAGGGTTAACATACTCTGAGTTTTCACTCAACCTCCTTTCTGAAACAGGCCCCTGGACACCCAGTACCAGTACCATACCTCACTAGACCTCACTACCCCCTATGTACAATAATATATATATATATTTATTTATTTCATATTTATTGTAGAATGAGTGGCTGGTAATAGTCTCTTACTGTACATAAAACAAATAAAATAATATGTTCTTTTATTTATTAGGTCTTGTGCAGACACTTATTTAACAATTCATTAAGTGCAATCAAAAAAACATTTGCTGTATTTTTATTTTATTTTTTTAAATCCATTGCGTTATAAATATGTAGCATTCTTATAAAACATAGCTGAGATGGCTTAAAGAAGAGATAAACTATACCCTATCACAGAAGTATGTTTCATCAGTCAAAACAAAACAAGTTATGTGTTTTATCACTCCTGTGAGAATCACTTTTTTTTTTTAAATACATATTGTTATAGCCAATACTGGCAGCATTGGAGGTAACACATTACAAGTAATGCGATATTTATTTTTTCAATTAATTTTAATTTAACTTATATCATATTAATACATTTTAAATACAGTATGTATATATATATATATATACACCTCTAGAAAAAAAATAAGAGACCACTGCAATTTACTCCTAAATCAGTATCTATTTGAGTATTTTAAGCTCTCTAAGCATTTCATGCCAGTTTTTGTTAAATTTCTACACAAACATACTTCATTCTGTTTATTAAGATAGTTATTTGGTGGCACCTGAATCTAATTGTATTTAACGGGAAACGTATAAAAAGCACTGCTGTAATCAACACTTTCCTCTTGACGTGTGACCAGTTGGATGGTAAAACATGCTAGAAGTCTTTCAAAAGGCATTAGAAATGTAAAAATAAACACTAAACAAGCCAAAAACAGTGAAAAGAAAGGTTTTAAATCCTAGTTTTATTGGCACAAGGAATCAGTGAGCATCAAGTTGCTTCAATCCTTAATATTTCAAAGACGGCAGTTTTTGGAACAGTTTTGAAAAAATGAAACAAACGTGCATTGATTGTATTGGTGGTGTGTTGGTGAGATGAACAGTCTTATATATATATAAGCTAATTAAAAGCAATAAATGAAAAATAAATAAATGAATGACAAAAAAATGTCATAACACTTTATTGTGATGGTCTACTTTAGACATTCTACTAACTATAAGTCTGTAAATACATGTCAACTAGTTCTCATTTATTTGCAACTATATGTTTACTAATTCTCAGAGTAAACTGTTAGGGTAGGTTTAGGGTTAATAGAGTAACTTGACATATACTTGTATATTCAAATTTAAAATGTTAAAATATTAAGCAGACAGTCTACTAATACTTTATGACTGCTAGTTGACATATAGTTGCAAAGTTAGGTTCCACTTTATCTTAGGTGGTCTTAACTACTATGTACTCACATTTAAATTAATCATTATGTACACTTATGTGTTTTTACATTGAATTTAAAAATACCTATGCTACTACATCCAGAAGCAATTTCCGTAATTACATTTATAATTACACTTGACCCATCACTTACACCTTAACCCACAATAACGCTAAACCTGCCCCTAACCTTACTTCTTACTAAATGTCTAAAGTGTTATTATCAAAATAAAGTGTTACAAAAAATTTATTAAAAAAAAATCTATATAAACAGTGACAATTTATCTATATGGACGTATGTGTTTGGCTGAAAAAGAAACAAAACCAGCATTTTTTCCAAGTTTTTAGAACAGTTTCTGTGCCGAAAGAGAAAGTGTGGGACTGTTGAGGGCAGAGTTAAAGGGTTTAAATAAAGCTCAGGGCTGATGGCAAGGGTGAGGTGGGTTAATCTTGACTGACTGCTGTGGTGATAGAGAGTGAAACTGCACTGGTCACCGTGAGAGGGCAAGAACCGGAGCTTTGTGCTTTGTCACAGAACAGTGTTGAACTTTTCAAACACACACAGATGGGCTTAGGAAAGCATTTCAATGGGTCCTTCTACACACAGGGCCGACTGAATAGATGCCAGTTCTGTGCAAAGGGGGAAGCAGATTTATCCCATCCCATGAGCCCACTGGACCAACTGCTAGTTTCATATACAGAAGGGTTTCAGTCTGGCAGGGAGCTGAGATTAGTTCCACTGGTTAATTATATTACCTTTCAACATTACAAAAACAAATTATAATGTTAATTGTTTAATACTGGCAGTGATCCACAGCGTATGCACTCTATCCTTCTGTTTTCCTCGCCATCTTCAACTTTCTTCAACAGCTTGCTTTCGTTACCCACTGACGAAACCTGGGAGAGCAGACTTTCAGACGGTAATGCTCAAATTCAGCTCATAATCAAATTTGGCATGTTCCCCCTCAGAAGTCCAGCATTCTGGTTGAAGGAGGATGAAATAAGAATTCCAACAGAGCACAAGTTTTTCACAAGATGCCAGACTTTTGCATGTGTGTGTGTGCTGGTAGATCTCTACGTTTTTCGCATCTGCAGAGACCAGCTGATGCATGACCGAAGACAAAAGCTCTGAATTCAACACCGTCCGATATGCCTAATGAGCTCCGGAATGAGACTCAGCTACGGTCCTTTACCTCACATGAACTCACGCCCAGCACCTCTACAATATGCAATTCTTCATTCCACACTCATACTAATCCAAGGAGCCTGCACAAATCAAACAGAACACAAATATTGCATGTAACAAATGATGATAAATTACAATACTGGAGGATGTCATGCAGGCTTAGAACAATACTGCAGTTTGTTCACTTTGCAGTGAGCCGGGAGAGGTTCATAAGCACCAGCCTTTTCTACACACACAGACCAGTGCACAAAGCATCTTCATCCTCTTATGTAATGAGTTATTTTGCATATACAAAATTGTGTTTTGCTGCCACTATAGCCGCCACCAAACAGTGACTTAAAAGACATTTAAAAAATATAGGTTTTGGTTTTGCAATATACATGTGACTTTTAATAAATGATTAAAAACTGAACGTATTTACTCATACTTTCTCAATGCATCATAAATCGCATTTTCAATATTTTTGTCACACGTAAGCCCGTTGTGGTGTGATGCGGGCACATCTCAGCATGGCAAGGAGCGGAGGACACGAAGAGCTTGATTTGCAAATTTTAATATATTACAAACATAAAACAAAAGCTGGCGAGGCAGCGATTCAAACAGAGCACAACATACGCACACGCAAGACTTCAACACTGAATAACCAGAACTCAAAAACAAAGGGCTTTAAATACACAGAAACTAATGAACAAAAGTGAGGGCAGCTGGTGAAACACAGGTGAACAAAATGAACTAATCAGAACATAATGACAAAAACAAACCAAATCTAGACAGGACTGGACTAAACCAAAATTACAGAGACAGGGGGGAAAAGGCGGACAGACACGAAACATGACAATTTGACAGCAGTTTCCCTGATTGGTAGATTTTGCTTTATTATTTGGGTATTACGGTAGGACTGTTTATTATGCATTATTGATACAAATCAGTTTCTCTATGGACAAAAATAATAGAAAATATATACTACAATTTAAAAGATTGGGGTCTGTCTCTTATGCTCACCAAAGCTGTGCTTATTTGATGAAAATGTAGTACAAATATCAATATTGTTAGTTTTTGCAGTTTAAAAGACTTTGAAATGTATTTTTTAATGACAAAACTTTGTGCAACTTTTCCTCCAGTCTTCAGTGTCACAATAACCCGTCAGAAAGTATTCAAATATGCTCATTTTAACATCACTTATTATCATTTATTACATTATCATTTATTTTAAATGTATTTGTGTTTGTAAATGTCTATAAAGCATACTTGTTGAACAAAACAGTGATGTATTTCTGCAAACAAAAAATGCTTTGTTTAAAAATCCTATTGACAAATAGCTAATAAAATGTACCGAATATGAACGTGTAAGGTCAAACAAGCCTAGCCCATCCGCATCCTGCTCTCAACACCTAAAAAAACCCATCCACCGCAGCCAAACCCACACACACACACAAACACTTTTAGACAAAGCCATCCAAACCAGAACTGATCCACTGATGTGATGCACCCAAACAGCTTCATTTGGACAGTGGCTATGATGTCTGCCAACTCGATGTAAACAATGCACCGTGTCAAATCTGCATTTGTGGAGGTTTGAGACAGCGTCTCACAAAGTAATAAGAGTCGAGCAGGCAAGGACATGCTAATGAGTGCTGCTCTTATTCAGCGGTGACAGATACAGTCTAAAAAACTGATATCTAAAGACAAAGAGAGAGAAAGCCGGGAAAACAGACGGCAGAAATGCAACGTGCTTTGGTAAAAGCAGTTCACAAGCAAAACTAATCTAGCAACCCTCAATGCTTCTGTTTGGTTTTAGATTCCTTCCCGTCAAGTCTAAACACTTGGCACACTGGAACTCTGATTAGCAGAAGAGTGTCTGTATGAACATCATTCCTTAACGTTCCTCCTCCACTTCCAGCGATATCAGAGAATGAGAGGAAGCAGCAACAGCCCAGGAAGTTGAAGAGTTTCTTTTCCCTTCCTCTCCTGCTGTTGGAGAGAGCAGCCTCATAGATCTCTCTTTGCTCAGTGGCTCAGTGATGAGCGTGCCTTAATGGTGCTGTCGATTGGCCCACTTTGCATTTATCCAGTTCGCTGTGCATAATTAATCTGCAGTGCAGTATAACACTCTAAGTTAGAGGCCATTGAATATCTGGATCGGCCTGCAGAAATCTCCTCCTGCCTGCTTTCATACGACTGGCGAATGTGCATTAATTTGCGATATTGTAGCAATTAATAGCAGTTGACAAGTTAGATTTGCTGGAGCAGCAGATAACTCAATAATTATCTTATGGAGATTTTTTAAAGAGGCCAGCAAATGGGAGTACATGCAGAGTGACAGGCCAGCACAGCAGTCGGAGTCATTACTGGAGGACGTTGGGCAACAATGGGACATTGTTGTTTTATTATGAGCTTGAGTATGTGTCAGAACCCAGTGTGTGGTAATTACAGCCAATCTGACTCACAGACACTCTCTGACAGACAAGAATGACAGTCATTACCGCAATCAATCGCTCGCTTATAAACACACAAACATGGTTTGTAATAGCCAAGATTTTTTTTCGTCGTTTAAAAAGAAGTCTTATGTTCACCAAGGCTGCATTTATTTAATCAAATCAACAATATTGTGAAACACTACTACTTAAAAGAACTCTTTTGTCTTGTATTGAAATTTAAAGTGTAATTTATTCCAGCAGTGACAAAGATTTCAGCAGCAATTACTCTAGTCTTTAGTGTCATGATCCGTCAGATATCATTCAAATGCTAATGTTGTGCATTTCTTATTATTATTATTAATGTTGAAAATGTTTCTGTGTTGGAAAGCATAATACATCAGCATTAAATGTCTGGAGTAAGGGAAAAAAATTATTTAATTGTATTTATCAAGAATGCAATAAATTGATCATATGTAACACTAAAGATAATTTTTATGGTTTCTACTTAAAATGAGCATATATATATATCAATTATCTGAAAAAAATATATCACAGTGTCTCTAAAAGCATTAACCAACTCTTTTATAATGAGAATGATCAATACTACTACTACTACTAGTAAATGTATTCATATTTATTATAATAGTAATAATAACAATAATAATCAGTGTTGGAGGAAATTAGTTTTAAAAGTAATGCAATGCAATGTTGCATTACTCCCTAAAGAGGTTAACTAGTTCATTTTTATGGAAAGTAATGCATTGCCTTACCTCCAAGTTACTTTTTAAATCTGGGCAGGGTTTGTGCATGTTTATTTTTAATATAAAAAAATATTTTTTTGCATATGGAAAAGCACTTTCACACCAAAAGTGAAATGAATACGCTCAAGCTAAATGTAAATTCCTACCTGTACAGTACAGGGCGCAGCTCAAAAGTACTTGCATGAAGTTCAAGACTATTTCATGCAGATGAGATGAGTAAATGTGTTCATATTCATACAGTAATATCATGTTCTCTCCCAATATCTCTCAACTTGGCAACAGAAGAACTGTTATCAATACATGGGGAAAATACTTGGTGTAACTAATTTATCCTTCTAAATTAACAAGTAATGTGTTACTTAACAAGTTACATATTGAACTAATCTGATTACATAACTCACATTACTTATAATGCATTACTTCCAAAACTGATAATAATAGAGCACTAAAGCATCAATGAGTCGTTTGTGAAGGATCACAACTGGAGTATAAGCTACTGAAAATTCAGCTTTGCCATCACAGGAATAAATTACATTCTAAAATATATTTGAATGAAAATCCTATTTTAGGATATTTCTCAAAAAAAGCAGCCTTGGTATGCATTACATTTTAAAAATCTAAATTATTCAACATTTCTGACTGGAAGTGTATATATGCAAATATTTACAGCACTTCAGATCATGACCACTCTCTATGCTTTAAATGGAAAAATGAAATCACAGAGAGAGAGAGAGAGAGAGAGAGAAAGAGAGAGATAGAGAGGGAGAAATAAAGAGTATAAATGGCTGCAGTATCTTCTCCATTAGCTCCAGCTGATGTTAAACATCATTAGGGTCCTGCCATCTACGTATCTTTCCACAATACAGCAGAACCAAAAAGGAAACACATTGATTTATTTTGGGATCGGCACTGTGGTACTGCTGAAAGAAACAGACCACTGACCAGAGTAGTGTCAGCCCATTCAGCATTCCTGATAGAGAAAGAGAAACTCAGTTAGAGAGGGTGAAACTGCCCCCTGTGGGTGGAAAACTGAAAGCTAATGCAGGCAAGAAATAAATCTCTCTTCCAATCCTGAGGTTTTGCTGCCAACCAAAACAAAAGAAAAATCATTGATCCATTGTATAGTATCTTCTTATCTTGCCTCTGGAAAACAAATATACATACGTACATAACAAAAAAGAACAAAGAAATCGATTATACTCTATTGCTGTCATCATGGTTTAACAGCTCTTGCTGAGTTACCGTTACCCGCACACGCTTCACCACACTTTAATTTTAACCACTCTCTACAAATTAATGAGGCCATTCTTAATGTAAAGTATCATGATCAATGTGCTTACAATAACAACCCTGTGTGAGTCTGTTCCTCCCAAATCTACCAGCAGCAGCACTATTTAATTTGCTTTTTCAGCTCTTTGTGAGATCCGCATTCCTTCGACATTCAGCAGTGAGAAAAGATGAAGAAGAAGACAGACAGGGTGAGAAATAAATAGAAGTGCCTTCTGTTATAGATTGACAGAGCTTAACAGACAGTCCTCGGTACACTGTGCGCTTTCACAAATGAGTATGGAACTGCAATTTAACAGCGTTCCACAAGTAAATAAAAAGGCTATTTTTGGGTTGCTGTGGTTGGGTTGGGATGATGTAGATCGAAGTCTCAGTGGCTTTTATCATAAATCCAGCCACTGAACAACTGGGGTAAAGCTGCAGCAAGTCATTTTTTAATGTTGAAATATGCCATTGTCTCTCTGTTTAATCTCAGTCAAGTCAGCTATAACTTAAACATGTCACAACCATTTTATTAGCATTTATTTATTTTAAAGCAAGAGGCCCAGGGAACCCATAATAATCCCTAGCTATGGTTATCTGAAGGTTGATCAGTTTGGCCAAATATGGAAAAAGGTAAAAGTGTTTGAAATTCATTGTCCAAACACAAATACAAAATATGTTTTTGTTTACATAATATGTGTACTGTGTGTACATGCACATCCTGTTTTTGCCAAGTTCGATGTCTCCCTAGGTCACCATGGAACAACATTTTAATTCAAAAATATAATCTTGACCATATCTCTACACCTAAACCTAACCGTACCCATTAGTAATGCCTAAAAGCAGAGGAAATAATAGATAAATGGTACTAATATACAAGCACCAAACACCAGTGGTGGCCAGTAACGAAGTAAGTTAAGTTACTGTACTTTCAAGTATCTGTACTTTACTGGAGTAGTTTTACTTTTAGCAACTTTTCAATTTATTAATTTCAATTTTTACTTTTACTTCACTACATTCCTAAGCAAAGGATCGTACTTCTTACTTCACTACATTTCATAAAACATATTAATTATATATCACGTGCTTCGAACGAGACGCAAACGAGCGATTCATTAGCAAACTGATTCTTTTTAATGAACCTGTTCAATCGGTTCAATCGCACCAAACGATTCATTCTCCAATTGAACAACCCGATTGCAGCTCACTGATTCAAACGATCCGCTCAAAGCGAGTCTCCAGTGAACCGAACTTACAAGAACAGCGCGCGCGACTGATGATGCGTAAGTAAGTTACTAATGTCGAATGCAGACACATCAATATAAGTGTCTCTAGGTCAAAAAACGTTCATATTCCTTGCTGCTGGTTAACGTTAGCAGTGTTTTTTTTAAATACTATGCATTTATCCCTATGTCTGTTTTTGATTAACGGTACCTGGCAAACAATAGAGTTGGTAAGATTTAAAAAATTGTAATTAGTCACTTATACTCACAAAAGCCAGATTTATTTGACCAAAAATACAGTAAAAGCAGAAATATTGTGAAATATTACAATTCAATTTATAATATTAGGACTGTAACAGTGTAACAGTGTGTATAACAGTGTGTAAAATTACATTTTAAAATCTTTAAATAGATTTTAAAATGTAATTTATTCTTGTGAATGTAATTGCAGCCATCACTTATTTGCATTGAACAATCACAGGTGGAGACTATCAAATGCTCCTGTATTTCTGTAAGTGTCTGAAAGCCTCAAAGGTTTCAATTTAACAAAGCAAGTAATGTTTTGTTTTTGTAATGTTAAAGGTTTTAAACACAGGAGCCATAGTTTAAGCATTATTGGGTTTTTTTACTGTTGTATAAACTTGTGTATAAAATATTGTGTGTATAAAGTACCGACTACTAGATGTTTGTTTAATGAGATTGTTTCTTCAAATATAATGATTTGGTGCTCAAGAAATGATTTGGACAGAAATCACACATCATCTTCCAGTCGTAATCATTAGCCGTGTATCAACCAAACTTCCTAATAACCATCAACAAGCTCATTAAAAGTGCCGGTCTTTTGATTTCAATACATGTCAATAAACAGAAGACGTGTGATAACACCATGCAGTTGCGAGACGCTCACACACAGTGTTTATTTGTCACACATTATCCTTTCAAAATACAGTGCGAATCCTCAATCACTGTTACAATCGGACATGAAGCGAGCATCATTATTCAGCAGCATGTATGCAGTGCCAATGATTAAACAGATGAGTGGCCAGAGCTGTCAGCTGCGCTCCTCTCTTTGGAGAGGGGAAGAGAGAAAGGAAGAGAACGAGGAAAATAGAGCACAAATTGGCAAAAGCCCAGAATCATTTGCATAGCAAGATGTGGTAGGGCTCTGTAAATTCCCCTCGTGGTGTGAGGGCAGGGTAAAATCCCACATTAGAATACAGACTACACACAGATTATTTATTAACGCTACAGCCGGAAAATTCCTACCGTACCTGGATACCTTTCTTACAGCAAAGCATATATCCTCTATGAAAGAAAGGTTACTGAGAGCTTTAACCAACACCTTTAAGCATATGCAGAATTATCTAACATCAGTGATAGATTGTCTGCTTAAGTCTATTGCAAATAAGTATACATTTGAATAACTTAGACACCGGCAACTTAGCTTATGTGAAAACGATTTTGGGCAAATTTTGAATAGAACTGCATCCAAATGAGCAATCAGACACGTTAAAAAGAGTGATCAATTTTAGTGCCTTAACCATTCTGATGAAAATGAACCTTTCCAAAAGAATCAGTTCATTTGAACAGGTTCAAAGAGAATTGATAATCGCAATAGTTGTTATATTTAAAGGGATCATTCTTCCAAAAATTAAAATTTGATGTGTATCTTATCCCATAGCATCTAAGATGAAGGTGACTTTGTTCTTTCAGTAAAATACACATGATTTTTTTTTAACTCAAACCGGTGCAGTATGTCAGTCATATAATGGAAGGAATACAATGGGATGGTTTTGAGAGTAAAAAAAACAAAGACAAAACCAAATTAAACTCTTGACGATACATTGAGGTCTAAAGACACTAAACAATTGGTCTGTGCACGAACAGTTTTCATGTACAGTATATATATATATATTATTTTTTAAATGTCTGATTCAACAATCATTGGACAATGACCAACTGTCCGGAGCACATTGACAACAGGCGAGCAAGGTTGCCAGGTTTTCTTAGCAAAACCCACCCAATTGCAACTCAAAACAAGCTCAATCGCTTTTCAAGGACATTCCTGGTAAAAATTGTATTCAGGTGGGATAAAATACATGTTTTGTAAAGTGTCTCTAATAAAAGTCGCATTCCAGGGGATAAATATCATGCTATTGGGGTCTCTTCAAACTGAGGACATGAAAAACATTTCATGGAAAGAGCATTAAACTAGTCCTATTCCACGGGAAAACCACGGACTTGGCAACAATGCTGGTGCTTCACATGTCTTCTTCTTCTTGTTTTATGAGGGAATCGCAGATTTAGTGCTGCATGATTATGAATAAAATCATAATTGCTGATTATTATATTTGTGACTTTTTAATTACGATCATCATAATTTACATTAAATGCTGTTTATCGGATCGGTTTGGTTAAGTAAAAATATGCATAGTATTATAATGTTATACTAAAACTAAAATTAAAATAATGCAAAAACCTTAAGTGAAAGAAAAGAACACATCTAAAGAACACAAAATAACATAAGTGGATTTTGAATGATTAATTATTGGTACTTAATTGATGATTAATAAATACATTTTATGTAATTGTGGTATCCATAAGTGTAATTGCAATTAGAAATTTCATTGTTTGACAAACTATCCCTTTAATTGCTCTAATCCAAAAAAATAATGTAGATTGACAAAGCATCTGCAAAAGAGTACACCATTTGGAAATTAATGTATTGTTAATTGTTTTGTCCCATGCAAGTGTCTTTAAAGAGGGAAATAGACTGATATCATAATTGTAACATCTGTGTACAAAAATATTATGTGTGTATGGAAGCAATTATATCCTGCCAACAGGATGACTGTGCTTGACCAAATGTCTGGCTGAGGTCATCACACAGGAATGCGGTCAAAAGCCCTTGAAAGACAGGCTCTTTATGACATTTATACACTGCTCCTCTGACCGCTGCAGGAGCACAGCCACAGACCCACGGGAGCAACGTGAACTCACTAGCAGCCTTTATCGCACTAGTACGCCTGCCACACTAATGCCAGTCACCTTGACAGGATCCATTTGGCAGCTCAGACCTAGAGCCTGAAGGGTGACAGTTTGTGAGTGCAAATATGTCAAAGCCCCCATGAAACTGATTGGCACACTGACATATTTAAAATGCATGTATTTTGTAAAGGTAAACTTTTCATCTTTTATAAAAAAAAAAACATTTCCCAATAAACATGGACAAAATGCCATAAAAAACTTTTTGATTTAATGACATCTTTAATTTGGACGAACAATGAAAGGAGACAGACCTAGAAAGTGAGAAGGCTAAAACGGGAGCACCATGGGAAACTCTCTGTTTTTTTTAGTTTGTGAGCATGTGCTGAAGTTGTGAGTCGTATGTGTGTCTGCATGTGTGTTCGAGTCAAGACTCTACTGCTGCGTGCATGTCAGATGTGTTACATGCCAGCCCTGGTTGGTCAGGCTGGAGGTTGTCAGGAGAACTTTAAAAATAAATATCTCTGAAGTGCCTGTAAGGAGAAGAGACACCAGCACGCTTCTCACAACAAGAGTCACCCCTGCTGCTGGCCATAGCTGCGGTCCCGTCTGCCTGGGGTCAGGTCGATAGCTATGAACGCATATCAGCTCACTAACAAGCCCTTTGCCAATAAAATCACTCAGCTCCGTAAAAGCTTCACTTCACTACCAACCACTTCTCTTTGAAGGGCAGAAACAGAACTGTAGGGCAGAAACCAAAAGACTTCAAAGCAGGACGTGGGGTCTGGCAAGGAAGCAAGATCAAATGACTATACGAAAGTTTTTAAACTAAAATAAAATAAAATACTAAAGTAGTACTGCTTCTAGCTGACTTGGAGAAAAAAAAATATTGTTATACAATGATTACAATCAATACAAATATACAAAAAAACCACCTTCGTTTCAGATGTTTTAGAAAATCAGTGAAGGGTCATTTTGTATCAAAATAAACCAAATATCAGAAACTTCCCTGAATCATATTTTTACATTTATATTGTTTTGATCAAGGCAAAAAAGTCAAAATTCAAATTTCAGCATTATTTAATTTACAGACATTGAAAGCGGTATGGTTATCAGCCACTAAAAATAGGTCATTTTCAACAATCTGAATATGGAGCTACATCCAGATCCCTATATCTCTGGGGCTGAATAATACAGGACCTTGAATATGAATACTACAAAAGAAAGTTTTATTTAACTAGAAGCTAAAATCATATTGAGGTATCTTTAATACTTTCCTGAAACTTTTGAAAAAGAATATTTATTGCACTCAGATGAGGTGTGTACAGATTGTATAGGCACAGTATAGGCTACATTTCTGGATTCAATATTCTCTATCATCAAACATTCCTCCTTAAAAGAAAAGAAGTATCATATGTATGCAAAGTAAACCACATTTGGGTTTTTTACCATTAAAATGTGTACAGTTTAACAATTTGCTCCTGGAGCCATATTGAAATTCCAGTATCTCCATAGTAAACCACTTAGGGCCTACAAAATGAAGATGCCAAAAGGAAGGCCCAATATTCAAAAATGTAGATATCTTTAATACTTCTTGAGTTGCAGGCATGCAAACCATAGAGAAAGAGAAAACCTTAAAATATGCTTTCCCCCATTTTTAAATGGTTACCATCGACACATAATGCAACAAAGACGGCTAAATTCAACAAATATTACTAACATACCAATCTCTGTGAAAAATAACAATGATGCTGGCCTCTTCAATTTTTGAAACAGAAAATTACTCCGTAAATACACATCAGTGACATTTAATATTTTCGTAATTTATGTATTTCTTCTACTAGAAAAAAAAAAAATATTTAAAAATTAAAACTGGGGACGTCTGATTGAGTTGAATTAATTAATTGTCAGTATATCCAGGATAGATCAAAGGACACTGAGAACATTTTTATTCACAGTGAGAAAACGAAACTTTGAGACTATAAGACCACTTAAGTTACAATATTTTTTGCAATTTTAAAAGTAACATCTACCTTCCATGTCTTGACAAACCAAAAACCTTGCTCAAAGTGTTCCCGTTAAAATGCAGAAGAAATATTTAGCAATATTATACAGATCCTGACTGCAGTCGTGGGAATACCTTTTTAGTATAGAAAGTATAGAACAGGTGCTGAGAATGGATGGGAAGACACACAGTTGCTGGCACAGGGACTGAGTGATGGATGGTCCTGTGGAAGCTCCCAGCGCTTGGAGGGAAGTCAAACGAGGCCTCTCATCCTCTCTACCTCTCTTTTTCTCTCTCTAAATCTGTTGACTGGAGAGCACCTCCTGTCACAGACAGACTCTGAGAGGACACACAGGTGAGAAAATCCCTATCAAACATCCAGGAGGCCAACTGGCATGCAGACAGGTCTGAAAACACCATGCTGAGAGATCGCCATTTAGCCAGGCAGCAAAGTAAACAGACAAAAAGAGAGAAATCACACTTTTCTTCTACTTTATAATGAGTCCATAATACAAGAGTACTTACATAGTATCTAGATGTGTACGTAATACTGTATATAACCATATAGTATCTACAGCTGTGAGGTTTGAGTAACTACACAGATGTAACAACCCTTATAATGTATCTGTAAGTACAAATGTGTAACAGGACAATGGTAAAAACACTTATGAAATGAAAGGTAATGTAAGTAAAAATGTCTAATGGGATTAACAGCACTTTTTGGTAAAGAAAGTGTTACACTTTATATTAAGTATAGTTAATTCCTATGGATTTACCATTTAAATACTCTGATGTTACACAGCAGCTGCCAGTAAGTTGGGGTTGGTGAATGATGCAATTTATATTAGGGATGCACGATATTGGATTTTTGCAGATATCCGCTGTGTCGATATTTTTTAACTCATTTTGGCTGATAACGATGGTGATATATTTTCTTTTATTTGGAAACAACACCATGTCTCTCCTGTGAAGAAATTGGAAGCAACTATATAATAAATTAATTAATTAAAATTAAACCAAAATAAAATTTAGTTTTTAACAAGAACTTTGTAAGAATGAAATAAACAATAATTAAGGTTTTTGACAGTACTTTAAAAATACCAATAAAAATGCAGATTTT
Organism: Enteromius thamalakanensis; assembly: GCA_032357475.1. Taxonomy (NCBI): domain Eukaryota; kingdom Metazoa; phylum Chordata; class Actinopteri; order Cypriniformes; family Cyprinidae; genus Enteromius; species Enteromius thamalakanensis. The sequence continues at coordinate 8,631,242 of JAUCMT010000105.1, read as the reverse complement.
TACATTTAAAGCCCACATTAGCCAATTGTGATATCAGTCCAACAATATCTTGCAGCTCTACTTTATATTCAACACAGTCTCAACAAAACTCGTCACATATTGACGCTTGGTCAGGACCCTTTGGCGTTGCTTTTTGAAGCTCAAGGTACCCCTTTTGCATAGGTTTTGATGGGAAGGTTCACCGTTGTTTTAAATGACATCTGTTAACCCTAGCCTCCTAGGGGTTAAACCTCCTAGGGCTCGGAGAACGCCATTTGGTAATAAAAGACAAGATATACTAGACAAATACAACTATCATTCATTTATTTAAAAAGTATTAATATTCCAAGTTTTCTGAGGCAAAACAATGGATTTGTGAGAGAAATAGACATGATCACCATCTCCATCCACTGATGAAGTCTGCACAAGTTAAAAAAATGCCACCAGAAGAAGCCTTATGTTAGCGTTGGTTGTGAAATGCCACAATCTCTTGTATCTCGTGACCGATTGCGTCATTCTACGGGATAAGAGTATGTTTTTGAACAAGATGTGAGCGCGTTAACAGAGCGGGATAATTGTCAGCGATTAAAACCATTGTTTTACTCTTTTCTTCGCATGAAGACATCAAATGGTTTCAGAAGACTTGGAATGCAAACATGACTTGTTTGTATTTGTTTGACTGCACTTATATTTGCCTGTGTGTGTGTGTGTGTGTGTGTGTGTGTGTGTGTGTGTGTGTGTTTATATTGTTCAGCCTTGTTTTGCATTGGACAGCTATCAAAAATCTTACACCAACTTCCATTATTAACAAGTAATTATCTGCTAAGCATTATAGAATGTAGTAACGTTTGTTAAAGTTGCAAGCTCAATTTCCAATTCTAAAGTGAATACAAGCCTACACACACTTCTCACAATCATGGAATGAAAAACAAGAATTTCCCAAAAACTGTGAGACAGAAATAGCTCCACATATCTGTTTTTGTAAAAAGAATGGCTGTACCTACAACCTTGCCAGGTCTGTAAGCTTTCTGCGTGTTGCAAGGAAACATTAAAGCCCTGTGAATAATTGTGTGGGATATTACAGTACCGTGAAAATGCCTCCACTGCAGGGACACACGCTTAATCCAAATGAAGTCCAGCGAGCCACTCCTCCACCTGTCCGCTTGGTCAAGGCTGGTGTTCCAGTCTGCCTGCCAGCTCTCTTCAAAACACAGCTTCAAAAGAATGGCGCTGTGTTTTTCTGAACTTTGGAGCACTGTCTAAAATTGCAGTTAGGAGAACACTTCAAAAACCTCCACACTCAGAATGTTTAGCCCGCAAAATAATCATAGAAAGACTTCCGAAGATGAAAAGGCCGCAGAAGTGTTGACATTTAAGAGGATCAGGTGGACATTAAATCCAGCTGACTGACGATAATGCTTTTTAAAACACTCGGTTATTACATGGAGTACATTTCAGAAACACTGAGCTGGCCAGAACATACTAGGTAAAGCGAAGGTGATTTAATGAGAATCTCAAATAGAGGCGAGTGAAACAAACCCACAACAACTCACCGAAATTCATTAATGAGCCACTGTTATGCAACACATACACATTTATATTCACTTATTATCATCAATATCCATTTATTCATATATGTTCCTTTGCATTTGTTGCACTATATGAGCACAAACATATTTCCATGAAAGCCCTTTTCTAAGAACAAAAATAAATAAGGAAATTGAGAAATGAGGTTAAAATAAAAAGTTTAAAGTAGTAAATGTTTTATATCACAACATAACAATATAGTCACAAATACGATGAAAACGTACATAACTGCAAATAATGCACAATACACATAATTCACTGCAGTTTCCAGCTGAGATTACCATAGTAGAACACCAACAACTTTAAATAGTTTTTTGCACAAATTATGTTGCGCCATTCAGGGTAACACTTTAGAATAGGGGTCCAAAATAATGCATTAGTTAAGCATTAATTAATGGTTAATTTGTTCACAATTAA
>JAUCMT010000105.1:8611107-8629115 GCA_032357475.1 Enteromius thamalakanensis | reverse complement strand
TAATTGTGAACAAATTAACCATTAATTAATGCTTAACTAATGCATTATTTTGGACCCCTATTCTAAAGTGTTACCCAATTCAGTTATGAGAAATAAATTTGAAGTGGCTCAATTTCCCCTAAAGAATTAACAAATTCAGTCCGTTAAATCCTGTCTGATCCTGTCCTATCCTATCCATCCGGACATCAGAACATTCAGATTTGCTTAACTTAAACTTTGCTAGAGATACTCTGACAGCAGGATATAAGACAGGGCCGGTGTCATCACTGTCCAGCCTTCTACTGTTGTATTAAACTCTTGACCTATCCTCTGACGTGTTCCTTAATCCAAATATAAATGTCAGACAAGGCCTAGGAAGTTCTAAAAGACCAAAACAGCCCCCTGAAAAACAGACATCAGTTCAGATTTAACAGCTTTATTTGATGATTAACACGCTTGCTGTGAACAACTAACGACTTGTGGATGGGCATTTAACAAGCATCCAGTGCTCTTTCAAAAGCCAGATCTCAATTCATGACAAGTATTAATTTGTGGCCTTTAGAGTGATGATAAACTAAGAGCCTGTGGCCTATTACAATCGAGCAGGAAGCATAGAGCTATATTAACTTATAGAGCCATACTATTTATGCTCTCGTTAAATTGAGCCATGATTCTCTTAAAATCTCAGCTGTTTAAATAACTGTCCAGAAGTCTGTTGCAAAGGCTGAGAGAGTGAGAGTGGAGTGATAACGTTAAACGTAAGCTGATTACAATGTTATGTAAAAGGCTACAAGCTTGAGCAGAGGCTATATAAAGTCAAAATGTGGACATAAGGAGATTTTTATTAGATGAACTTGCCATGTGGGTTTTTCTAAGTCCTTATTCGCTGCTCTAACTGTAGCAATTGATACGCTCCCTAAAACATTAAATATACTGTAGCTGAAGCCATGGCTTAGCGGTATGTGCACATTCGTCAGATATGAACCAGCAGTTTTAAATCCACCATGTCCTATTTTTCTTTCTTCACCCAATGATTCCCAGTCCTGTCTCTAACATCAATATCAATGAAAAGTTGCAAAATCAGCAAAAACTAACCTCCAAATCCTGAAATTCTTCAAAGAACTAACAACCATTCAATTAAATACTTTTTGTATTTGTCGTTTTGCACAAAATAAACTCATCTGAAATAATAAGTAGCCATGAAATTAAGGTTTTTTTCATACTTTGCACGGCATACTTAGCTGGTCTTGATTTCAGAGAAATCAGAAAGCAAAGCTCTTCAGAGAAGAGAAAACAAACGGTTTCTTTTTTAAATGATTTTTATGAGTATGAACCTTAATGAATGTTTAAAATAATAAAGGTTTAGTTGAAGATTTATGCTAAAAAAATGATAGCTTTTTGCCCTCAATTAAATATATCCTAATTTAAATTGTTTTAACATTTAAACCAATAATGAGGGAAATAATTAAAAACCAATTAAAAACAATGCACAATGTTGGATTGGGGATGTGCTTCAGACACATTGACCTTCGTGTGGTTGATGTAGATCAGAAAGACATTTAGAGACTAGTCCTCAGGTGGTTCTGCTAGTCTTGTGAATTGCATTGTTGTTCCATTTTGACCTCAGAATATTGCTTCTTTTTTAAAATCAACATCATTTCTTTTAAGGCACAGCACGGCAAGAGATTTCAACCACGTTCATGTAGTAATTAGTCTTACATTTTTGAGAAAATGTCAAAAATGTGGCCACTTTAAACAAGTGTCTGTGTAAGGAAATAAAATGTTTTTATTAGCAAAATATAGGCTAAATTTTATTTGGTGTGTCTTTACATGGGGAGTGCTGACCTTTAGGTTATGGTAATGTTCCTAAAACAACAGGATCAAAAAATAATTAAAACAAAAACATGTTTACAGGCAGGAAGTCAACGGGCCAGAGGGCCATGGGAAAAGAGAAAAATCAATGGAGAGTTTGCAATGATCTCAATGTGGGGCATTTACACTGAGTGGAGAAAAAAGAGCTTTTGTGAGGCACAGTGCAATAAGTGCTGAAAATAAAAAAACACTGTAAATCAGACAAAGCTGGGTCTAGCTGGTTTTCCACCCTGAACAAATAACAAATGCTGAAAAGCTCTCTAAAATAAAGCAACAAAAGAGCCAACAAGACCAGTCAACGGACAGAGTTGACCCACATCTATACTCCTGTAATAATTACTTTTCTCAGTCACAACAAAAATGTAAATGTTCAAAGCAGCATGCAAAATGATTAACATTTTTAAACATATTTTTCTCTGTTTAGACTAGAGTGCAGGTAATTTTATGACAAGCATTCATTTATTGAATCTGGTCATAACATGATTTGATTAATTCATTTGTTCATTGTTCATTAATTCGTATATTATTGGTTTATTAACATATTTTTTCTCTCTGTTACAGATACTCATGTGTAGAGGTTTGTTTTTACTGTGGCCAGATAAGAATATACACACATGCACTTTTTTCCACCTGGCTACTGGCCAGAACATAAATCAATGCAAGTACAAACGATAACTTGTATTTATTATGATGTGCAAAAACTCAGTTGCTACAAAACTTTGAAAATCTGAATTAGAGCAGCAAAAATACTATAGGAGTTTTTGTCATAGGGGAGGAAGAGATAAAGATGGAAAAGAGAAATGTCCATGCATCCCTCTTTTCCCAGGGCTGTTACGACCCCCAAGTCCAAAAAGAACAAAGGGTCAACTTTTCTGTAATCACCTCTTTTCCCCTCCAGATTGCATGACCTCTGAGGCTTGCGCGAAATCTGAGCAAAACCTGAAAATCCCCCAGGTAAAAGAGGCAGAGATCTTAATAGGAAATAACCTTGGATTCAGAGGTAATTGGGTGCCCTTTAAATTCTCTTATCTGGAAGGAGTGTGTGTATGGACACTCAGATAATGTGGTAACCGGACTAATGACTGCTCCGACATTCAGAGATATTTCAGTGACTGAATGCTGAACAGGCCGTTCTAGTTCATTCTCTACGGGACATAGGAGATTGTGGGATTGAAATTGGATCAGAGCAAGGGGTTAAACTTAAATCCTGTCAGACTGTCATAAGGTAAAGGCAAATGTTTGTGACATCTGTCCAGTTTCCAAATGATTTATGCTTTAGTAACAATGTCACATATTAGAACATTCAAGTTTATTGAAGGATATGAATACTTTGATATAAACTCAGATGCAAACTCAGGCTGATCATGTACATGTACTGTATCAAGGGCCCACAACAGGGGGTCTACAACCCATAGGGGGTCCGTGGTTGCACTGCGGGGAGTCTGGCAATTATCGTTTGATACCAAACTACTTTTTGTGAATAAATAAAAATGTGTTAAATAAAAAAAAATAATAGAAACTCTAACCAACGCTTAAGCTGAATATTAATTTCTCACATTTTTTAAACAACTGGATAATAATAAATATCTGAACATTAATAGCACTTTTTTTTAGTTTAATTAATGTAGGTATATCAATAGGCATAGTAAAGGCAACCATATTTGTGGTACGGTTTACAGACACAAAAGCCCTCTGGTATTTTGGGTAGCATGGAGTGGATTTCTTCCGCATCAGCGAACACGTAGTGAAAAAAGAAGAGAGTAAAGTTAAAGTTTTCGTTCAGTCACTGAAGACAGCAAAAAATATAAAAAGACATCCATTTGCCAGAAACAGGCACTCAACTTCCTCAAAGCCTGAGAGCTGCTGGTCAGCTGAAAGGCTAAAATAATTCATAATCTTTATAACAGTCTATAAAAAGGTTAATAACAAATCATCCTCTGTAAGAAAAAACAACCCTTCAATTCAATTTGTGCATACCTGATTTGCCTCTTCCCAGAATAAAACAAAAAGCAGAAACAGGTAGTTTACCCATCACCATGTAATTACCGTACGCTGAGCCGCGAGTAGAGCTGAGCTAATTGACCCGCAATAAACACCCATGAATCCCTGCACTCACAATAACACGGCCCGAGAGTGACCAGGCTGCTGAGTGTATGCGCGTGTGTATGTGGCTACAGGGGGTGCAATGGACACACAGAAAATTTAATAGGTTTAGCAAAAGAAATGGAAAGCTGCCTAGGGTCAGGTGCTCAGTCACCTCTCAAACCCTTGTGAAGAGCAACAGAACGTGTAAATAGAGCACAGTGAGACTGCTACCGCCACCAGGGCTCTCTTTCCAACATTGCTTAAACACACACACACACACACACACACACACATACAGTAGCATGGCAACAATATAGTGCCCTATATGAAAGATGGTTATTTAGCTATCTTTTCAGAAATCCTGAGTTAATTAGTTTTATTATTTCCAGATACTGTGTTTTAGAATCTCTTTTAGAATCATTTACATCTGACTACAAAGGTGGTAATTAATTAAATGCAAACTTTAAGACTTGGAAGTTTAATTAATCTTCTAACGGGTAATTCCTTTCTGTTTTTGGCAAACAAAGTGCTGCACAACAAACAAACTTTTATATAAAATATATCATTATTACTGCTAATACATGAAATGTGAAGAGCTCTACTGTATAAAATATATATATATATTTATCAAATGAAAGCAGACAGATCAGCATATTATGCATGTAGTAGACAAAACATATATAAAACGCTATAATTTATTCCTCCAAATGTTGGCAAAATCCATATTTTAAATGAACAAAGATGAGATGGCACACATGCGCAATCACTTGTAACCTACATAATGATATATTATTCACAATTATTTTTCTTTTAAAATCTGTAACATTAAAACTTATTTGTACACAAACGTTTTAGCTATCCTTAACCACTATGTACCTACATCAAACATAAGTCTACAGTGCACTTATTGTGTTCATATTGTATTGAAAAACACTAGCTCCTGAGGTGTGATACTGGTAAGGTTTGGTGGTCTTTGTAGCTTAAGGGTGGGTTAATAGTGCAATTATAAATGTAATTACAGAAATTAATTACAGGTGTAATGACATAGTGTAACGTGGAAGAGACGAGGAGGCATGCGGATTCATCTGCAGATTGTTTAATGACACAAACGGAGTGAATACTGGCAGGGACGAACACCAGCAAACAGAGTTAACCGAGGTAGAGACAAGAGAATGGTCACAAATGAAGCGAGGGTCAGGTTCACAGCAAACAAAGTCCAGGGGACAAGGCAAAGGTGATAGTCCAAGGCAAGCGAGGTCGGTACCAAGTAATCTAATGACGGGGAACACAGGGAAACAAAGAACGCGAGGGAATTACAAGAACTAGAAAACATTTACATGAAACCGTAAACATTAATGAACCGTACCCACACATAGACATCTGGGGTTTAAATACACATGACAATAGGTTACAGGGTGGAGACATGAATGAAAAACCATGACAACAGACAAGGGGGGAAAGAGACATGAGTTCATGATAAAAGTCCAGGCTTAGCAACGGAGACGAATACACAAAGAGAAAACATGGTGCTGGATTGCCATTCAGTGGTCTGTGCTGGCACCTCCAGGTGACTTGTCACACATAGTGTAACGATTCGTCAGAGTCGGGATGATCCATAATGCAGCTTTTACTGAGCAAGGTCAGACAGGCAGAGGTAGAAATCACAGGCAGACAGGAATATCAGGGAAAAAACTACAATCGTAGTAGGTAGGTAGGAGGTGCGGTTTGTGACACATTATGTATTTTAAAAAAATATAAGCACAATGTAAAAACATGTATGTACAGAATAAGTGCATTGTACCAAATAATTAGTTTATATGCAAGTACATAGTAGTTAAGGCCACTTAATATAATGTATTTAACCGCTTAACCAACCGATATGAATTTTGACCGATTAATACAATCAGTTAAACAGTTCAAAAAGTAATTTTAGCTATTTATTTATTTCAGTATTTTAGCTAATTATTTTAAAAGGCTTGCTGCATTGTTAAAATACGCCACTCATAGCCTATATAGAAATGTGTTAAAAAAAGTCGCCTTTTATTGGCCACATTCAAACAGCAGCAGAATCCAGTTGTCAGTCCTGTAGGCAGGCTGCTTGAGTCCTAATACAGGGAGTCATAGCTCCGTTCTGTAACGGAACTCACCTGTAAATGTGTGAACGGAACAGGACTGGACAACTGTCATGTCATACACTGCTGAAGAGAGCCGCTCTGCTGCACAAACGCACATCCATCACATGGGTAACTTATAGTGATGGAGAAATTAGCTGCGTGCCATCTGAAAGTTTTATTAGATCTCATCAGTTTTGTGTTGTGTGCGCGATTCAAATGCTCCGCTCTCTGGCCAAATTTATAAGCTGCTGTCGGTTAAGGAAGATTTGATGATAGAACCCACGCCACGTTTGGACTCCTGTCATGTCAGAAAGTGATAAGACTTTTAGTTTTATGTACGTTGCCATCTTTGATATTAACTGGGTCACTGTTGCTATGGTTACTGGTAAGGAACACGGGCTTGAATTCCATTGCATGTTCGGTTACGAGAAATAACCCAAATGAACATCCCTAATAAAGTAAAATTTTTTATCCAATTTTCTCAAACTCTCAAAGTTTCAAGTAAGTTTCTAGTAATTCTACTAAGTATTCTGTACATCTTCTTTATACACACACACACACACACACACACATGCTGTTTCTAAAACGCTTCTTGAACTATAAAGTTATCTAACCGCAGCCTAATGTTTTAACTGCTTGGTTTGCTTCCTGCTTTGTTTTATGCGATTTCTACCATTTACACACAGAAATGCTCTTTCAAATGATTTTCACAGACTGATACAGCCTCAACACCACACACATCTTGCGGGTGTCAACGTCTTGCCAGTCATCTGTGTCTCAGGAGAACTAAGAAGATTGAAATATTCAGCATTTTAGGGAGCGGTTATATCCGACTATAAATCCATCACATCTATTCACAGGAGGGGGAGAAGGTCACACATTCAGGGTTCTATCCCCTCAGTACATCAACCCACTGCAAACCCAATGAATAGAAATTTATTAGCATATGCATACTGTATTACTGCGGGGACTGCAGCAAGATGGAGGCCAAATAATGAAAGAGGTGCTGCTGTCTCCATGATAAAATACATCACTGAATTATATAAAACAGCAAATTTAAGCAGTCAAATGGATTTAGAATGTGATTTGAGACATTATGCAGTCGACACTGTGCCACTAAGACAAGCTCTTATTCTGGTGATCAGCTCTGCATAGATGCATTCATTTATGTGCTTATAATCCACCTACAGAGCCCATATACTGTACAGTACAGCAAATGCCCATGAATTTACATAGCTTCAACTCTTTGTAAAAGACTGCCTATTATTAACGCTGTTTCTAAATGGAATTTCCATTTAACACATTCTGATGCCATTAAAACTAAAATATGTCAGGTAATTAAAAGGCAAGGCGGCCTCTCTTAATGAAATGCAGCGGATGGACCATCAAACCTTTACATTTGACTTGAGATAATTGAGGCTGATGCTATAATTTTTTTAATGGACTTTTCAAAGAGTTCAGATCTGGCGAGCGGAGGGCTGAAATTACATGGTACAGATGCACATCATCAATCTGGAGGTGTCTTAGAGCAAACACAAAAGACTCCTAATGCAACAGAAGAAAAATCACTTCAGGATTTTCTGAAGCAAGCACACCGATACAGTACCTTTAATGCAAGTATTAATATAGCTTTATGTTCCGCCCTGTTAATCAACAGACATTAACAGATTTTTTGTTTTGTTTTTAACATTCTCTTTAAAAACACAACATTTCTGAATTTCATGCTTCAAAGTGGATGAAAGTCTCCTCCACTTTAAAGCATGAAATTCAGGACTATCCATGCTATAAATTGCAGGGCTTTAATGAGTGCAAAAGAGGCTCCCCAGACACCAGCCATCCGAGAACGGCCATTTCACATGGCACTCTAATACCAAGACCGAGCAGAGGCCATGCTGGTCCGCTCGCCCCTAGGAAATAATGTGTGGATAGATAATATAACATGAAAAAAAAAATCCATGCAGACCTCCTCTGAGTGGATAAAACTCAAATGTTAGCTTCACTGGTCTCTATCAAAGTCAGTTTTTGCGGTAAAATCTTTGGCGCTGATGCTATGATGGTAAGATAAGCTGGGAATCTTTTGATATACTGCTTTTTCCCAGAACTGAAACCATGGAAACCAATTTACTATGTTACAATTCAAATTTTACCAGTGAAAGGGTTAACAAATCTTGCCATTTATATGTAAAACCAATATAAGAATAGGTCACAATTGTAAACAAACCCAATCTCACAAAACTAATGAAACATTTTTGTCCGTTACAGAATTTTACACTAGGTGATCACTGACAGGCCAGTTCGGAAAAAGCAAGTGTTACTGCTTCTCCAAAAGCTAACTGGAGTCAATTAAAGAAATGAGAATGAAAGTATGGGTCACACAGGAGCCCTGCGCTTTAAATAAAGACAAACAAAGCCTAGTTCCTGACAATTCAGGTTTTCTAAGGAATCGCTAAATAGTGTAAACCATGTCTCAAGCCTAAAAACACATTACAGAGATGCACAAAGCAGAAAAAGGCTAGAACCCTGTCCAGAAATGCTACAATTTTGGACTGTTGCTACTCTCCCCAAAGATCATTTTTGAAGAACACAATAAGCAACCTTGTAAGAAGAAAGAAAGAACCCAAGGAACAGGACAACAAACCACCCCCAGAAAACTCTCTTTGAGAGTCGTTGTTCGTGTGTCCACTATCACCAAAACGGTTTTAGAAAAATCTTATGTTGACGGCTGAATAAAAAAAAAACAGTTTTGTTTAGAGAAAAAGGGCACTGCACACCAAAGCCTCTTCCTAGCTGTGAAACATCACTGCTTTCCTGCCTCAGGGTCGGGACACTTTGCCATCATTGAAGCAACAATCAATGCATTTTACACGAAAATATCAGGACAGCAGTTCAAGATTTTAAGCTTTAGAGAGGCTGGGTGATGCAACATGACTACAACCCAAATCAATACTAATACTATATACCAATACTAACCAAAGCTGGAAAAGAGAAAGAAAAAGGTGTCTTCCTGGGTCCTGTGACATAACCTAAAAAGGAGTTTGATATTAAAACTACAGAGAAATGCTCATAAACTGAAACAGAATAGGTTTCATATAAAGTTACACTTTAGAATAGGTAACACTTGTTAACTAGTAATTACTACTTTTCCAATAAATAAAATCTTAATTTGCTGCTTATTAATAGTTAATAAATTACATTTAAGTATTGGGTTAAGTTAGTTAAGTTTAGGTAAATTACTAATATTGTAGTAATATGCATTCTAATAAGCAACTAATACAGTAGGTATAACCACAAAATAAAGTGTCACCCCATTTATATATGTTTACATTTATTTATATATATATATACAGTATATATATATATATATATATATATATACACACACACACACATTATTGTGTTATAGATTGACAGCTTTCAAGGGCAGCCAAGGCAGTTGCAGCAAAAACAAACAAAAAAATAAAGCACCAACGTGCAGTGAACAGATGATACCTGCCTCTCCAGTGAGATATGAATGCGTGCAGGCATCAATCTCTAACCATCTGAGTGCAGAATTCCAAATATGCCACAAAAACGTGAAGGATCAAAGAACACTAGGAGAGGAAGTACAAGAGAAACCCCTTTTTAATCTCGCGGCTTCTCGCTCTCTTCACCATCTGCTGGAGCTGGAGCTCTCACTGCGAATGCCAGAGGCATCCATGTAAGCTCAGCTTAGGAGGGAGAGAAGAAGTGTGGCTGCTGCAGAGGAAGTAGAGGAAAAGGACAGCCGTTCGAAGACTGAAAGTGGTTGCTGATATCGTTGTTAAACATTGAAATCTAAGCACCACACAATACAATGTAAGCTTATTGCATGTCATTAAAATATATAATTCAAATTCAAATGATATGATTTAGGCTACTGCATATGAGCCATTCTTTCTTGTGTGGAACAAACACAAGGAGCTATTAATATAGCAGAATCATTATTTTTAATAATTATTATTAATATCCCATGATCGGATCACATGGTTTCAGACTCGATCAGAATCAGACGTTACCTCCCGATCAGGACTCGACTTTTTTTTTTTATACATCTATAGTTATGCGGTGGAACAGAGTTAGACCTCTTATAAAGTTCATGACAACAACATTGCCATAGCACACTGTGAGATATATAAACTTGGGATTGCAAGAGGTGGAAACGAAAGGCTACCTTTAACACAACAAACCTGATCCGGCACCTCAAAAACACCCAACACAGTACAGCGAGTTTACCTAGGAGAGAAGAGTTTGAAGAAGAGAGAAAAAATGCCCTGTGACAGCGCGAAGGCGCAGGGCATTACAGCCAAGATAGCACAAATGAGACTTTTTATAGTTCAAAAGTGAAGAATTTATGTTATTTATACTTGATCGTTCAAGCTCCCTTACAGTGCTCTGTTTGTTGTTGAATGTTAAAATTCACTTTTCGTTATTCTTTATTCTTCACATATCATAGAAGTATCGAATCGGGTTTCGGTATTGGTAGATACATAAAACCAAATGACTCTGACTCGAGGGCAAAAAAACCTGATCGGGACAACCCTACTTTTTTGTTCTTCCTAGAACCTGATAGCTACTGGTCAGCATCACTCTATACTCAAAAGAGCGAACCATTTTCCATTTTGTGCTCCTGTTAAAAAAGAAATACAGGTTTAGAGCGTCAAGAGGGAGAGCACAGGATTTTGGTTCTTGGATGAATTATTCCTTTAATCTGACATTTTGACATAGGCTTGATTTCTCTTGTGACATATCACTTGTCCAAATTCAAAGTTGGAATGGTTACATCAGCTTCACCCTGCCTTCAGCGAACACAAGTAAAAGAAATAACCTGGCATTCAAAATGTGATGAATCCCACATAGTTAGGGCAAGTTAGTAAATAGTAGTGAAACCAAACACCCTAAGATCTGCACACCAAAGCATTACACGCGTCGCAGGAACATTAACAAGCTGTGTCATGTCATCCTAATCATGTCAAGACCGAGAAATCAAGTGTTACAGATCTAAAACAACCCGAATGACAGATACTCGTTCCTTTTGGTTTGACGCCTCTAGTTTCTTCCACCATTTTGACAGGAAATAAGAATTAAAACAGGAAAGACCCAAGATGTTTCTTCACCCGCACTCCCACACACCCTTAAAATGTTCGATCCTCAAAACGAAAGCTCAGTTGTTCATCTTGCCATGTTGTCACGACCACAACGGTACGAGATAATTGGGGTCGCATCACTTGTCGCAGAGTTTAATTATTTTCTGATCCACTTCCTGAATATTAAAAAGCAGCAATAAGAGAACATCTGGACTAGAGGCCGGGGAGTGGAGCGTTAAAGACTGCGGGGAGAATTGTTTGTAGTGGAAGCTGCGAGGGATTTGCAGCATATGGGAGCGGATTATTAGCGCAGCAGTGGGAGACTGTTGAATTAATGCCACCCTACAAGGTCAAACAAGAGTGTATTCATATGAAAATCATGCCAGACAGTTTTTATTCAACTCTTTTCTTACTCTCGGGAGGCATTCAAAGGTCAAAGATGGAGATTCAAGGAAAGATAAATGAAGGAACAGAAAATACGAGAACACTGACGAAATCCTGAATTTTCTTTGAAAACAGTTTAGGAGAAAGATAAGCTTGGAATAACTGGAAGCCTGGAACTGACTGAAAACCATTCAAGTTATCTGTGAGCTTTTAAATGAGACGGAAGTCCGTTACAATTGAGAGGGAAATTTAAGAACCATTTAGAAGAACATGACAAACAGCTGTGATGCATTAAGCTTGAAGTTTAAAATTCATAATTCAATGTAAAATAGAGTCATACGTCCGAGTTTATTCTGCCGTTTTCCATTCTAGGTTATTTACTTCTATTTTGCCACAGATATAAAGCTCAGTCTCAGTAATAGCTGAAGAGAAAACAGCCTGAGTGTTCAAAAATCACTTCAGCCCTTCACAAAACTTCAAATCAACCTTTCGCTCTCATCTGATCCATCTGTATATCTCTGAAGACTGTGTGTTGAACGTGACCATGAGGGGGGTCAGACTTTCTACTTTTCCACAGATCTTCTACATTGCAGACACCCCACACATGTGGGAGGAAAAAAATCAAAAAAAAAATCCACAGTTTGATCAGAGTTTCAGTGCAATGCACCTGGTTTACAGTGTACTACACAGCTGGCCTTAATGGGCGCCGTAACATTATTTACAGATAAATCATGGGTTATGCTCATAAAAGCCTCAGGCTTGCTGACTCCCTCCAGGGACGAATGGAAAGGGTTGCGTGTAATGTTCTGCGCTACCGCAGACAGCCTTGGAGGGTTCAGTTACAGTCCCATCCTATCTGATGGCTCCTCTGAGCTTTCAATGCATATTTGTTTAAAGGGCTGCTCTCTTGCCCTGTTTGTGCAGCGGTTTATTTAAACTATGACACCATCTCCGAGGGGATGACAGGGGTAGACTGTATCTGCAGTCTAGGAATGACCTATGAACCACAGAAAGAAGAACTCAACATATAATACACAATACATCAGGTGACAGACATGATTTATCAAAAAATAACATTCATGATAATAAGGTATCTATATATAGATTATTATAGACTTGAAAATATCATCTTCTTATGTGATCTGTGTAAATGATCTTTAGGAAAGCTGCACACATGTTAGAGATAATATAAATAAGAAGACAAATTCATCATGGCAGATAAAACAAAGGCACTCTTTTATGGAATAAGAAGACAGAAGGAATATTACATTCAGCAGATGGAAGTAGATTGTGGATATAGCCTACAAAAATATATCTCAATGAATCTCAAGCATAGCTCATTAATCTCAATCAATAAAAGGTATAGTGATAGTTCACCCAAACAATGAAAATTGTCTTGTTAATTACTGAATAAACTCATTTTCTTTTGTTTTCTTTGTGCACAAAAAGTATTCTCATGGAGTCTTAAAATTACAGTTAAACCACTGATGTCATATGGCCTGTTTAACAATGTCCTTACAACATTCCTGGGCCTTGAATATGGTTGTTTCATTCAAGGTCAGATACATAATTTGTGTTCCTAAGATGAACAAAAGTCTTACAGATTTCAAACAACATGTGGATGAGTTATTAATGTCAAAATTGTTTATTTTGTGGTGAACCAACCCTTTTAAAAATCCATTAAATAAGAATTATTATCATTTGAACAAATTTCTTTCACACTCAGATTCAAAAATACCATACATTCATTTACAATGAAAGACAAATTACTCCCAATAATCTTTGACTAAGAGCATGAAACCCATAGAATTTTAATTGCTAATGCAATCCCCATATGTTAACCAAGTTTAACAACATGGAAAAAAAACCTTTTTGGCTTTTTTTCAGATTTGTTCGAAAGGCAAACATGGCAACTACATGCAGGGGTGTGAACAGAAGTTACATTACAGTTACATTGCACCAACACACACAGATGAATGTCAACAAACACATAAATGTTAGATCTGCGTTTGTCAGGTCTGACAATTTCTGAAAAGTGGTGTACTGTAATCTCTTGACTGTCAGTACTAGTTTGCGTCTGTCAGTGCAGTGTGAACTGGCCTTTAGATGCATGCCATTATTCCTTTCTCGATTATCATAAACCTTATAATAAATCTATCTTTTAGCCTCATCTGTCATCATTTGTTATTTCTCTTCCAATGCTTGTAGTATTCTGTTCACTGTTCCTCCATCTCTGCATACCCTCCCCTCTCCAACCCTCTTCTCAGCTTTGTGAGTTTGAGTTAGAAAGCTTCTGATCGGGAAGCTTTCCCAAACAATCCTACAGCCATACTGGGAGTAAACTAAGCTATTTTTGCCCTAAGACTTGTGACTTGGCTAATGGCATCTGGAACACAGAGAAAGAAATGTGAAGATATTAGCCTCGCTGTAGAACAATCTCAATAATGGCAGTAGAAGCTTACAGGGCTGCCTTTACATAATGCAAAAGCTAGGAACTAGAGACAAGATTCGCAGACTGCAATCAATGGTGCCTTTTTAAAAGAACACAAACAATGAGGAAACCACTTAAAGATTATTTAAACATTACTACTTTTTTTACACTGGACAATAAATACACAATGACATGAAGTAGAGTAAATAATGCCACACATATACTGTATTTTAAAACTGTACTCATCCTGTGCTTATATTTGCTCCTACATATTAACTGACACACTTGCAAGATCTTAAAATATGTTCTAGATGTGTCCTGTATACGGTACTTCCGTGCCCCCAATAAAGCATAGACAGACTACATTATGATTCATGGTCTGAATATGCATACACATGCTCATATTCCCATTCTTCCATTCTAATTTAGCATGCCTCAGTAAAAGCTTCAATGCGTTGCATCAACGTTTTGAAGTAACGCACTCTCAATTGGTTTGGCTGTAAAGGAGAGAAATGGTATGCAAATGAACCATAGAGGATTTGGCTAAATATCAGACATTAGGAACACGGTCATCTTGACAGAAGCTTAAATAGTCTTGCACCCCCAGGAAGCAAGAGTCATTTCCTGTAGCAACGTGATAGAAGAGTTCTCTAAACCGCTCTCATCTTCATCTTTTGACATGTATGTCTGTCTTTAAGTAAAGGGCAATACTACTAAGCTTCGATCTGATATAAAGTACCATCAAGACCAATATCAAACTATTAATTGCCCATATTTAATAGTTTTTTTATGATTTATTAGGATAAAATGGGGAATTACGTCCACTGGACATTACAAATCCATTGCCATTAAATAGACCCAAAACTGCAGATTATCCTTTTTGGTTTTTTATTCCTTAATAACAGATCTAAAACATTAAATTTAATATCGCGGAAGGTTTAAACTTACAAATCAAACATCTCAGAAGCCTATCAACCTATGACAAATGTCACATTTCTGATAGATCTTCCACTTCCACTTTCTATTTCCACTAACCACAAGTTAAAGAAACAGTCGGGTTCTCCAGAAACAAGACAATGTGACTCTAAAAATGACTAATCATGCTCAGTAATATCATATGTTGAACACCAAATCATTTTAGAATGATTTCCAAAGGATTGCGTGACACTGAATAGTAGTGTAATAGCCAATGCCATTCCCGAAAGATTTATTTTAAATATTAGTCAAATCTGACCATATTTTCACTGTATTTTTAATCAAATACAAGCAACATTAGCGAGTCTTAGTGAGCCTTACTGGCCTCAAACTTTTGCCTAGTACTGTATATTGTGATTTTGTAGCATTTACTGTATTTTCTATATTCATTTAATACTTGTACAGTCAAGCAGAAAAATAAACTTGGGCCTACACATTTAGCTAGGTTGCTATTTAGTGAAGTCAGATGATGCTGCTTTTCTCCGTCATGACCTCTGGCAGGCACCGCTCTCTCCGTTTCACTGAGTTTTGTGACGGTTAGTGCTTTTCAGCATTTCTGCTTGTGTTCAAATGAGCGGAAAGAGAAATAGTTGCTCAGCCCTTTGCTAGCAAACTTATTTTTTCACCTCAAAGATTAGAAAGTGTCACACAGCATGAAAACTAAACCATTTAGCTAGTAAAAAAGAAACACTTGGGATGAGTGTTTTCATGTGAGAAAGCGCTTACGTAACAATGCTATTTTAAGAACCAATATACTTTCAGATTGATCTGCCCATCTCTACTCCCAGACTGTCCCAGCCTTGCCAGGTCTACACTGTCAGCACACACTGTTCTGTGGTCTCACCATCACAGATGCTACACCTCTACATCCAGTAATCCACTAGTATTCAAGTCCAGCTGGTCCAGCGTCCTTCATTTCCCCCTCTCCTCGGCACACACTGGACCAGGATTCAGAGCTGGCTGAGGAGCCTAGTACATGCATAAAGACACAGTGATAGAAATGCTGGCAGTTCATCCTGCCACATCCAGGCTCTGACAGAGGCTTCCTTTTATTTCCTGCCCAGTCTAAAGCATTAGCAGAAAAACATTTATCTGACAGCTCCTTTATTAGACCATTCAGGCAAACCTGCATGCAGCTCAGCAATCCTGTCTCTTGCTAAAGACATCAATGGCCATCAAGAGCTCTTCATGTCCCTGAAATACAGTGGGAAGCCACAGATTCAACAGGGGGGGCGATACGGTAAACATCCTTTCATTAAAAAATTGCGCTGCTCAAATATAGATTTAGTGTGAGGCAGACAATGTTCAGACCTTCGCTAGATGCAAGAAAGAAGCTACAATAAGGTGTCACAGTTAAAGCTAAGCAAGGCAAAAATAAAAAGCAAAATCAAGCAAAGCATCCAGATTTTTTTTCCCCCGAAGGTTACAGCATGATAAATCAAGTTCTAACACTATTTGATCTTCAATGCAAAGAAAACAATTGTATATCCATGGGTTTGCATGCAGTGTGTCTGACAGAATTTCAAATGTGTCAAAACAGAAACAGAATTGGGGGAGAAGGAACAAGAACTGAGTATTTGAGATCCCAGCAACCCGAGGTGGTTAAGAGACAGTTGCTGGACATAAACAGTAACACAACTTTTAGTGTGCAAGTATTGACTGCCAGTGTTCACAACAATATCACATTTCTAAAAGATATGAAAACTGATAGATAAAAGTAGAGTGCATGACAAAACAAATTTGGAAAATAACTTTCAAAAGACAAGAATGCCAGAAAGCGATTTTGAAAATTGTGAAAATGATGTGGTTTTGAGCCTTTATAATAGTACATACCATTGTAAAGTCTGGAAGTTTATCCCTCACAGACTCGTTTTCATCTGTGTAAAATGCAAAATGGAATCTAGTGGTTAAGGTCTATGGATGACACTATAATCAAACGCTCAGCATTCAGATGAAAACCAAAGCATTAAGCTGCAAAAACAGCTTGCTATGGACTCCTTTAAATATCTAAGTCTAGCTACAATATAAGACTGTCAAAATTCCTATTCATGTCAATAGTCTTTTCGGTGTTTAAAACCCTGGACCCCCTATTCACAGCAAGGAAATAAGAAAGAGGATAGAAAAAAAAAGAGAATGTCTGCAAAGACTGTTCTGTTCACTAGCTGCCACTTTGCATATCCTTATGAAAGATCCCAATGAGGAAAAAGCACCTGTGGTCTTTATATTTAAACAAGGCCCCTGATCATTTCAAACTTATTAGGCTCATTTTAGAGTGGATAATTTCATGAACCCGTTACAGACTTTGCACAGAGACTAATATTAAAAGATGAGCATTCAGCAGCTATATTTGAACCAACTGCAAACCTGCAGACCATGAGCAGGCACAGCAAAACACTAGCCGGGTTTCCACTGTCGGGCTAAAAGCAGTCATGCTAGTGTGTGCTAAGGACAGTCGTGCTTCCACTGTCACTTCTGGGGCTTGAACGTGCTTCGTCAGTGCTTCCTCTCGGCCGTTCAGGCCCAATGAAAGCCTTGGATCAAAGCGGGGAGTGGTAATGAATGCAATGTATGTATTTCTGATGAAAAAAAACAAACAAACTAGAATTGATCATTCTTTTGTGGAATAAGGGTTTATACTGCTTTATTTTTATTCCGTTTAATATATATTGAGTCTTGATTTATTAAATCTTTGCGATCAATATCACTTATTATTGTAGAGCATCGTTAGTGGCAATTATCATGTTTGTTTTGTGATTGAGCAAGTTCCAGTGACTCTGGTTAGTTTTATGATAACTTCTCTTTATTGGTGAAATAAATGGTGCTAGGATTCTGTGACGTTGTTCCAGGGAGGTGTGTAAAAGGCAGGTTTTAGCAAAGCACAGCAGAGCTTCCGGCTTGATTTTGGGCTAGGCGCTACAGGTCCGAGGCTATTATCCCCGCCCGGCCCGTTTAAAGCACTGGCACGCACTGGCCCGACAGTGACAAAGCGGCTACTGTATCTCATTTCACAGGTGAAGAAATCCTAAATGCACAGCAGCAAAAAAGCCTGTTTAATTTAAAGTGTCA
>JAUCMT010000105.1:8593249-8607028 GCA_032357475.1 Enteromius thamalakanensis | reverse complement strand
TTTGACCTTGCATACACATAAACCTGTTTTAAGACACTGATAAAACAATATTAGCCACCTTTAAAATGGCATAATAGGGGCACTTTAATAAGAAACAGAACCTGAACAAGAATTCAATCTATTGCACACGGTTTAAATTTACTTTAGAAAAAAAAATGATTGTAAGCAAAACGTTCAATAATATGAGACAGTCAATAAATCAAACCTGCTCTGGTAAGGCACTGTGAAAATAAAGTTAGCATGGAGAACAAATTTCACAAAATAAACACCCTGCTAGTAGAGGTCACAAAAAAAGGACATTAGAAACAAAGAAACAAACTTTATACTCGCTTCATTCCTCAACCTAAAGTGGACCTGACATGTCGTACACCTTCTCAATCAAACCAACATTCCCACAGAATCACAAACAAAAGCAATGTGTGCTCTTCATGCTAATTTCCTGCAAGTATACACAAACACTTTTACATGATTTTTAAAGTTGATAAACCTGGATGAATGATATTTAGAACAAGGAAACATGAAGTCTCTGCTCTGAAAGGCTATTTAGCAGAAAGGATTATTCAGAGCAGGTGCCACAAACGGTGCCAAGGAGAGTCAGTATCGCCCAGTCGTGGATTTTTGCAGAATACTAAATGGCCAGGGAGAGACAGGGCAAGCAGAGCTATCAAGCAGGTGTGTGGCCATAAAGAGTCATTCACCCTCTCACGGAATCCTCTCACTGTTCTTTCTTTTCATCCTATGGCCTTTTCACTCAAAGGTGTCAAACAAGCTGACAAAACTATTCACTGTTATCATGCCGATCATGATGTATGTATAACACTGACATCATTGTTTGGTACGACTGTTCCCACAGATGTAGTTGCTGCTTACATTTTGGTACACTTTCCACGGTTATCAGCTACAAACCCTGAACACGGTTTAATACAATTACAAACCGACACTTTTAACTGGCTTTACTTTCAAACCTTTCCTCCAACACATCTCAGCCTAAATAGCTAAAATCAAATTTCAAGCACTTTTTAAAAATATCATTCAGAATATATGCAATACTGTCCAGGGCTGTCCGAAAACACTCATTTTTTGCTCACTGCATGACATTCACTACGCAGTGAATAGTGAATGAGTGAACGAGTCAGCGGTTTTAAACAAAATATACACATGAGTGCGCAAAATGCCTCTTATGTTCTCTCAAGCGTCTCGCGAGTTCAGCACTGTGGCGAGATGTCATGATAGACATGAGCAGTTTCCTGTCATCGCTTTGCGTGCTGACAGCTACTCTCCTGGCATCACACTGATGCTTACATCATTACTATAGCAACCAATGCAGGCAGACCGGATATTAACTACACTGTCTGAACAAACAGATCAGATCACATGCAAAGCGAAAACGCAGACCATCAGAACTAAAGATCGGATTTGAAAACCAAATTGTATTTGTGTACGGTGTGAACAAAGCCTTAGTGTACGAAACATAAGCTGGCCTGAAATGAGATGCGGTAAGAGAAAGGCTTACATAATGAAGACACTTCATTAACATATGAAATGAGTTTCAGGCAGGAGGGACTGCGAAACTTACATTCCACAGCTATTGTTCCAAAGAACTGAAGAAAAAGAACTATAGGGGACTGATAGTCAAGGCCAAGAAAGATGGAAAGAGAGGCGAGAGAAAAAGAGAAGCTTCAACCATCAAAGCAGAGCTCAAACTTTAAAACTTTCACAAAAATTTCCATATTCTAAAAGAGAAAGTTCATCAAAAAGTCACTTTATGGGGAATTCCTTCACACAGTTCCTCTTATTAGGCAACTCAAAAGGCCACCCAGCCAAAATAAAAGGTACAGCTGTGGTCAAATACTTAATTTTGCAGCATCTGCTATATGAGGGATCATCCAAAATGTTATTTCTCCTGAAAAAGATATTTCTTATAAAAGTCATACTGTACAGCGCACAAAACAATGGTTGAATTTATAAAAATGGCCCGTTCAAAAGATTGAATGCACTTTAATACTGTGTTGTTACCTGCATGATAAACTTCGTTTTTTGTTTGTTTGAATGTTTTAAGATAGTTGTTCATGACTCCCTTGTTTATCCTGAACTTTTTCAGGTAAATGCAGTTCTACAGAAACCAAACAATAAAGATGGCTCTGAAAACAACGAGATGCTGGGCAGTGCCAGGTTGTGGGAAAACCACAGTCGTTGCATTGCCCTGCTCTGCTTTTGATTTTAACAATTTGAAAAAAAGTGTATGAACCTTGTTTTTAAATGAGGTTTTAGACTGCTTTAGTAAGAACTCAGATATTGTTCTCCTCTTTTTCCCATGGATTGGTTTACAAACAACTTGCAATTTGATGCTGGATTTTCAGAAACTACAAAACGATGTTGTGCCAATTATATTGGATCCCACAGAACGCCGCACCACACAAGTGTGAGTAACTGTTTTTATTAAGGGGGGTCAAAACAGGACAGAAAAATAGCCCTAGGGGTAAAAATCTTGATGGCATTTTAGGTGGACCTCAGAGAACATTACAAAATAAAAAAGGCAGTTCATGACCCCTTTAACATTTTGCAGATACTGCAAAGGCCAATGTTAAATTTGGACCACAACTAAATGCTAAATAATTTGTTTAACAGAAAAGAGTTGAATCATGTAACAGAAAATTGCATACTACACATTAAGCAACAGATAGCAATACTATTTTAATATACATTTATTTATTCATCAATATAAATGTCATAAAAGTGTTATTCTGAATTATTATTACTGAATTACTCTTTAAATCCTGAAAAAAATTCTCAATGTTTCTATAGAAATATTAGGCAGCACAACCTTTTTTAACTCTGACAATACATGACAATTTTCACTAATGAAAAACGGTTTAGAAACCAAAACTGAGGTCACTGTGGCCTGAATTAAGCTGAATAAACACACCTTTATAACTGTTTATTTTAGATCATTTTTATGTCTTTAGGTGGTCTGAAATTATTTGTAGTTCTGAAATTCTCAACAGTTCCATATGCTTTTAGTAGCATATACAGATTTGAGTGTTTTAGCCCTTTCTTTAAATAAATTTAATCATATTTAATTCCTACGGATAAATCTAATGCAGCATCTGTTCTAAGCTATAGTGAGCCCTACATTACTATAAGCAAAGATATAAAAAATATCATATATTAAGAAAAAAGCACACCACAATATGGCCACTCTATAGAAAGAAGCCCAACCTTTCGAGTAAAAGAGCCAATCCCTAATCTGTAGAGTCAGCACATCACCGCAGATGTCGTTAGAAGTCCTGGTTGCTATAGAAACATTAAAAGGTCAGCGATGAGCACGTAGAACTGCACATGCACAGTGGTTGAAAAAAATCGCGCAACAGTGAAATAAACAACACTTATGAGACAGTTGTTGTCAGATTGAATTCACAATCTAGAATTGTAATCAAATTTGCACAATTAGAAATGTAATCGCAAGCTTGATTAAATGTTTTGGAGAATCTGATGCCTGCTTATTCAAAGAAATAGAAGCTGCACTTGCATGCCCAAGAGGCGTTTCAAAAATGGCCTCTGAGTGGCATGACTTGTAAACAACATGTAAGTTGCAGTCAAATTTCAAAAAGTCAAATTTGTCATGAAATGCTGTTTTCTAGACTTCACATTTCTGCCGAGCTAATAATTGTGGACAATGATTACTTGTCTGAGGCAAACCAATTCTGGCAAATCTGCGTCCTTTAAAATAGCTTGTATGGTCACCCTATGTCTGAGGTAAATGAAACGCTAAGTGACATTTTGTTTGCAAGCTGCTTTATTGACATCTTTCCATGGTTGAAACTCGAGAAAATAGAGCGATCGGTCACACCACACCTAATTCGAAAGATAAGACTTTGTTTCTTATCAAATTAACATTATTTTAAACTGGATGTTTACAGTTAAGTTCCACTCATGCAGTATTTGTTCGGTTCACATGCGTACCAAACACAAAAGAATGCAAGTACCGTTACACCACAAGCACTTTAAGCTGCTCTTCAGACTGTAAATATACAAAAACAATGAACAATCCTTATAATTTACTTCACAGGGAACTACCAGCCAAAAGGAAACGTACCCCAAGGCTCATCCTGTCTTCTCTGTACAAGAGCTGTTTTTGCAAACTCAAGCTCACCATCCATCTGACTAAAGCAACATCACAATGTGATGAACTGCAAAATGGTGAAAAGCAATAAAAACACAAGCATACAGTATGCTCCCCACTGGCCTGCTTTGTAACTCTGTTTTGTTGTTTTGTGAATCTATATAAATGCACCAAAGTCTTCTACTGATGAAAGAAGTAACAAAATGACATTGACAGCATCCATCCTTGAACCACACCAAAACCGAGTTTTCAAAAACATGTACAACTTATTTAAATTATAAAATGGAACAAAGGCTAGCTCTTTGCACTGAGCTGAAATTCTCCTGACAAACAAAGCTGCTCAATGTGGCATGAGTGACAGCATTGCCCAATTTAACAAGTCCCTCATCTAAGCTGAGAAATATATTAATATGTCATCAGTATGTCACGGGGCCTCACCAACTAAATATTACAGCAAGTAAATAAGATGCACATGCAATTTAAAGTAAAGATTAGTAGTAATTAACTAACATACAAAAGAGGGGACACATTACCTCAGGTCTAACTACAGTGTGAAGGGTTAAACGGTTAACTGGAAGGCTTGTGTCTGTCCCGTTGACTGCTAAGTATATTACACTGTCAAAGACTAAAAAAGTATGAAGGGCATCGTCAGAATACTCTTTCTGCAATCAGTGGTTTAACCATAATGTCACGAAGCATTAAAAACATACTTTTTGTATGGATGTACAACAACAATCATCACTTTATTCAACAGTTCCACATTGTAGCATCACTGTTGGAGAGTTTCTACTGAATGCAAAGTGTGCACGCTCTCCTGTGTGAGCCGAAAACACAAGGATACATTTTCTACATGTATTTACACTTTGATTCGTAGAAACAGCACATCCTTGTCTTGCAGCAGACACAGAACAGCATATGCTATTTACATGCAGCGATACTCTCCAAGGGCTTGTTCCATAAAGAAAGTTTACCAAATAAGCCAGGCTTCTTTCAGTTAGCTTGACTTATTTTGAAACAAATCAACTGACAAGAAGTCAGGCTTAACTGAAGTGAACCTAGCTTATTTGGTAAACATGTTTTAAGGAACAGGCCCCAGATGGTTAGACAGTGACGCTAAAGTGCCAAATTGATTATTATAATCTTATATCTTATAAAAAGTATTCTCGTCGCTTCATGGTTTGAATCCAAAATATCTTAAATTGTGTTCCAAAAACAAACTAAGCTTTATACGGGTTTGGAAAGACGTGAGGATAAGTGATTAATGACAAAATGTTCATTTTGAAATGGAGTAACTCTTTAAAGAACACACCACCTATTAAAATTGATAATGATAGTTGTTTGCATTAATTCATAACATACCTTTAATGCACATGACACTACAAAACATTTAACACCAGCTATGTTTCACTTTACTGTAAAGTGGCCGAAAAAATAGGTTATGAATCAAATACCATGACTATGGCTCTGCAGCTAAGAGTAGCCTAAGGACCACCGAATCATAAACTAAACAGCGCTTACCTTATTAAACATGTATGTGTTTTGTACAGGCGCAGAAACTTCCAAATGCCGGTTAGATTCAGCGTACATTTTACCACACATGCTTCACCAAAACACGTCGCGTGCCCGTCAACAGCGCACACCTTTGTGGTCCAATCAGCTTTACTCACTCATGCATATGCATATGAATAAGAACGTTCTTCAGCTGTTTATAAATGTACAGTACAGTGTGAAATCCTGAAACATGAGGTGTGAACAGTGTGGAAAAACCCATGATTACGTATATTTAGGGTTTTGAGTGACACTGTGTCAGTGCATGTCCTTAACCGTAAAAACGACAAAGAAAGAAAACACATGAATATTTGATGAACTCCAGCTGCAACACATATTTTAAATCGCTACAGTAATGCAGACCTGTTGGGATTCAGTCAGTAGATGATCCAAAACGTGCAATTTCAATCAAACAGGACGATCCCCAAAGAAAACACTTGCCCAGACAAGTCCCGTTAAACATTAAAATAAGCAGTTATAAAAGATCGTGACTACTCTAGTTGATGCATAAAATATAACAAGACCAACTCTGCCAGAAGCACTCTATCTTTGCTACAACTGAAACTGTATCATATTTACTGACACCAGGATCACCCGTTCTTTTCTGACAGATGCAGAAGCCTCGGGTGGTATTTTAAACGGTCTTTTAAACCTGTGCGTATTATTCCAAATAATCCCCTAAATGTGTTGTACTGGATGTGAGAGCACTGATAAACGGTTCTTTTTGCATCATAATCAAACGACCACGGTCAAATTAAAGGGCTGCATGTCACTAGCAGCTCATTGTGCGCGTGTTACTATCAAGTATGACGCGCTGCCTCAAAACAACGTAGATACATATCAAATGCAGAGAAGTGATGCGTCTTCAAATGCTCATGATGAGAGATCTACAAACGCACTAAAGCAAATGTATTTGTAACTACGAGACGACCAAGCAACTGCTTTCATTTGATGGACAGTAAATACGCGATTCGCTCGATCAGAGACACGCGTGAACGCGCACGCAGTAGTACACAGGTAGCCTTTTGGGGTTGCGAAGTAAGTTTCTAAATGTCGAGTTTAAATGATCATAGATAAAGGATATAGCGACGAAGAAGAAGATTACCTGTCTGCTCTCTGTGAGTGAGTTGTAGGGACAGCAGCAGCAGCAGCAGCACACTCGTTCAACTTGTCAACAGTATCAGCGGATGATTCCACGAACAGCTTCATGCATCTCCGCCAGAAAAAAAAAATCACTGCTTACTTTTTCGAATCGGTCGTGTGATTATTCAAAGGAAATGCTTCAGCTTAAATGTAAATTGGGGACGTGTAAAATGCTACAATGCTCTGCAATGTAGACGACAAAAACCCTCTCGGTGTTATTGGATTCTTCCAAGGCTGGCTTTGCACACTACTACAAGTGCGTTGGTTACTGCTGAGAGATGCGTTCTACAGAGATATTGCAACGTTGTTAAATAGACAAATGCGTGTATACTGAACAAGCAAAGCTGCAAAAAGCAAAATAAGACAAATAATTGTAATAATAATAATAAATCAGCAAACATCAGTAGCACATAGGTTATAAAATGTGCACCCGCATCGATTACAAACATACATACACACACACACACACACACACACATATGTATATATATATTTAGTGTGTGTGTGTGTGTGTGTGTATATATATACATATAAATATATAAGTTAACATAACATACTTAAAATAAAAATGACTATGAAAGGGTGTGTTATATTACTTGCTTATACATTTTACTCTTTAATTATACTATTATATACATTTTTAGATGTTTTTGTTTTGTGTAAGAGGATGCATGTTATTTTGTTATGTCCCATGCACTGCTCATTAAATTTGAATGAAAGTAGAGCATTGACAAATTTTTTAATTTTAAGATTTTTCAAAATCGTATTAATTCTTTACTAAATAGGAGATTGCGCAATTTGAGTGTATTGATAAAATATTTTATTCAATAAAAAAAAAAGAAAAGAAGAAGAGTTTTTCCATGTCCTTTAAATGGTCATATTGGGGAATCCGCCCCTTTAAGAAAATGCCATCCTCTGGCATGACGTCAGGACAGGAGTTTTTTTTTTCTCTCTTCAGTGGCGGGAATTTTAACGGCCGATGTGAATAAGTTGGTGAATTTTCTTCATAAAAGTTTGCTTTACTTGCTTTGCCAAATCTTGCCAAACATATCCAAAAAAAATGCCAGATGTGATTTAAATACAGGGTTTTCTAAATATAGGCTAACGTTACTTTTAAACGAATTCTCTTCAACAACCAGATTGAATATTTAGCTAGTCACAGTTTGTTGTTAGATAAAATGCTAATTGAAGCTTAAACTGTCCAACCTGTCGGCCACTTAAAAGAGTGGACTTAAACATGACAGGGTGAATATAGAAGTTAATATTGCTAAAAATTCAAATGAATTGGTTACATATGGTTGTATATCAATGTGATTAGGAATGTTATTATATGATTAACTATTTTTATGATATATTTTTAATAAAGTGTATAATAAAGTAACGTTAGTGTTTGAGACAGTGTTGTTTAAAATATAATTAATGCTTTCGATCGAAGAAAAAATATCAATGGTTAACACATCAGTTTAAATAGGATCTTCCATCATATTCATATTCAGTTACAAAAATTGTAAACTTATTTCATTCTTGCGCCAATATAACAAATTATTAATTTCTTTGTTTTATAACTGGCAGGCTATTGGCAGGCTATAGGGAATCATGATACACGTGTCAATGATTTATTTTTTATATCTGTCTTTTATAATGGAATATTGAACCAATATGTATTAATTCAATAATACTGAATATTTAATAAACAATAACTAGAATAGTCCAGAAACTTTAGGGTTCAGTTTCTTTTAATTTCTAAACAAGGTTACGTTTGAAAGAAGAAAATAAACTGTTTTGTGATCGGTTGCATTGCTGTGGGCGGTCCTGTCTGCTTTTCCAGGTCCGGTTTAGCCAATCAGCGCCGGACGTCTCTGCAGACGTCATTGCGAGGTTGGTTTAGCCCTTTGTACAGTATTAGCCTGTTCTCTAAGTTGCCTCTCACAGCAGCGGCACCATGAATTATGATTACTGACAACACATGGAACCGTGAGTAACACATCACATGAACTGTTATACACTAAAGAGAAAACAAGTTCGATTTTTTGTTCGTTTTTGTTCGCTGTCTTCAAGTTATCAGTCCGGTTAGCAAGGTTGTTAGGCTACTGTTAGCCTGCTGTCAGACTGCATCTATCATTTGACACAAGCCTGACTTTAAACCTTCTATGCATGAAAGCACACTGGGGAGCAAAAATAGCAGGTTAAATTTAATTTATGTCTAGTAACATACATTTATACACTTTTGTTGTACACTTTTTGTAACGCGTATTGTTACCTAACGTTACTGACTGTGTATCTGAACACTAACGTTAACTGTCAGAAAATTGTAAAATATGATTTATGACATGAATGTATTCATAAACTAAGATGTTTTCAGTGTAAAGCGCCTGGACTCTACAATGTCCTTCTAATATCGATAAGGTCCATATCGAAACAGATGTGTGTTTCATTTCTCCGCACACTATATTTTGTAAGATACATAGAAGACAATGGTTGCATTGTTACCATGAGTTCTGAAATATTGACAGCTGCACTGCATCACTCTGTTCTATTACTGTTTCATTGTATCCTTAGATTGAGGTTTTTCTAGTTGTAAGTGAGAAAAGTTGCTGATATAGTTTGATGGATTCCCTCCAAGGTTATCCTCTGTGCTTGAAGCACAGCTTTTATCTCTTGGTATCCAAAATTCATTGTCTCATTCTCTCTTTCATCTGTTCGTCTAGCACATAGCACATCCCAGATCTGACCTCTGACCTCACTGTGATTGAAAACTCTTGCCATCAGTAACCTCCTCATGTGCATCATCTTCTTGAAGTTTGACCCTCGGCCTGCATCCAAAAATGCCTACAGGTAGTGCACCTGCTCCCAGAAGCTTTATTGTCTGTGTTAAATGCAAATTGCTATAGGGAACAATTTGCACATGTGTGGGAACAAGATACTGTCAGAAAACATGTTTGAATAAATGCTGAAAAAGTTTAAAGTGTTGGCGTGTAAAGCACAATCATTTGGCCCATATTTCATTAAATGATTTATTGTAGCACTGACCGTATATGACTTGTTTTGATGCTATATCATGGGAAACAAAAGTTTTCAGTTACCAATGACATTGTATAAATGCTCACAGTGAACCATGATTCATTTTTTCTACAGACGGAAGTGTTGGTCAGGCAACATGTTCCATGTGTAAATAAATATCTAATAAATAAATACAAATAAAGAGCCAGATCACGTAAACTGTTAAGAGCAGGAGCAGTGGGCGCCAATGTGCTTTCATTCTGGCAGCGCTTGTCATGCGCAGCTGAACCGCGGCTTGTACTGCAGTAGGCTATAGACAAGCATCTTATTCCTGTCGTATTTTCCAGCGTTCTTCTCTCAACACTGTGTGCTTTGACACAGCAAGTGTTCTTTGTTATGCGACTGTCTATATTATTCTACATACTTCTGCTCTGCTCCTGCTACGCGCTGCTGTGCCGTGTTGTGTAATAGCTTTCATCTGTTAACATGGGCACCAGAAATAATACACGCTGTTTACGCATGCAGTGTGAAACCGGCGAAAATACGTCAGGAATAAGATGCTTGTCTATAGCCTACTGCAGTACAAGCCGCGGTTCAGCTGCGCGTGACAAACGCTGCCAGACTGAAACCACATTGGCGCGCACTGCTGCTCTTAACAGTTTACGTGATCTAGCTCTTTATTTGTATTTATTTATTAATTTTATATATCAAAATATAGCGTAAGAGCATCTACGGCATGTCGCGTTGGCCAAAACACACAAGTAAATAATATCACAGACATTTCATTTGGACTAGAATCATCACAGAAGTTGTGACAGAAAAACAAAGACATGGAAGTTTCGGATGGGATTAAAATCACCAAATACGTCTGTAAAACAAAACATTATATATATAGATAGATAGATAGATAGATAGATAGATAGATAGATAGATAGATAGATATAGATATAGATATAGAAATAGATATAGATAGACAGATAGACACACATACATACACATACACTACCGGTAAGAAGGTTGAAATAATTCTAGGTTTTTTTAGGTTTTTTTAAGGCTGCATTTACTAAATACCAGTAAAAACTATATTATTACATTTGAAAACTTACTCTTTCCTATTTTTAAATATTTGAAAAGTATAAAAGAAATATTCTTGAAATGACAAAGCTGATTTTCAGCAGCCGCTACTCCAGTTTTTAGTGTAACATGATCCACCAGAAATTATTCAAATATGCTAGTTTGGTGCTCAAGAAACGTTACTTCAGTGTAGAAAACAGTTTGGCCTCTTAAAACTGTGTTTTTCTTTGTTTTTCTAGATTTTTTGGTAAAACAAAAGTAAAAAAAAATGAAATAGATCTTGTGTAAGAATGTTTATACTGTCACTTTTGATTTTTTAAATTGAATGAATCCTTGCTACATGAAAGTAAAATCTTTCGGACTCCAAACTTTTGAACTGTGGCATACTGCCATTTTTGTTTCAGGAAAATGTTTTATTTTATTTACATAAATGATACATTAAATCCCAGGTGGCTTCATTTCATCATTGCGTTTAGTCTAACCTGTAATTTTGTTTAAGCTGTGGTCTGCACCTATTGTAAAAGACCAGGAAAACAATGAATGTGCAGTATTGCAAAAGTGTTGTGGCATACCAAGCTGATGGACTAGGCCCAGGTCACCTCTACCACAGTTTTAAACTCTCAGTCCCTAAAGGATATGCCTCTAGGTCAGGGTTTGCCAAATGTCAGGAGTCTCTAAAGAGCTAAAGAGAGCAAACTCAGTATTTTTTGTCAATAGCTGTTGCCTGGTGAGCTATGAATCTTGTGTATGTAATCAGTTTGCATGTGCTAGTGTTCTGTCTTCTTTCCCCTTCACTGCGGTGAGGTTACCTTTGTTTATACTGTCAGATCGTAACACGCTACACTAATCAGGATTATTGCCCAGCAAGCTGTAATTTGATTATCTAATATTGAGTCAGTCACAGTGGTTCAGAGTCACAGATGACTCAACCCAGGATGTAAAATCTAATCAATGACACTGTGTTTTGAAGGTTTTCTTGCAGTGCATTGGTTCCTTTGATTTAGGAGTCAACTTAGCATCAAATTGTTTACAAAACAACGTCAAAATGTAATATAATTAAGAACTATAATCAGGTAAATTTGTTAACAATATTACAGAGTGCATTTGCATCTTGTAACCTAGCAACATTATAATTTACTTGTATCCACCTAGACCAGTGGTTCCCAACAAGGAGTATGTAGACCCAGTGGTCTTTCTTTCTTTTCAATCTTTTCATTTTGTATTTTTCTGGTAGCTTTTGTATTTTTATTTAGGATTCTGTTGAATAGAACATTTCTAAAGAACAACGTTTATTTGAAACCGAAATCTTTTGCAAATCTTTACTATTTGAATGCATGCTTGCAGATTTGCATTTTTTTAATAAGAAAAATAACCTTTTTTTATATCACTGTGCTACTATATTTTTAATACTTTTAGCAACAGTGATATTTTGATGTCAAGTTAAACCCTCTTTTGATGGATGTGATTTTCAGTTCATTCTCTGATACGTCCATGTAGATTCAGCAGTACATCTTTGTTCATCTTTTGCCAGTACTATGTCTTGCCAGCATTTGTAAGATGTGGCATGTCAGGGTATAATTAGTCCATCTCAACTGAGCAAATTGCGTCTTGAGTCTTTTGTCCGTTCTGTTTTTCTTTACCTGATTTGAATCCATTGTGTATATCAATGGTTCCCAACCTTTTTTTACTCACAGCCCACACAGCCAAAACACATGTTTTCACGGCCCGCTGCAAAAGAATTTAAACAATACCACTTTTTGTGTCAGGTTAACTAAGTACTCAGAAGCAAGGCTGTTAATTGTCTTTATTGAATTAACTGTTAATGTCTTGAATAAACAGAAAATATACGTAACGGATCAGCAAACTAGACATTTTTTATTATATTAACCATATTACAATTTCTATTAATAATAATTGGTGGCCCCCCTGCAATACCGTCACGGCCCACAGGTTGAAAACCACTGGTGTATATGCATCGTGTATAAAGACCCTTGCAAGGCGAAACGGATAAATTAAAGGAAGCCTATGTAAGAAATGGCCAAAACTGGTACTGCAACCACTTTCAAAATACTGTTGAGGGGTGTCTCCCCTCCCCCTCCCCGTTGACTAAAGGGTTGCCCAATAAGCTGCAGGATCCAGAAATGACGAGTCACCATTTTAATTTCCTAAACAGTTTATTACATTTTCAATTCGATGACCCACCTCCTCCGTATGCGCTAACGTTACTATGCATGAACATGCACAACTTTGTTCGACTGTATATTTGAAATGCCCATTTACAAATGCAAGTAAATCCTGAATCTTACCTGGCCACTGGCGTCTGTTTTTTAAGTTCTTGTCCGCTTTTATCCGTCTCCATTGTTCAAATGCTTCACCAATGCAAACCCTTGTCTTATTTCACACTTTGTCACGCTGTATTTCGGATTCATAGTGAGGTCTTTTAGGTTTCGTTCTCGAAATGTTAGACTTTTTTTTTTTATTAGCTGTTGCTGCCACGTCACTTTAATGAAGATCAGATGGATGCTTGAAACACTACTGACTTCATGATTGGGAGATAGATGGAGGGTGGCGCTTCTGGCCAAAACAAAACATGACAACATAAACATCAGTTGAGGTCTTCAACTGCGCTTTTTATACAAGAATATCCAGGATGTACTACTGCTGTCAGCGATATGAATACTTGAAATTAACATGATTTTTTTAATGCCTGTTGAACGTAACATTTTAGGATTATTACAATACATTTCTTACATACGGTTCCTTTAAAGTGCCCCTATTATGCCATTTTAAAGGTGGCTAAAATTGTTTTATGAGTGACTTAAAACAGGTTTATGTGTATGCAAGGTCAAAAAACACTTTAGTTTTCTCTAAAAATAGATTTTATTTTACCC
>JAUCMT010000105.1:8576175-8593149 GCA_032357475.1 Enteromius thamalakanensis | reverse complement strand
TGCTCACGCGCATTTTTCGTAAGATACGCAAACCCGGAAGTGATCTGTTGTGAACTAGCGCTTTGAATGCGCAAGCGTTTGTGTATCTTACGAAAAATGCGCGTGAGCACGAGCGGTGTGGCGGTGTGACCTGGTTGTCTATCATCATCTATAGATTCAAATTGCTGACGACTCGTGCAGGCGAATGTGAATGTGAGCCGACTCTTGTTTTTGATAGACAATAACTTTATTAATTGTGCACTGTCAGCGTAGCGATAGTTTATGTTCACATACAGCTACATGACACACTGCGTGAACAATATTTTTTGAAAAAGCATAATAGGGGCACTTTAAGTTTCAATGGAAATAATTATGATATTTATAATTATTAAAGCGAAAACACTATCAGATGTTAATGACATCAGCTTGTAAGCACAAAGCACAAGATACTATTTCCTACCTGATATTTGACCTACACCCATTAAGAATCATGTCTAGTCAAGATCAGTTACCATTATAATTATACAGATCCCTTATTTCAACTTTTTGAACCAATGCCAGTTTGTAGGAAATCAAGATAAAAAGATAGATAGGTAGAACACTGACATACTCTTCAACTGTAATGTCATGTCATTAGCACTGACCTCTGCAGGACATTTTTACAGACAAAAGCTACAATTTGGCATTTAAAAAAAGGCTCATGCACTATGATTCACCCAATTCAGGTCGTTGGCATTAATCTATCTTACAAACAGAAACACCTCTGAAATTAATAATAGTGTGCAGTTATTGCAAAGTTCATTACAGTTCAAAACCAACATCGCATATGGTTGGTGCAAATAAACACCTCCTCTGGGAACCATTTAATCTTTGTCACGTTAACCTCTGACCTCACATTCCCAGCCTGCAGCCCTTTGAGAGAAAACAGGCTGGGTCAGTTTACTTGTATATGGTTGTGATGACTTTGATGGCACTAAAATGGATCCACTTAGCAGTAATATTTTATTTCTGGAACAGATGGAGCCTGTTGGAGAGGCAGAAAGATCCTGAAATACAACATAGTCTGAAATTGTATCTAGAAATCATTTAGATTGAATTAATTGCTGCTAGTTTGCAGCTGTTTGAGACACAGTATAACCTAGATCTGATATGCATGCTCTGGACATATTTCCATGGTGCTCCTTTGCCTTTCCCTAATGATGTGGATGTTAAGATTCAGTCGATCATCATGATGTTGTGCTATCATCATGATGCTTACATGGACATGATGTTATGGAACAGACACTGAACTTGAGGAACACTCACTGTGTGTAGTAAGAAAGTAGTGTGTGTTTGCAGTGAAGTTCATAAGTCATAAAAAAATGACTTTGAAATGCAGCATACAGAACAATACTTGGCATTTAAGTCTATTTCTGAAGACTATTTAAATTCAAAGAAACCTTTAAATGTGAGGTTTTCATGTCTTCTTAAATTCACTATGAATTGCTTTTTGTAACCAATTTTACTTCCACAATGTGACACATACTCAAAAGTTTGGGGTCAGAAAACATTTGCATTTATTCTTTTCACATTGTTCCAAAGATTCTGTTAAAGAAAATGCTGTTTTTTTTTTCCTGTTCATCGCAAATAGTTTCAAATGATTTATGGTTTCCACAATATTAAGAAGCAACACTAATAATAAAAAAATCATGTGACACAGATAACTTAAATAATGACTGCTACACATAAAATGAATAAAATGTGAGTTACATTTTACAATATAACAGAAAAGTTATTTAAATTGTAATATTATTTGTGATCGATCTATCAGTCAATCACATAAGGAGTTTTTTATTGTCTGTCTACATCACTCAGGGACTCCCTTCTGCTCTCACATAACTGTCTCTTCATCTGCCCTTGACTTCTTTTCAGGTTTTGTTGTTTCCAGTCATCTTTTTGCCATTTTTCTGTTTCAGTGAGAAAGGATATCTCTCTCCATTTAGGCTGACAAAGAGGGTGATAACCTTGCCCAAGGTCTGGCGTAATTGACATTGTCAAGCCAGTAAGTTGTTTTCAAATGGAGAGGAGTTTTTCTGCTTTGCAAGCTGTCTTCAGTACAGAGCACATATTCCTGGGGTGCATCAACCATTGCAGATCAATCTGCGAAGCCTCCGGGATATTTCATCACTCTTTGTCTCTCCGATTTTCTTCTTCGCTGTCAGCCTGTCGTATTCCACAGGCTGTGGACAGTGGACAGTTGACTCCATGCTGGTGTTAAGCAGTTAGTGCAAGTTTTGCCTTTTCTATCAGCATGGGTAGGAAGGCAGAATGATAAACCGGCGCCCTTGAAAAATGAACTGCGTTTTGACTTCAAGGCTTAATGCAAAGAACTTTTGAGCGTTTTTCTTTGACCTGACAGTTTACATTCACTCAACTGGCCGTGTTTACATTAATGACCCACCAAGGTGCATACGCTGACAGTCAGCTCTATCTACAGTTTGACAGAACTTTTAAAGATGGTCCACTGGCCCGGAGCCAGTGTTGAGAGAGCTCGTTTTGTTTTACATTTCATTGTTGTACTTCCATTTTTATGCCTTGCAAACCTAAATGTAAGAGCTTTACTTTGAACTGTTGTTTAAAGGGACATTGTGGTGCTCTTGTTAACCCATGTCAAAAACTGACTGAAATTGTTAAATAAAGTAGTTATTTTTGTTTACTTTGCGTAGTTTTATAAAATGAAGGTTGAACCACTGATGTCACCTGGACTATTTTAAAGATGTCCTTATTACCAATCTGGGCCTTGAACCTTTAAGTTGTGTTGCTGTCTATGTAGGGTCAGAAAGCTCAGATTTAATCAAAAATATCTTAATTTGTGTTCTGAATATGAACAAAGAGCTTACAGGTTTAGTAAAACTTAAAGGTTCGGTAATTAATGACAGAATTTGTTCCTTTAAAATAAACCTTTTAATAGTTTCCCAGCTGCCTGACATCTTATAAACCCCAAATTATTTAGTTCAACTTGCATAGATATAAACAAATATTCCATTACAATGGATATTAATGACAGAGAGGCTTCTACTGAGCATCAGGCCTGAGCAGAGACAATAAAGCCACACACAGCAGCTTTCAGTATCACAGCTGAGCCTTCTCTGGGCTTTAGGTGTGGAGCTGGCACAGCATCCAGCACTCTCCTGGGATCAGCAAGAGATAAACACATTTAGGTGCACATGTGACCTATGAGCCCATTCGACAGTGCCAGCCTCCATCTCTCCTTCTCTGACTAAAAATCAGCCCTTTATTAGTTAACACAGTATCCATTAACTACTGTATGATTAACACATTTTAAAGCACAGCATTAGATTTTTATTGATTTTTTTTTTCTGAGACTATAAGGATGGTTCTAAAGGTGGTCTGTTATAGTGATGTGTGCTATTATAGAAATGACATGTTATCAGTATGATTGTATAGAAAGGATGCTGTGAAAAATATTGTGTGATGTCACCTTTTTCTGTTTTAATGCAGGCTTATTCTGGCTGCTAACAGAGATGAAGTCTACAGCAGACCATCCAAAGCTGCAGACTTCTGGGGCAGCAACAATGAGATCCTCAGTGGTAAATATTAGTCTGTATTTTTTAGTTATTAGACAAAATATTTACTATTCCAAGTCCAGTTTTTATTCCCTGACTTATTGGCTTTCTGTGGATTATTGGCTTTGCTGTGTCAGTGAGGAATTCAGATGTGGGTCTTTTAAAGAATTCACCTGAACTGCAAATATTCATCTTCATACTGTTTCGGATAAACAGTAGTTTCTTTGAGTGTTTTTATTGTGTCTTACAGAGCCAATCTATCTGCTGCCCACTTCCACATGATGCTTAATTGTTTAAGGTTTAACATTTTGACTATTTAGTCAAATTGTGAGGCAGGCTATCTTGTCTAGACTTTTTTCCTAATTGTTAGGTTAGCTTTACTATTTTAACCTATTTGTTCACTAACTAGATACTAGATAGTTTTTTTTTTTTTAAAGAATTTAGTATTAGCTTTGATATTTTTAGTACATTTGCGTTCAAGAGGCAGAGCTTGTGCTGTTTTAGCTTTTTATTTAATTGAGAAAAATAAGAAAATTCTGTTTGTAGATATCTAGATCACTTGCTATGTGTTTTACATTTCAAAGATTTTCTGCCACTGAAAAAAGTCCATGCTGGTTTAAACTACATCATCCATTGAGACCGTGATTATTATTACATTTGTCAAAACATTTAGTTTGGACAGAATTATTGAAGATGTTTTTTTTTCTTGACAAAACAGAATCATTCAGAAGGTTGCATCTATTTCTTGAGGGGTCATAATTAGATTTAAGTATCTTGCATCATGTCTCAGTAGTGGGAATTCAGTCATAATCGATCTGACACTAGGAGAGGAAAAGGTAATCATCCATGTTTGATTAAATGTCCATTGTCGGGATTTCAGCTGACCACCCTCAAGCAGTAAGAACTGTTCAGTTGACTGATGATCCACAGTGTGCTAAACAATACATACCAGACCAGAAATCAGTCACTCCCCTGGCTCCACAAGATTATGGGGCTTTTGTTTTGTTTTTCCTGTTCGTGTTCTGCCATTCAATCCTTGGATCAGACAGAAATGAATGGTTAACGGGTGCTTTTATGAGTAGTGGTAGAAATAAATACTGCTACTAACGAAGAAGCCTTTATCCGTCTGGAGAAGTGAAGTGTAGGATATAGATGGGTGAAGATGAGAAAGCCATGTGTTTTTAAGGATACTAAGCTAAATGTTACCATTATTAATGGGCTATTACTAAACATGAATCAGTCAGTATGTTTTGCATGAAACCGTCCAGCACTGTTGTTTTTGGTTGAATTTAGTGATTTCTCCTCTTTTCAAGGCGTTAGAACTGTGTGCTTGAGCCTATAAAGTACTTTTAAAGTTTCTTTTCAGTATCAAGATTAGAAATACTATTCTTTACTCTCAGTTCAGGTCATTCTCAGTGAACATTTCACAGCTGTTCGGTACATCTTAATCTGATCTCCTGTGGGTTTTTAATATCACAGCCAGCAGACAGGATGTAATGTCACTTTAATTCACAATGTGACTTTTTGTTTTCTGTCACTAGGTCTGGACCTGGAAGAGGGGAAGGAAGGTGGATCATGGCTGGGAATTAGCAAACGAGGGAAACTGGCGGCACTGACCAATTACCTGGAAGCACGGCAAAATCCAGATGCTCAGGGGAGAGGTAGTGCAGATCTTTCACCCATTTGTATTAATGTACTTTACTATTACTGAGCAGTTGCCTAGACACACTTAATCAGTGTATTACTCTGACAAATTACTCTTAATGGTAGCATAATTCACCTTTGAAAATCCTTCATCCTCCAACACAATCTATTCTTGTAATCAGGCATGGAGAGATTATTTTCTGTATTTTTTGATGAGTCTCTCATCAAAACTGCTATATACAAACATTTATCATTGACTAATATACTGAAGAGTATTATGCAAGCGACACTTTTACACATGCACACCTCAGAATCCATATTTTATGTATTTGCTTGTAATATACAAGCATAAAGCTGAAATAAATTTTACCAAAGAACAGAAGTGCTGAGAAAGGAAAAACAGCCCTATGGGTTTGTAAAAAAAAATTACAAAGCTTTCTCACAAATAAAAAATAAATTAGATTTTCAAAACAGCAAAAGAGATAATAACAATAACTAGATTTTTTTTACATTTTTCGCAAGAAAATGTGAGTGGTGCTTGCCTATGCAAAGCATTATAATACAAATGGTCACATTTCTCCCAGTTTACAGTAACAGTCGAGATATAGCTGGGCACTGAACTAGAAATGTTTGTCTATTTTATCAAGGTTTTGTTATCTGGTTTTTAGCATGTTGCTATATTTAGGGTAATCTGACTGGTGGTTAGGACATTGCTAGGTGGTTTCTAGAAAATTCAGGATGGCTGGTAAACCATTTAAATCACAAGAGCCCATGACTCTTGTGACATGAAGTCTCTGCTCCCTAGATAGGACTCAGGTCCTTATCTCCATAATGGTATGAGAATTTTCATGCTCAATAAAATGGCGTTTTTAAAATGGTTCTGAAAAGTAATGACTCATAACTATTAATTTATTAAAAAAAAAAATAAAATAGATTTGTATTACGTTTGGACATTGTCATGCTGAGAAACCACTGATAAAAGCCAGAAAATAAAAGTGCGCTCAAGGAAATTCTTCACAATTTCATTTTTATTTATTATTTGACAGGCAATATCTCAGGAAGGAGATGAGGTAGGAAGAACATTAGTTCTGGATCAAATTGTATGGTGATACACTCCAACGTCCATTGGTAGAGCTTCTCAACCTTTTTCAAGATCGAAGTTTAGTTACATCTGCTGTGCCTTTGCGAGCATCACCTGATATATAGAGGTTGGCATTGCTAGACCTGACTGTAATATACGATTAGCAGAGTTTCCAAAATATTTACAATGATGCTGAAAAAAACAAGCATGGACAATTCCAATAGCATTGGATGACTGCGTGACATGACATGTCTTTAGTAGGGGTGTCAAAATCAATTGTTTCTACGATGCATCGCGATGCAGACGGGGAAGATTTGGTATCGGTTCAGTAATAGACCATAACCGATTATGACGTACTGTACTGACGCTTTTCTGATGTTGTTTGCCACATACGTGCTTTGTCGTGTAGAATACAATGGCTAAGGGAGGCGGATCTCGGGGGTGAGTAATTAAAAATGCTCCAAGGTATCAGATAAAGATGTAGTGCATGTGACAGATAATGCGTCGAACATGATCGCTGCAGCTCAATTTGGAACATTCCCTCACGTTAAATGCTTCGCGCATACAGTGAATCTGGCATCGCAGCGCACTTAAAGCGGCCACGCTCTTCTGGCTTTTGGCCAGAATCCGCCGAATATCAACTTTCTTCCATCGCAGCACCACAGCTGATGTCAGAAGAGAGGAATCCGACAGTGTCTCTCATTGCTCCTTTAAATGCTATTTTGGTTCATAAATTATAATTTCATGTTTATACATTTGTTCAAGAAGTGTGTTTTCACTGAGAAGGTTAAATTAAAGTTTCAGTTTGTGTTTATTAAAAAAATTATATACATGTAAATTATAATTTGAAAATTGAGTATGCAGTGCATCGTCAAAGCATTGTGATGCATCGAGATATTGTACTATGGAACCGAATCAATGGCATAATAATCTAATCGAACCGAACCATGAGACCAGTGTAGGTTCACACCTCTAGTCTAAGTAGCATGTGACATTACTCTTGATTGATGCTATGGATTATGTTGATTTTTGGGCTCATTTCGTATCCACTGTAAGTATGTTTTTAATGCCATATTCAATCTGTGCATGTTTAACGAAGTTCCAACCGTGTTTGGTATGTACATAGCTACATGTGTCTGTGGAGTTTTATGTGTTATAATCAGGACAGACTAAGACTACATCATTAAAAATAAGGTTCATTGATGTAGTCTTAGTCTACGTTGTTTGTTTAATTTTAGATTACGTTGTTAGCATTCTTCCTGGAATGTCTTTACTCATAACCCTCAATGCCAAAGAAGTTAAGCTAAATATTAAGTGGGGTGGCCTTAATTATGATTCTTAATGATTGCTGACATGTTCACATAAACGCTTGCATATGGGTGGTGAGGCCAGAGACACAAACAGCTGTTCACTGCAGATCTCCACTCAACTGAACTCGACTGCTCACTGTCATCACTCCAGTGTCTGTTTAGCTTCTTTAGGCCTCTTTATGGGCTGACACCTCACTAGCACTTACCATCAAAAGCATGTCGGACACACTCCACCCCTCTGTTCCAAAGCCATGCCACTAAAAATAATGCAAACAACCCAGCTGTTATTTGGATGGTTGTACACAACAGCTGTGTGCACGAGCAGGAGAAATATGGCTCAGTACATGTTGTTCAACAAATTGCATTCATTTGAGCAATTAGTTCTCTAAATCTGCTTAAATGACATATTTGAGAGTGGACAAAATGAAAATGACCTTCGCCAAATTCACATCCTGTTCCTCCTCTTTCACGTTCTATGGTTTTAATAACTTGGATTATTGATACATGCCTGTCTTCATTTGTCATTTTTACTCAGGATTCCTGGTGTCCAACTATTTGACGGATAACTTGGACAGTTTCGCATATCTCCGTAAAGTGTCTTCAGAAGCTCATTTATATAATGGCTTCAATCTCCTTACTGCTGACTTCAGGTGAGTGGTGAAAGGCAAATCTTATTTGGTTCTTTCCAAATGTATATAACCTTGCTTAAATGGTGGATGGCTCGAATAAATCAAATGGTTCACTGTTAGAGTTTTCCCTCAGTTTGATAAAGCAAGCTCATTCAAACCAATAGGTTCAAAAAGTACCTAGTTGGTATTTTTTATAAAGGTGAAGTTTTGGTGGCGTCTATGTTCATAATTTAGTTTTCAATCAGCATCAAACTAATTATTAAGATGTACATGTTTTCACAACTTTGCATAAGTTGCATAAACTAAAAAAAAAAAAAGTTGAGGACAAATCTCCTGAAGCTGTTTTTAATTAAATGATAATGTAATGCATTCTTACAGAATATTTGATTTCAAAACCAATTAAATCATGCACATCTCAGCTGTCAGTTCACTAATTAAACCACTAATTAAGTCACTAATTAAGTCACAAATTATAACCACTTGGTGCTATATCCTGCCTGTTTAAAGAGACACAAAGTTTTGAGAAAGTGAAGTGCCGGTCTATCATGATCTCCCTTTCTTTTATCATTTGTTATAAGGATGACATGACAATGATGATACTATCTAAGCTCTGGAGTCCTTAAGAGGGACAGCAGGCACTGGTGCCGCCACCTGCTCTCCATATACTGAAGCTCAATAAGTCTATTTAGAATATAGTCCGAACAGATGGTGTGTTTCCAGCAGCGTGACTTTCTCAAAGCATAGTAATTTGAGATGATTTAAGAAGATGGGTTTCATGATTCCACATATTAAAGGTCAAAAATAAGAATCTTTATTAAAATAATCATTTGTGTTTTTGTGTGTGTAATACTGTAATAGTGGTTCAGTGTAGAGGATAGCGGTGCTTACTTTACATTTAGCAAGCTTGTAGCCTTAAGGATACACTCACAATGAGAGTAACGTAAGCAATAGCAATAAGTGTGAACACATATACTATAGCAACTCGATTGACACTGCTGTGTGTATTTAACTAGATGTACACTTAAATCAAGTCGTCATCATCCCATCCTTTATCTTCCTGAAACTAATTTGCTAGTTTAGTGATGTATTCCTGAAGTCCATGCTGTCATCTGAGGGACTTGTCTCTTCAAGCGAATGTTTATAAACAGAAATGACATTGGAAAGCCACTCAGACTTCCAAACCTAGCAATGAAACAGAAAGCCACATCCGTAGGGAGTGTTATTCATTTGTTTACCCTTTTAATAAACAAGATCATTATTGAG
Source organism: Enteromius thamalakanensis (assembly GCA_032357475.1). Lineage (NCBI taxonomy): Eukaryota > Metazoa > Chordata > Actinopteri > Cypriniformes > Cyprinidae > Enteromius > Enteromius thamalakanensis. The sequence continues at coordinate 8,583,677 of JAUCMT010000105.1, read as the reverse complement.
CTTATCCGACTCTCGCTTTCTTTCCTCGGCCACAAAGGACAAAATGATACATGTCCAGATAAACTCTGAGGAATTACAATGGGCATTTTGTGCTGAAATCAATACAGCTGTCTTCTGTAAATAGAGACGGCCTTTGCAAAAGAATAAAGAGGTTTTGTTTGTTTCTCTACAGGGATGTGACTGACAACACTTATAATAGCCTTTATGTTTTATATGATATTTCAGTCCAATTACACATTTTTCTGTTTATGCCGGTCAGGATTGGTATTAAGATGTGTGTTATATATATGGGCCATTCTGCAAAAGTGGCACAAACTAACACATTTAAAAGCATTTAAGCATGTAACCCTTATTGGGTACTTTCTTTGGGAGGTAGCTGTCCTGAACAGTAAGTTTTAAATTATATAGATTTGTTTTCCGTTTGTTTTTAAAAGACTCTTTTTAATTATTTTAAAAGTCATATATATAATGTTCTATTTGTAAATTATGAAAAAAATTTTAACTTTAAAGTCACTACAGGTAATGTTTTAAATCCATTGGCCAAGACTAAATAAAACCCATAAATTCATGATCAGGAGATATTATAGCTACGAGGTGTGAGTAGGTCAGTCCCATCTTTTTGAGGTAAATGTGTGCAGAAGTCTAAAAATCTGTGTGTAGCTTCAAGGAATGTCACTACTGAACATCTTTTTACTGCAATTTGTCACACATTTAAAAAGAATTATCACTATTGAAATCATATCATTATTGTTTCAGGAGTGACAAAAGAGAACACCTAAACCTCATATGTGGGGTAATAAACACAATGTTAGTACAGCTGTGCAATTTTGGGGGGGTTCGACAACTTTTTGATGTCAAGTAAATTTTAATGTGAACACGTGACCACCCAAGTTTACGTCAGTGATGCCTATTTAGTCAGGGTGAGGGAATGTAGAAGCAGTAAGAGGTCATATCTGTACATTTCAGCATGTATTGTTTTTATCCTGTCAGAATGCAATGCATGTTTCTCATTACATGTGCAATAGGGCAAAAAAAACATTAAAAATATGCAAAACTTCATTCTAACATTCTAACAACCACCCATAATAAAGGAAAAAAAATGGCAGAAATAAAAATAAATATCACAGAATAAGTCTTTTAACTAGGTTGTATTTTATAGTTTATATTAGAATTGTTGTGTTATGTTACTATATATTGTGTATGGCATTTATGGGTGTAGCTGGATAGTGTTATGGGTGTAGTTAAAATTAGATCCCTGAAAGCTGGTATGATAGATGGGTGTGTAAAATTTTTGTCTGCTGAGATGACTGGCAGCTTTAGCTCTGACTGGTCTGATCTAAATCTCAAAACAACATGCTCTTGGTATAGTGCTTTAAAAATAGTATTAGTAAAAGCATGTCTCCAGTACAAAATTAATTTGTGACTTGAGTTGATAGTTGGTTTTCTAGCAATTACTGTGGTTCATTAATACATAATTAGAAGGCTCTTATGCCCCAGTGTTAAGTCTTTCAGAGCAATTAATGCATTAGTGGAGATAGATAAGGCCATTATTAGAAAGTATTGTGCTTGTGCCAGTGTAGTTTGCTCAAATTAAGTACTTTTCATAGGCTCAGCTATTGTAATGAGGAGTTATGTAAATTTAAACAATAAGGTACAAGATATAAATTGTAGCTACAGGTGTTTTGCGTCATTTGCTGCACTTAATCCTCCAAAAAAAGTAGTATATTTCAGTCCATTAATAAACATTCATTTGAAGATGCCTAAAACATATGTGGTTTTTCATTCTGCATACTTATTTTATCCCTAGTACTTATACAACAGGGTCTTGTCTCCAGAGTTCTGAGGCTTCTGAAGTGCTTTCCTCGCAGTCTGTCTTTCTCTTCGTCGTGGTTTGCCATCGCTGCCAAACTGTTCAACCAGCATTATTGATGTCCCTCTCAAAGTGCTTTCAAAAACCCTAAATTGGCCATTTTTCCTCTCATAGCATCCTCCTCTGTCTCCTGGGCCAATAAAAAACGTCCTCTGAAAGACACGGCTATATCACCATCATTCCATCAGGAGTAATGAGCTTCACTGAGGATCCATCCACTAGATTCATGTGTATGAAAACCAGGAACCTGTCTAATCAGATACATAAATGAAACACTGATTGATCTCATACATACAAACTGAAAGGAGGTTCACTCTCCTCGTTCATTACAGGCTGATTTAGGAAGATTTCTTTCATGAGCTGATGAAGGACAGAGACTGTCCGTCTATAAGTCTGTGTGTTTTTTATCTGTCTGGCCTGGCTCCAGAATCAAATCACTGATGGTGCTTCTTAAATTAGCTCCACATTGTATTTGTTCATTGCGGTCTCACAAGGAGGCATTATAATCAACAAATCTTTTATTTACATCCTGTCTACACTTTGTTTTAATGAGATGATTTGTGCTGAACAAAGATCTCTATATTGCTGGCTATGTCTTTAACAAAGCATGTGAAAAATATGTATACAGTATAATGTAACAAATGACTTTATAAATTAGGATGTGTTGCTTTGCATTGACATCCTCTACAGTTCTATATGTATGTGTTACATAACTATGCATTACATAAACTAAATTGTGTCTGTGTTTAAAGTGACAAATGATGCAAAAATAGCTGTAAATATGTTTATTGTGTTTTAGCAGTAAGCACTAACTCTATTTTTTTCCCCGCTGTGTTGTTGGATGCAGGGCCAATGAAGACACATTGTGTTACTATGGAAACAAGGGCAGTTCAGAGCCCATTCATCTCAAAGCAGGTTTGTTCAGTCCCTCAGTTAGCTCTCTGTGTTCAGACACCAGTGGTCTTGCATAAAGCCCTGCTGTTTTCAGTCATACACCTACCGTCTGCAATACAGACCATTTCGCTCGTTCAGTACCAGATTGGTGGGTGTGTCTCATTCAGAGCTCGCAGGGAGTGATGGATGATTGTGTTTGTTTCAGCAGGAATCTATGGGTTGAGTAACTCTCTTCTGGAAACTCCGTGGAAAAAACTGCAGCACGGCAAACAGCTGTTCACTAGCGTAGTGAACAAAACACTGCCCCCTGATGGCTTAGTGCAGGAACTGCTCCATATCCTCAATAATGAAGAGCTGTAAGTGTGCACACTCCTTTATAATGACAATTAGTATTCGCTTGCCTTTTTTTTCCCATCTACCTTTATCTTTCTTACACAATCAAACCAGCATCCATCCTTTTTGATCCCCAGGGAGCACTTGAGACACAAAGCAGCATGATTTTTGAAGTTTTATTTCCTCAGGTTGTATAACGTGCATGCAGGCAACATATTGTAAAGAAATTCAATGTTAAAAATGCACTCTTCAGAGTCACATGCTGGATGAGTCCAAACTCACTTTATCCCTTTTTGCATTTTTTTATAGCGGTGTTATATGTGTTCTTTTGAATAAATTAGTTTTCTGTGTTATTGTTATCTTATTAAGTTACAGAAGTGAAAGCGGGGAGTCCAGGGAGATTTATAAATTTGTGACGGACAGATTACCCTCCCATTTTAGCAATGACCTTAGCAAAGAAACAAAGCCATCTGATTAGACATTATGGACCTGTTTGCATTCATAATGTATTTAAATATTCATTAGTAGGAGTAATTAATAATATTTAAGTAAGTAGTCTAGACTTGTCAGTTGCATCAGTTCTAAGATATTATGTTTTCCAAACTAATCGGGCAGCGGTTCCCAATCCTGGTCCTCACGCCCCCCTGCTCTGCATATTTTGCATGCCTCTCTTTGTTAACACACCTGATTCCTGTAATCAGCTCATTAGAAGAGAGCTCCGTGCATGAGCTGTGTTCCCACTTCACTTCGGAACATTCATTCACGGAATTGCTCTGTAAATAAGTGAATACGATTTAAATTACGTCTCACACACTCTGTGCTAGTTCAGCGGTTCTCAATCCTCGTCTGCTCGCGTCCCCCCGCTCTGCGCATGTCGTACGTTTCTCTTGTCATTTGTTCTGTTCGAATGTACGCGCACTGCGAAGTGGACATCACTGAATATTCCGCCATGATTCCAGTTCGAAGTGAATTTATACGTTCCATTCAAAGTGCATTTAAGTTTGCGAGACGTAATTTAAATCGTATTACTTATTTACGGTGCAAACCCGTGAATGAATGTTCCGAAGTGAAGTAAACTTTAAGGGACACTGTGTAGGGATCATGTCGATTGGGAACACAGCTCATGCACGGAACTCTCTTCTAATGAGCTGATTATCAGAATCAGGTGTGTTAACAAAGAGAGGCATGCAAAATATGCAGAGCAGGGTGGCGTGAGGACCAGGATTGAGAACCACTGTTCTATAGTACAGACAAAAATTCCATTCCCCTTTTTTTAAAATTGTAGTGTATATATTTTATTCAGAAAGGACTAATAGATAAAGAAATAGATAAAGCACCATAAAACAATAAAGCATTTGTAATGTTGCAAAAGATTCCTATTTCAACTTTCTATCGATCAATGAATCCTAAAAGAAGAATGTACTTTATCACATATCTTACAAAATATTATATATTTATTAGCTATTTTCAACATTAATAATAAAGTTATTTCTTAATTGTAATTTTTTAGATCACTTTTTGGTTTATCACATAAATGCATCCTTGATGAGATTAAGAGGCTTCAAAAAACATTGAATGTCACCGGCCTCAATCTTTTTTGTGTGTGTGTACTGCTGTATTTACTGTTTATGGATGTTTTAGTTAGAAACAATGTGAAAACTTGTATACCTTATCTGCATTCTTAAAATGCTCAGTAGCCTCTGGGGCTGATATGTAGCGCCGCTGTGCTTCAGGTGTCCCAAATTTAAGTCCCGTCTCGCTGGCCTTTCCTGATCCCCTAAGAATCTCACCTCTGCTCTTTTTAGAAACACCCCGGACCCCGCGCAAGAGATTCAAGGTGTAGGCTTCAGTAAGGACAAGCTCCAAGCCCTGTCTGCAGTGTGCGTGCGCTCACCAGGATACGGCACAAGGTCCCATCATGCTTTTACTTGTTTCTCTCTCTATAGAGCAGGGTGTTCATGCTGCACTTTCTATTTTACCTCCAGTTGTGAAGTTATATTTGTGTCTATCCCAGGACCAATACAGTCATCCTCATCGACCGAGACGGAAACGTGAGCTTTACAGAGCGCACCATGCTGAACTGTGACATCAGCCAGTGGAGCACAAATAGCTTTCAGTTCAGACTACAAGAATGAGAGCGAGATGCCAGGCCAAGAGAAGAAGACTCTCACGTTGTGCCTTTATCCAGCCACTATCTGCTCAAGCCATGCAGCACCACTGTTTCTACTAATATGAACGTCAAATCTTAATTCGGACTTTCCTGTTGAAAGCAGTTATTAATTGTTACGGCTCTGTTCTGAGAGGAAGCTTGATTGCACTTCGTTTTTTTTCTAGGTATTTCTTCTTTCTAATAACCAGTTGTTCACGAGGAGGTCCACATGGCCACAAATTTCAGATTTCCATACAGTTTATAACATTAAAATCCATCCTCAGAATTCCACAGATTCCGTCATATCCATGCAGAAACAATCTACTCATGTCTTGTGATTCTGAGTGCATGTCATTCAGTCTGCTTATAAAGAATGTAAAATGTTCACATCTACTGAAACCGTCATTGGCATGAAAGGCTGTTGGACAGCATCGTTTAAGCAAGATGTCTACTGCCAAAGAATAATTGTCAGTCATAATCATTTATGAGAACACAAGAAAATAAACATGTTCATAATCTTGCACAATGTAAACTTTACTTGGTATTCAGTGGTTGTGATCCACTGTAATGCCTTTCACTCAGGAACACGCTGAGAGCTACTGCCAAAATAATGAAGCAGAAAGATTTCTTTCTTTTTTTTATTTACATTAAACAGCATCTTAAATTGAAATGTTTTTTGTCATATTAAATGAAACCATTTTGATTTCACTTTGAAAGTGCTCAGAGGCTGAAGTCTGTATGGTTTGATATTTCCACTACTGCTTTCGTTATATTATCCGAGTTCTAATATCAAAGCATCTATGCATTTTATGAGCTGCCAGGAACCTGAGATCAACTTGTCATTTGACATCACGTCATTAGTTGATAACACTGTGCTGGAAAAGTAATATTTGGCTTTCAAATTACGTCTGCATTCTCATTACTGATCTATAATGGAGATCATTATATATAGATCAGTGATCCTCGCTAACCTGATTTTGCCAAGTGCAAGATGTCCCTGGGACAGCATAGTGATTATCCAATCAGATTTGAAGAAACAGTTTTTGTGTTTTAGGCTTACAATCAGTGTTTGGTGCTTGTACATCGGTGTCAGTCATATATCATTAAAACTGACTTCAGGCAATACTATAGGTAGAGATATGGTCAAGACTATATTTTTGCATTAAAATGTTTATTTTACACCAAGTAGCCTATGTTGCCCTAGGGACACATAGTACATGGCAAAATCAGGACGTGCGGTGATGCTCATGCATACTATATAACCTAAATAGGACTGTAACATTTTTGTATCATTAAGTAATATTGGTCATTGCATTTTGTTGTTTTAAAAATGATGGCTACAGTGCCAATGTTGTCCACACGAGGGTGTAACATCATTCAAGATCAGTTCAAGTCTTTTAAAAGGTTTCATTTATGTTTTATTTAAGCGACTAAGAATAAGAAAACGTCGGACACACAAGTACTCTGGCTCTTTTGCCCCAAGGATGCTGAGAGCGAGCCAACATTTAAAGTTTGTAATCAAGCTGGAACTTCAGGTTTAATGTTGAGACGTGACTGATTGTAGTCTCGTGCCATCTAGGGACATTTTCAAATACCATCTGGTGAAGCTGATACTAAATTTAACATGTATTTGAGAAATTTGTCTTGCATTATTTAGACAAGGAGAACAATCACCCATAAAACTTTATGAGAGACAAAGGAAGTCGTTTTTGATCCAATTAGAATTGCATTCATTCTTAGTACTCAAATCCTATTCCTTCAGGACCATGAAAATAAACTAGTTGGCTTTAATTTGATCATTTTCTCTATCCATTCTATATTTACAAACAGTGTAATAAAATGAAAATATAAAAAAACATTTTAAAAAGCAGTTCTTCTGACTGCTTCTGTATTAGTATTACCAAAATTACACAATTCAACATGAGGAACAAGTCTTCCATATTTATGATCTTTTAGCTATATTAATGATATCCTAATCCATGCAAAAAAGTGATTTTTTACACAGTACATGTAGCAAGGAATGTTAAAATAATTATAGACGGAAAAAAGCAAACAAAATATATGTTTTAATTGTATAAATAAAAAGAAAAGGAATATATAAAATAGAAGTAGAAAATATAGTGTTCGTTTATACATGGTATATATACAGATATATATAATTTGCGGTTAGTAATTTTAAAGAGTATAATTAAAATAGACGATTCAATAAAGATAGAAACAATGTGTTTTTTTAGCCAGATACAACTTTCAACATTT
>JAUCMT010000105.1:8524922-8576075 GCA_032357475.1 Enteromius thamalakanensis | reverse complement strand
GAAAATATAAAAAAACATTTTAAAAAGCAGTTCTTCTGACTGCTTCTGTTTTAGTATTACCAAAATTACACAATTCAACATAAGGAACAAGTCTTCCATATTTATGATCTTTTAGCTATATTAATGATATCCTAATCCATGCAAAAAAGTGATTTGCTGCATTTACATTACATCACATTTAGACATTTTTCAAATGCTTTTATCCAAAGCAACTTACAAATGAGGACAATAGAAGCAATTAAATCAAGAAAAAAAGCAATGATATGCCAGTGCTGTAACACAAGTCTCAGTTAGCCCAGCTAACACAGTACATGTAGCAAGGGATGTTAAAATAATTAAAGAAGGAAAAAAGCAAACAAAATATATTTTTTAATTGTATAAATAAAAAGAAAAGGAATATATAGAATAGAAGTAGAAAAGATAAGCTAGTGTTTGTTTATACATGGTATATATACAGATATATATAATTTGCGGTTAGTAATTTTTATATTACTATTTTTTTATTAAAAATTATTTTTTATAATTAAAATAGACGATTCAATAAAGATAGAAACAATGTGTTTTTTTAGCCAGATACAACTTTCAACATTTAGGCAGATACAACACTGAATCAATAAATATGCTACATTAATATACCTTATTACAAAAAACAAATTGCAAGCAAAAAATAGTGACACTATTTTCAGTCATTAAACACCAGCAATGCATTATTAAATTCTTGTGTTATTCATTTTATACACTTTTTATCAAGGCCTACCATGGTTATAACAAGCTAAATGATATGCTTCTCCAGACAACATACCCAAGCTCACATTCTGTGAGCATAATTGAACTATTTATTTTTGTTTTGTTTTTATTACAAATTTAGAATTAATTTATAATATATGTATTAATCATTTTAAAACAGCATTCAAAAACAACAAACATTAGGAATATCAAATCATCGTTCTGGCAAGTAAATATTGGATACATAAGGATACATGACACCTCGAGTCATTTTTTCTTGCAGTTACGCAGTTTGCCTTTGAACGTCGCTGTATTGCCAATCCTGACGATTTCGAAACCTTCGGCCCCAGATAGTCGGCGTTGTGGGTAGAGTAGTCCATCGAATAGTGCCGACACCTTGCAATGCGTTCTTTTTAAATAGATAAAGAACTACAATTACAGTGAGGCGCGAGGAGCAGCTTTAGCAAACAGTGCCTTATCTTAAAGCAACAACCAAGGTTGAGTGAGGTTGGAAGCAGGGAGTAGCAGGACTTAAGGTATGTAAATATGAACGTCTTATTTGCTTGTTAAACATAAAGTCTTCAAAGGTATTTCGGGCCGAACTTTAACTCACTTACAAGCAAGGAGGAATTCTTTTTTCGGCGACAGCAGTCGTTTCAAGATTTTATGCCTGTCTCAAAACCGAGTGAGCTGCCTATATAGACAGCATTTTAGGACATCTCATCTGCGTTTGACTGTTTTCCGAAATGCTTTCTAGCAAGGATGCGCACAAGATTTCGAAACACGCAACCTACGTTAGCTTTATTGCTAGTGAACGCGGTATTGCTAGAAACTTAAGAATTGAGACAGTCATCCAGTACATCAAGAAACGAACCGAAGGATTTGCGAACTCTATTTGGTTATACAAAAGATACAGTGGCCACCTGTATGACAATTAAGTGTGAACTAAGGCAAATGAGTGACTCGGACTCAGCAGCACATTCACCTGCCTGGCTAGTTGATGTGAACATCAGTGGTAGCATTTTATGTGAAGATGCATTTAGTGTGACTTACTGTGTCTTTAAAATAAGGTTGGGATTTTCTTATTGCGTATATGTTTGAAATCCTAGTGAGCTGCACGTCTAGACAGCATTGTAGTTATTGTACCGCAGCTCATTAGTGGTCAACCACTCATCACCTGTATTGCTTTCCAGGTTTTAAACGGCATCATGTGGCGGTCATGTGTTTCAGAATTCCAGTAAAGCTTATGTTTTTACAACAAAGTTCACTGCACCGCACACACTCAAACTGCAGGATTGACTTTGGACTACAAGTGCTTTTAGTTACTTGATCAATGGGGCAAAAGGGCAAAATGCAAGTGGAAACAAGCACTAAAAAACACTGACAACTAATACTTTGAATAGTGCTTGGCTGGTCTAGTTAACATCAAAATCATTTCTCTTTCTTCAAGCGACAGACGACTTTTTAGTGATGTATGCTGGACTTTTTAAACCCCATCCATTTACAAGTGACTACATGCTCTTCATCCAATCAACATCCAGATAGATGCAACACCCCAGTCTTCATTTGTGACCTGTTGCTTTTGGATGTTCGTCACAATTTGAAAGACGAGATTTCTCTCTACTTCAGTCTGTATTGCGTGTTAATTGTCTTAATTTGGAGTGATTTATCAGTACACATTATTCTATTAAAAAGTAGTTTAGTATAATTCATTAAGTTGTAACAACTTACCTCACCCTGAAAGCACTTTTTACAGCCGATGTGACCAGTCCCTCATTTTTGACCTTTTCTTTCCACTAAAGTTTTTTTCTTAGTGAACACTCGCTCTGCAAAACATCACGTTATGGAAGTAAAACGGATTGCTTATTCTGTTTCTATGCCTTTTAAAGTTGAGTGTTATAGTGGTTATTTCAGACGAAGAATTTCTAATATGGTTGTCTAATCATTCACCACCCAGGCCTGGATTTGGCAGCCGGAAGGAAGGAGCAGCGTGGCATCCCTCTCCTCCGCTCATGTCCCCTCCCTGTGTGTCCTTGCATGTCAGTGCCCCCTTGTCATCCCCCCTGTGTCTCACCCGACCAGTCCTCTGTGTTCCTCCCCCTCATGCTTGGGACAGACTGGCCTCACTGTCAGACCAATGACTGCCTGGATCATACTGCCTGTCAGCCTGGCTGCATTCTCTATCACTGGAATATGGATAGTGTGAGTTTTAATAAACTGCCACCCATGTTTCAAATCCATCTTGCAATCCAAATGCATCAATTATTTGTTACATCCACTGATCTATAATAGAGAACATAATATAGTTTTTAAAAGTTATGATAGTAGTGTTTTTACTATGTTACAATACAGTGTTGTTTTGCTGTGTCGTCAGATATGCTATGGCTGTAATGAACCACCATGTTTGTCCTGTCGAAAACTGGTAAGTTGGGCTTTTTTCACTCTATTTAAAGCATGTGATGTTTATGTAATTTGATAGTCAATGCTTTTTTTTTTAAAAGGTCGTACAATGTTACATGCACAGAGGAAACAGCCAAGCCAGGCTTCCCAAAAACATGCTGCACCATTCAAGATATCCCTCTCATCAGGTAGTCATGTGCACTATTTCAAGCTCTTTCCCTTTATTTCGAGCCTGTGTTTATTTCCAGCCTGATCTGACAGTGCCTTTGTCTTCACTTTGATTCAGTAAATGTGGATCTTACCCTCCCGAGAGCTGTCTGTTCAGTCTCATTGGTAATGTGGGAGCTTTCATGGGTAAGACTGCTTGTTCTCATATTCCACATATTCTACACCGGCAGTGACGTATCAAATAACGGTGAACAAAAGTATGAATTGATGCATTCAGCATTAAGAGTGCCAGAGGTGTTGCAAAAACAGATAACTGCACAAGACTTGCAGACATGCTTCTTATTGCGTCATCTGTAATGGATGTTTTCCTGTGTATTTTCATTAAGCGTTGTGTTTGGAGCGAGCTGTTATGTTACGACTATGTGGGTTGTTTGTCCTTGTCTTGTTGAAGGTTGGCTTTCATCTGCTGCTAAATCAGGGGTGTTAATACAAACTTTTATAGACCACACTAGAACCTAAATAAATCTTATTAGTGGAAATAAAAACAAAAAGATTTGTGTAGACAAGTACAGCTAAAAAGTAATAATAAAATATATATTTGGACGCTAAAGACTAAAATGCAATTGCATTGTTGAACAAGTTAAACATGTATATGTAGCTATGTAAGAAAAAAACTTTAAAAATACTTTAAAAACTAAAAAATTATTACATATAATATTATTACAAAGTGACATATTTTGGAATTACATTTTTTATTTGATACAGTTTCAGGCTCACATGATCCCTCAGAAGTCATTATAATTTATTGGTTTGGCGCTCAACGTTTTTTTTTTTTTATTATCATAATAGATGTTAAAAATAGGCATCCTGCTTAATATTATATAAAACCCATTTTTTTAACATTAAACATTTTTAGTGTCACTTTTGATCAATTTAATGTTTTTTAATACAATTGATTACACTTTATATTAGGTGCTCTTAACTACTATGTACTTAAAAAATAAAGTGCAGTGTACTTTGGTTATATTGTAGTTCAAAGCACTTTTGCTGTTACAGGTAAGTTTGGTGGTCTGGGTGGGTTTAGGTGTAAGACATGGGTCAACAGTGTAATTACAGATGTATAATTACAGTACAAAATACAAGTGCAATCTAAAAATATTTTTGTACACAGTAAGTGCATTGTACTAAATTATTAATTTAAATATACCTAGTACTTAACAGTTAAGGCTACTTAATGGGACCATACATTATGTATTTGCATACTTTCAAACTTAAGTGGACTATGAGAAAGGTTCTAGCGTCAGCTTTTTGAAGATTCTACTTAACTTTATAATTTCTTATCTAATGAAACAAAACCGTGTCCAAATGTTATAAACTATGTAACAAATAGGAAGCGAAACAAAAGAAAATGGAACTTAATAACCACAAGTTGCATGTTTGTGAAGTGGCCTGGTTGCTTTACCTAGTGTTCCTGTTCTGTTTTTTATGTGCAGTGGTGTTGGTGTGTCTGTTACGGTATGCTCAGATCATCGAGCACAGGAACCACTGCTGGCTCAACACCAGTGGACTTGTGTCTGGATGCACCAATGCTGTGGGACTGGTCATGGTGGGCAACTTCCAGGTCAGTCACATAATTCTAATTCTAAACCCATAGTGGCTCATAGTAGACTGCCACACTCTCCATTCACTTCACCGAAACCAAAAATGGAACCAAGCATTAGGGCATCTGTTAGTGCTGCATGAGAAGGTATTAGGGGTTACTTTTCACTCTTAGTTTTTCACCGGCCATAAATCAGTGCATCAGAGTGTTTCAGAGAGGCTGATGTTCTCAAAGTGATTAGTATTGATCCACGCGTGCAGCCGTCTCATTCTTCAGAAATGGATTTTAGAGGGCATTTTACTCCCTCATCCTTAATAGCACTTCCATCCGTATGCTGAGTGTGCAATAGGCAAGTTTCGTGTTGTAGGAAGACAAAGTTTGCAGAGTTTTTCCAGGCCATTTTTTATTTTATTTTTGATGTCAGGCATATTTACAAAGTCCTTGTTTTTTCAATGCTTGAATAACATTCTATTTCTTTTCAACTAGGTGGACCATGCTAAAACACTTCACTATGTAGGTGCAGGCGCCGCCTTCCCAGCAGGCATTCTGTTCGTGTGTTTACAGTGTTTGCTGACCTACCGGGTGGCCGTTACAGCTCTGGACTACTGGATGGCTCATGTGCGTGTGGCACTGGCTGCTGGTGCACTCATTACTTTGGTTCTCAGTATCCTTTCTTATTGAGTATGGCTGGAAAATGCATTAGTGCGTGTTTATAATTTTCTTGATATGGATTGCTTATTTGTCTTAATATCACCTGTGTGCAATTTAAAGGTAATGTTAATAACAACAAAACTGCTTGAGTATCCGTATCTTCTTTTGTATTCCAATCAAGAAAGACAGAATAGTTTGGAATAACATAAAGGTGAGAATTTTTGGTGATCGATTTCAAAAAGGACACAAATGCATTTATATGACTTTAATACCAATATGAAGTGATACTTTTTTTTTTTTTTTTTTTGGCACACTTTATATTAGGTGGCATTATCTACTATGTGCTTGCATCAAAAAAGATTTACAGTGTGCTTATTGTGTTCGTTTTGTATTGAAAAACACTTTTGCTGCTATTGAGGTGGGATGTGGGTAAGGCTAGGGGTAGGTTTAAAGGTGGGTTAAGGTGTAAGGGATGGGTCAACAGTTTAATTAGAAATAAAATAACAATGTTATTACAAATAGGTATTTTAAAAATATAAGTACAATGTAAAACAGGTATGTACTCAATAAGTGCATTGTACTAATTTATTAATATAAATACAAGTAAATTACATCTGTGATTTAATCATTGAGTCATTGCGTTGAACTCAAAACCAGATTGGGCGAATTACAGGTTTAGTTTTATAAAATGGATTACATCACAATATGGAAGCCAAGATATTTTGCTCCTTTAAAATCAAGCTGTCATATGGTTCCAGAAGACTTTATATGGAGTGGTTTTGTGATAATATTAGCATATATGCATGCTACTCATTCATCAGCATTGCATGAAAAAGAACAACGTTATTTAAAAGCACACCTTTTTTACCAACGACATGAGAATAAATAAATGATGACAGAATTGCCATTTTTGGTGAGCTATCCTATTTAGCATTAGCCGTTTAAATATAAAAGCCTGACAAAATCAGTGCAAGTGAAGGTGTAGTACTGAGCTTTTATCTGTTTCTCTTCCTGCTGATGCCCTGGTCACGATCATGAAGCCCCTGACTCATATAATAGTGGAGATATAATCTAATTGCTTTGGTGTAGATGTCGTTGAGGAGACAGATGAGCCCAGCTGGAGTCTCTCGGCCTTCCTGCTTTATCGCTGCTGTTCATCAATGATTTATGAATAGTTTGTTCCCCAACCGAAGGGAAAAGTGGGGGGCTGGGTGATGTAACTATGAGAGCAGCTAATAAACCAGTATATCCATTTAAATAAACCATAGCTTTAAGTGAGTTAAAAGGGAAGTTCACCCAAAAATGATAATGGACTCTCAAGTTGTTCCAAACCGTGTTAACCGAGTCCTTATTAGTGGCTTTCACACAGAACAACGTTTCATATTTCTTATAACTAGAGTTGGAAGTGCATGTTATTTGGTGTGTTCGCACCCCAGGACCTGAAAATGATGTTAGATATATTAACAAATTTTGGAGGGAATAAGTTGGCTCCTACTTCAGACTAACCCTAGGAGCTAGCATGTAGCATAAGTGTACACTGATTGCCATACTGGCAAATGCTGACACCTGCAATTTTGAAAGAGCTGTGTAAACACAAAGATTATTGGGCTTCTTTCTCTCATTAATCTATATAAATGAGTTTTTCACTCTCTATTATGGATCAATGATTCCACTCCACTTTTAGACACATACTTGCAAACTTCCCTGAGCACTTTCCCATTGCCATTTTCAAGTATGTTCCACTTTGTGTAGTGGTCAAGGGAAGTTTATATGGACAGACACACCCAGAGGGAGCGATTCTGCTTCGTATGCACACTTCTTATAGACTACAATGCAACACGATTATGATGTTATCACAGATCACCCAAAACAGCTCTTTAATATATAGGCTAAAATATTTTTTAACATGTATAACAGCCCAAGCATACCTATATAGGAAAACTGTAAATAATAATTCAAATCCATAAATTCTTTGATCAAGGGCTAATGATGTTTCAATTCAGCCCATTGCAAAGGTTCAGTAGTGGCCACTCATGAAACGAGATGGAGGGAAGTTAGTCAATAAAGGGAATGGGAAAAAAAATATATTGGAACGCAGCCTCATACATACTCTACAGAAATGGAAACAGTGATATATAAACCGACTCCGAAGTTCAGCCACTTCTCTGTCATCCATTCTACAGTTGTTGATGTAGCAGTAAAATTTAGTTCTCGTGACACGTGGCTTCTTTTTGGTGTGAAAGCCTTGATTGGCTTCAATAACCTAACTGTACTATAGAATGGAGACCAGCAGTATTGTAACCGTGGTTTGTTTCCTTAATGGTTCTTCTCAGGTGGGATATTCTTCATCCACGAGAGCTTTGTCTTGCAGCACGCAGCAGCCATCTGTGAATGGGTCTTCACTGTAGTCATCCTCGTGTTCTACGGGACTTTCACCTACGAGTTCGGCACCGTCACCACAGAGACCATGTTGGCCGGCCTCCAGCGGAACCTCTCGCACGGGCCCGGCGTCATGATCGGAGACGATATCCAAGCAGACACCTTGGGAAGCTCCACTACAAAGGGTTTGAAATCTCCAGGAGGAAGCAGCACCTCCACCCATCTGAACTGCACTCATGAGAACATCGCAATGCTTTAAACACATCAGCAAACGCGGTCACATACTGCCAGGTGGGAAGCCTCACGATGGTGCACTCTGTGTTTAAAACCACACTTGGGCTGAGATTTAAGTCATTTAGAGGAACCGTCCAGTCTTGAGTAGAGGCAGGTTAATCGGGTTTACAGGTGTGACTGTTGTATACTATCAGTTTATATATCTTTTCTTTCTTTCTTTTTGTCCTGTTATGCCTTGCGAGAAGCTTCTGTTGGGTTGTTTATAGGTGAGAAAGAAGTTTTGTTTTTTTAAGAACAGGGATTTTAGGTCTACTTTAAGGTGGTGGTTGTTGTTAGCACAGATCCATTGGTTTGTGAGGTCAGAATTGTTGCACTGGGCGAGGGAGGTCAATTTTTACGGTCACGTTTGCACAAATGTTTCAGGGGTGTCTCTCTTAGAGCTTGCTACTGTTTGCCCACACATAATGTTGCAAATGAATGATTTGCACGTAACACAATGAATGAACTTTAAAGATTTAAGTTCCTTCACTTTGATTTGGAATTGCAGACTATCAGGATCCGAGCATTATCATTTTTGTAACGTGAATGTCTAAATATACGGATCGAACTATAGCACCTTTTATTTTGGAACTGGAAAAAAAAATACATTTGAATTGAAATCTAACTAATAAAATGTAACCTAATTTGCCCATCTTTTGTAATGGTGGCCTTTTTAATGAAGCGGTGGGTAAATGTTTCATCATGCTGGCTTGCTTCTGTTCTGCTTCATGCTCGTTTTTATTCTCTGACGAGGTTTTCGTTTTCCATTTCGAGCAGGAGGAAGTGATGTAAGTTGACACCAGCTCTATCCTTGCCTTCCTGGTCAGTTGATTAGTTGTAGAATAAGCATATTCACATTGACTGTACATGTACCTTTTTTATATATTTTTTAAATCGTTTGTTCTCTGTCAAGGCCGGGCCATAAAAACTACTCCCAAAATGCCACATTTATTGAGCATTTTAAATTGTAATTTGACTTGCATATCGTTGCCAGTTGTTTTTGTGTAGATTTGTGAATCACAGTGAGGACTAATTCAACTTATGTGATTATGATTTTTTTTTTATTGATTTTTTTTTTTTACACAAGCAACACATCCGTGTTTTTTTTTCTCTGTTGCCAAAGGATGCATTTCAAACTATGTACTGTATGCCTTTGATTCATTGTTTCTGTATGTGTATTAGGACACATAGCCACTGAGAAAATGACAGTACTGCAATATCAACAAATTTTGAAACGATTATATGAGTGAAACTGATTGGTCTCCAGGCTGGAACCTAGGAAACCATGTATAAAGTGTTGAGTGGTTATGGTGGCCTTAATGTTGCTGTATTTGTGTTATGTACTTTATTCAGGCTGTCAATCAAAGGGTCCGTATTGCTTTTAAAGTGACTCCAGATTTATTGTGCTTTAACATTTATATTTTACACAGAAATGTGCCAGGTATTGTTTTTTTTTGCTGCCCTCAAACGGGACAGATGCATCTTATGCCAATGATCAGACTGTAAATTTAGATGTGGTCTCTAGGCATCATACATGTTTATCTCTGTTTACTACACTATTATTGGAGAGCTATTTGAAATTGTTTCCTCGTCTCATGCAAGGGAATATATATTCATAGGGCTGCACTGTACAACTGAAACCATCCATTAAATATTAGTTGCTCATTATGAAATGCATTCAGCTTAAACCAAACTGCACTTAGAGGTACAGTAACTTAATGGGTCAAGCTTAAACAAACACAAAAGGGCGTGAAATATTGGGTAATATAAAGTATGAGCATAAGTCAATGTTGATGTCATTAATTGTCTTTTTTGCCATATCCCAGCAACATTTGGTATAAATTACATGCAATATTTATCGAGGAATATAGTGCATATCATACTATCCAAATAGCAGATCAGTCATTTATAAGTCACCTAAGAGCAAAAGGTTGAGCAAGGATTGTTTTTTTTTTTTTTAATGTTACAATTTGAACTGATTTGTTTTAAACACACAAGGCTTGTGGTCAAAGACTCTAAAGTCACAAGGAAACACCGTCAAGATATTTTCATTGATGTTTCTTTCTTGATGTTACATGGTTTTCAGCGGTTGTCTGGATAGAAGTTATTTTTCTGATGCCTTTAAATGATGTAATCAAAGTATTTTTATCAACACATTGCGTCTGTTAAGAACACAACAAAGATGTGAGGTTCACACTCCAAAACCGAAATAAAAATAATGCAGAGAATATTTTTATTTTATTAATTACTTATGTAAATAAGTAAGATTTATGTATAATTTCAATGATTTTCTTTGACAGAGGTTTATATTGAATTACCAAAACATTCAATGGAAAATAAACAAGTGTATCTGTACGTCTGTCTGTGTTCATTTAAAGACAGCACACTTGAAATAATAATACACACTATGTTAGAGAAGCTCACTTTTTATTAAAAAATATGGAAAAGACAGTTTAACATTTTACTAATTCAGAGTAATTTTGCTCCATCATCAGCCAGTACAAGAAGTCTGTCTCAGCATGTTGAATTATTACAATAATTTACACACCTAAAAATCACATTTTTTATGAGGTAGAGGTCTACCATATTACTTGGAAAGTGGGCAACATAGAGTCCACTGATAAAGTCAAGCCTACAGTGACCACTGTACCACTGCACATGCTATGAATAATTGTCTTAACTATGGCATTGCTTCTCAGCACAATAATGTTCGGAAAGAAATCTCTTCAGGGACATAAAACGAATGAATATGAAGTCATAGAGCGAACAAATACAATATCTCAATAAAACAAAATAGCAACTGCTTTATTTAAAACATTGGATGAAATCAGAAATGTCTATAAGGCTACATTACAGTTCCATACAAACAGTTCTCAGTGCATAGCCATACAAAGCAGTCTTAAAAGTGATAACATTAAAAACTTTGCTGTTTTGTTTTTTTCCAAGTACACACAAACGCAATCATTTCAAAGCCTGGTCCCTGCGCAGTAAACTCTCACTTCCAACAAACTGAAAGTTGAATTCATATTCAAGTCTTGAAGATGCCGAGGTCATGTGTACATGGCTCCATGTAGATCCTCTAGTCTGTGTTCTCTTTGCCTTCTCCGTTCCTGTAATAACAAACAAACCCACTAAACGCTCGGGTATATTCACAAGGTGTCACAGCAGAATGCAATGAATAAATTACAGAAATAACCGTGCATGACATTAAACAGAAAACACACATTGCAGTGTCTCACCTTGTCTTTTTTGAACTCCTCGTAGTCTGGATTGTCAGTGGGTAGTTCAAGTCGACACAAGGGACATGAATTGGTCTGTAATGTTAATTAGAAACACTTATGATTATGACAAACATGAAATAACAAAATAGAGTACTATAGCGAAATATTATTATATTTTGAAATAAGTGTTCTCTCTTTTAATATATTTCAACGTGGTATTTATTCAACTGACGGCAAAGGTGTATTTTCAGCAGTCGTTACTCACATGATCCTTCTAATATTCTAATATAGTGATTTGCTGCTTAAAAACCATTAATTATTGTTATCAGTGTTGAAAACAGGTGTGCTGCTCAATATTTTTTGTGGAAACCGTGAAAGGTTTTCATTTGTATTTGATTGAGTGTTTGATTAATACAGTTTACAATAAATTAAACACTCGTTATTGTCCCTTTTAATCAACCGGATGCACTTTTGCTTATCATAGAGAAAATAAAACCACAAAACATACCTTACTGAGCCATGGCAAGATGCATCCCGTGTGGAAGAGATGTTTACAGGGCATCTCTCTCACAGTCTCTTGCTCCTCGAACTCCAGTAAACACACCGGACACTTCAGTGCTTTATCTGTCAAATGAACAAAGAGCTTGAGGGAAGAATAAAAATCATAGACAAGGATCCAAGACCTCTAATTTCTAATCTAATCTAATTTGTTTCCAATTATCCTGTTGTTAATGTTCCTTTGTGCAATAATGTCTTCTTTGAACGTGTTTGCAGATGGTTGTGAATGAGTAGTCTGCCACCTGCTTGTTCAGGGGAGATGATGACCACAGGAAGACTCTGAACCACGGCTTTGGCTGCAGGAGGCGGGAGGCGCTGGTCCCAATCCGACAAATCAAATGAACCCGAGTCTATGTCAAGACCCTGCATTAGAGACCTATAGCACATAAATGTTAAAAAACGGTTCTCATCCACATCCGCTTTTTAGTGGAATATATACAAAGCATTCTAATATGCTGCATGAAACAACACCATATACTGGCTAGTATTTTTGTAGAAACCTTTTTTGTAATATTATAAAAGCCTTTATTGTCACTTTTGATTAACTTAAATTCATTTCTTGTTAGTAATGTATATGCACTGAAAAGAAAGAAACTTTGTAGACTTATTAAAGAAATGAGTTACAGTTGGTGTAGTTACCTGGCAAGCTCCAGCAGGGCGTTTTGTCGGTACTGTTCTTCTGGATTTGTGGGCTCACAGTCATGCTCATCAAAATATGAGGCCATTTTCTACTTCACCTAATAAACACACAGAGAGACAGACCATCTGAATGACAATCAACAAAGCGGCTGTGGAAACCTGAAGGTTTAGGGTCTATTCTGACAGCGAAGTTGCTGATTCACTCTATTGTAACAATAGTTGAGAATTTAAGCAACTATTTTATAGCGAATGATTATATTTTCGAAACCAATGTTACACTGATTCAAATAAGTGACGATTTTAGCTTGATCGAACTGTATTTACTACATTTAAACTGGTTATTCAAGAACAACAATGGTAAATTGCCAGATAATGTTAGCCTTTCTCTTCTCATACTTACTGACAGACAAAGAGACAACGTAGTATGTGGACATAAAGCACTGTTTGGACATCCAATGGCTTTTAAAACATACAAGCTGCTGACATCACTATGTAATAACAGAAATGTTACTGCTAGCTGGCTAGCACAACAATTCAAAGTTCTAATTTGCCAAACATCAACATCAATCTCAAAAAGTAGGTACTAATATTACACTTCTAAATTTCTAAAGAAAATCATAAACGAAATTCAAGCAACTGTAAATGCACCCACTGTTATGAAATTGCTAATCATCAGGATGGAAACTTGTTTCACTGCACTGTCAGCGCGAACACAACAACTCTATCGCGAGATTTGCTAGCCGGTGGTTGCCAGAGTGTGGTTAAAACCCCCACGCGTTGTCACTGTAACTATTAGTGTTAATGTGCAGCTAGTATTAAATATATAGCAGATGTATGATACTGTTAAATATATAATAGCTTTATTTGTATTTTTTTTTTTTGAAAATGTATCGATTTGATAAAAAAATAAATAAATTGCACTGTGCACAAACAGAAAAAAATCTCTTTAAGTAGTCCTGCAGGCAGTTAGCGCGAGTGTGGTTGCCTTGACACTGAGAGCTGTGAATGTGTACATGTCAACCAATTTAAGCTGTTCAGACGCGTTTCTTGAGAAAACCTCGAGTGGAACCCCAAAAAGCGGCGTAAGTAGGCTATAAAATTGTATTAAAGACCAATTCATGCGTAAAGATGTGTTTGAGAGCTCCGAAACATAGCCAAATCTGAATTTATTCAGTGTGAACTAATAAACCCATGCTTGAATATGTGTGTAGAACAAGTTTGTACATTTTTCAGGTAAAATACAACTGTAAATTTAATATTTAGCTGTTTATACACGTCATTAACATATGCCTTATCCCCGTATGAAAGTGTTTTTATGAGTTTGACTTTATGAGGTTCTTTTTGTATGGTCCCTACTGTTTGCTGGGGACCCTTTCTGCTTCGTTTCCTAGGCAACCACTTAACCAAAAACACCCCCTTAAAAGGGTCTTCTTCCGTTCCAACTCAAATTCTCTGCATTTCAAAGAGGCGTGTTAGTTTTGTATCTCGTTCTCACGCAGCAATCAACTAATTTTATAACAACCATGGAAAATGAAAGATCTGGAGAAAACACAGATGAGCTGCTCTCTGTAGGTCAGAACCAATCAACAATTTCCCTTTCATGCAAATCCTGTATCTCCTGTAGAACAAACTGCTGCATATCTCTTTTCTTCTCAGATGTGGATGAGGGGGTTGATGTTTATGGGCTTATACCTCTGGCGCTGTCTCATGATCGCTGTGATGTACTGCTGGACGCCATAGACACGCAACTAAGTCATCTACAGGTCAAGCACTTACAGTCTGATGAAATATTGATAACCATGATGCATTATTTCTGTCATAGCAAAAGTAGAATTTTGTTCTGATTTTCTGTTCCAACAATAGATTAACAGTCAAACCCGAACGCATGGAGCAAACTCCAAGAGATATGAATTTCCTTTCTTGGGTAAGCATGAACCATTTTTTTAGCAATAATAATTTTTAGTAGATTTTCTAATGTCCTATTCATTTATTCTTATTTTATATTATTTAATTATTTGTAATTGCAGTTGTATCCCTAATGTTCTATATATTTCAGGCTATCTTGATCGGAGTCAGTCTGTAAGTAAGGACACAGGTTTGGGAAGCACTGTTCCAACCAATGATAAAACACCATCCAACCTTGACGGGACTCAATCAGGTAGTTCATGCAATTTTTATAGCATGTAACCAAATCATTGTAGAACAGTTAAAATATTATAGGCATAGATGTAGCCTGAAATCTGAGCTCGAACCAAACCAGACAATCTGGTCAGTCAAACTCCTTTTAGGTTTTCTACACTACACTTACAAATATGTACTTCATGTACCATTGACATGATTTTACTTTACTACTCTAATCAACGGCAAGCATGTGGGGATTGTCACTGCAACCAGATGAAGTGTATGGAAATTACTTGTATATTTTAGCCCCAGTAAACCTAGCAACTATAAACGCATTGAAACGAATACACTGTAAACATATTTGTCAACTTAATCTCAAAGTGGACCTTTATTAAGCAAATGAAATAAATAACATACCCACTGCTTTAAGTTAACCTAAATGGTAGGCACACAAACACTTTTATATAAATATTTTTATATTTCTTTCAGAATTCCAAAAGAAATGCACAAGATGTAATCTTATGTTAGACCTTTTATGTTTTTATTTCTTACCCCTACTTTAATTATTATTATTATTTAAATCTATTATGCATAACTTATTATATCTCTACTTTTTTATCTAGTGTTATTATATTTCTTCTTTAGCTAATGTTATTTTATAGCAACTTTACAGTTTCTCCAAGACTGTTTATTGGTGTTCCTTTTTTGTGTCTTCTTAAAATCCATCATCATTTTCTCTTCTAAATTTCAGAAGGCAAAGATGACAAAACAGAGCGTCAGACAATGGAGATGATAAAGTTTAGGGTCGCAGCTTCAGATGTTTGGCGTCCTGAGGAAAGCGGCAGCTTGAGCTCCGTGTCCAGGGTAGAGCAGTGTTGTTGGAGATTGGAGAGGCTTCTTGGGAGAAATGCTGAGTTGGCAGAGATTGGAAACGAGGAGGATGACTTCACGATGGACAGCGTCTGCACCGAGGACTTCTCAACACGCTTTAAAGAGGAATTGTTGGTCCTGCCGGCCTCAGGTACACAAAATTAGCAAGGAGAAGTAAGCAGTTACCTCTAGTATATTATCTGTGTGACTGGTCAGAATAAGAGAAAAGGCTAAAAACCACTGATAAATAGCATCAAAATAATAAGCAGCGGCAGAGCGATGCAGAAGGTCTGCTTTTGGATTTTTCCATTCATGAACCTGGACCATGTATGGTTTGTTAGGATAGGACAATGTTTGGCCAAGATATAGAGAAAATCGCCTTTTAAAGCTGCCCAAATTAAGTTCTTTACAATGAATATTACTAATCATAAATTATGTTTTGATATATTTATAGTAGGAAATTGACAAAATATCTTCATGAAATATGATCTTTACTTAATATCCTAATGATTTTTGGCGTTAAAGAAAAATTAATAATTTTGGCCTATAGATTGTATTGTTGGCTATTGCTGCAAATACACCTGGCTATTTATGACTGGTTTTGTGCTCCAGGGTCACATATAAAAACATAATAATTGGGGTATAAATACCACTATAAAATGTTTTGTGCAATGAAGGTTCTTAAGATGTTAAATGTTCTTCATAATGGCAATGTAAAACCTTTTCTAAGAGTATTTATTTTTATTCTATTGATGTGTAGTCAATGTATTAAAGCATATACAGTAGATGTTTTTAAAGCATGCTTGCCAAATCTTCTACAAGTCACCACAGACCTCACTGAGCCCCAGAGAAGCCTTTACTATGAAAGGTCTAAGAATGATGCCAAACATCCATGCAGTACACCTTTAATGCACCTTACAGGTACAGCTGTACACTCTTTTTAAAATCTGTTATGGTTATGGATTCTAGAAGCAAAAAGTGCAACAGAAGACATGTCCTCTGTCCTCTGATAGCAATCCCCATGCAGAGTTTTGATTCAGTCACCATAGACACTGAACTGGACACAGTGTGCTCAGAACAGGTTCGACAGCACCTGAAGTCTGCAGTCAGCAACAGGACAAGTACAGGTGTGGCAAAATAATAACTTATGCATGTCAAATGTCATGTGCAATATTTGTGTGATTTTATTTTAAGCAATTATCCTTTTTTTTATTTTGCATGCATGTCACAGATACACACTTCACAAAATATACTGCTGGAGTAAATTCTGACTATGAATATAATAGCAAATACAATGTTGTCTTTCTTTACATTCACACGTTGTTATGTGCAACGATGCAACTAACACACTACTGTTTGGGGTTGGTAAAAAAATACTTATATTTTTAAAAAGACTGCATTTATTTGATCAAACACATTTTATATTTATATTTACGAATTACATTTTGGCAGTACATAAAGCAGTTCATCTTAAAGAGGCAAACAGATAGAGGAAGTGGTTTTTATGCCAGCCTCAGACACTGTTTAAATAAATGCGAACTGGAAATGGGAAGGAATAAAAATAGAGAAAGTTTGTCTGTTCTTATGTGTGCCACTATAGACTATCATCTGAGCAGAGGGAATGGATGCTGTACAGGACAAACCAGCCAAATTCAATCCTTCAGGTACTTCTCAACAAATTTAACTGGAGATAATCTTAGAAAGAGCTTATGGCAGCTTGAAAAATCCTGTGTCCTGTGGTTGTGTTTTTTCCATGCTGCTGTTTCTGGGTGTACTCACATAACTTTAGCAGCCTTTGGGTAAAAGCTCTCACTGCCATGTTTGCATGGCATTGCAAATTTTTATGTAGAGACAGTATGTGCCCCCCAGTCACTAAAGTTGCATAATCTTTATAAGAAAAATATTTGAAATTACAGCACAATATGTATATAAGAATCATTATGCAAATATAACCGTTCCTCGCAATTATTCTCTTGGTGTTGTAGCTCTGATGATGAGAGAACTGTTGAGGAGACGAGTAGTGAAGCTGCTGTGTCAAAGCTTGATGACAGAAGAAGAAGACAGTCATCTGGCAGGAAGGGGAAGAGGAGACGTTTATACCGAAGCAAAAGAAATGATTCTCACATTGTAAGAGACCTCAGTGCATTCTCTAAACAATTAGTGTATCAATCAGTGTCAGCAGAGTTTAGATAGATTAATCACTATCACGTGCAATTATGCTTAAAACTGTTTTCAGAGCACAAAACGAGACTGGGACAAGAGCAGAGTAGATGGAAATCAACTCAGTGAGCTGAGCATGTCACTTATTGAGCTTCAACGGCAAAAAACAGTAAGAAAACGACATGATCAATCTGTATTACCCTTGTTTATTCATTTGAAATGTTATTATTTATTAGCTTATTTATTCAATTGTGACTTCAGGCCACACTTCGTACTCTTGAGAAGCTGAGAGAGGAAATTGACAACGCTAAGAGAGAGCATCTGTCTCTACAGCTCAGTGTGAGGGACAGCAGAACCCAGGCTGAAAACTTTACGTATGTTCTGCTTACCTTCACCCCACGTGCTTTAACTGCCACTTGTTCTTAAATTCCATTTTAAATAATGCATGTGTATTTTACAAATATATTATTAAAAGCGCTGTGTGTGTGTGTCCTAAAGGTATGAGCTACAAAAACTGCAGGCCCAGAGGAACTTATGCTTGGAGGAGGTTAGGGTTCTCCAGGAGCAACAGGTCACTCTAGTTAAGAAACAAAAAAAGCAGTAAAACCATGGCATCAGCCTTCTTGCATATTAAATACCTATAGAAAATACATGTTATTCCATTTTTTTATTATAAATGAATGAATGTATTCCTCTACATAGTGTATGCATGTATGTGTTATTCTCCATGCAGCATGTAGCTAGATAACATATGCAATATTTTCTAAATCAGTCAGTTGAATTTAAATGAATGTATAAGGAATGTGTTATTTGCTGATTTTTTTTTGGCAGTGTGTTAGCCGCAGTGTGTCTGTTCTGGAGAGGGAGGAGATGGACAGACTGCTGGGTAGTGCCAAATCTGAACTGTTCTCCGAACAGAGGCGTTTCAGACACGCACTAGACTCTGTGCAGGAGGTAGATCACTTACTATATACTACACTATTAGACATGGAACTTTAGTTTATTTAATTAAATACATAGCCAAAGACAAGTACCTTCACTCAGTATTGTAGAACAGTTCGAAACTATACCTGGAAAATACGTTCAAACTAATTGTTCTGTTTTACTGTATTATATTTTAAGCTCGTCTTTAGTCGTTAGAACAGTTGGTAAATAGAGAGATGAACAGGCACATAAGTAATTCTTTGGGCAAACGGGTTACTCCACCCCAAAATAAAAATTTTGTCATTAATTACCTACTCACTTGTCATTAATAGATATTTTGGATGAAAAACGTAACATTATGAAGCTACGAGAATATGTTTTGTACAGAATGAAAACAAACATAACATGCATTCTCATTGCTTCATAACATTACGGGTTGAACCACTGATGACAGATGAAGCATTTAGAAGATCCCTTTCCATTCAAAATATCTTAAATTGTGTTCCAAAGACAAACTAAGCTTTTGCGAGATTAGAACGACATGGGGTAAATGATTTTCATTTTAAAGTAACCCTTTAATACCCAAATATGTGTTGCTTAATTTTATGTTTCAAGCAAAATAATGTAAACCATAAATGAATCTCTTTTGGCTCAGAGGCTGGATGAGGTGAATCAGGAGCTGGAGCAGAGGGAGGAGGACTGCAGGGCTCTCCGACAGAAATCCACTGAGCTGGAGGAGCAGCTGGCCGATACGATCAGAGAAAAAGAACAAATAAAGGAGGTTCTCCCTTTACTTTACAATATCTACAGTCTACAATAACAATCTTTTCAGTATCTGACGGAGTTTGCGGATCAATTTTAGTAACTGTACAATATGTGTGCAGTCATTACAGAAAGACTTAGAGCAACAAGTGAAGCGCTTTGGAGTGCTGGAGAGAATCATTGCCCAGAAAGAGCTGTTTTTGCAGGGGACTGAAGAAACGAAGGAAGCCCTTCTTCAGGAGCTCTGTTCACTGAGAGAGGAGCACAGCTTTAAACTGAGAGAAATACAGAGCAAGACTGTAAGATTTTCTTTTTAAAGGAAGTGATATTTATTCAGCAACTGCTGTCAACATTGCTTAAAATAAGAAAGGATTCTTCAGCAGCAAATCAGCATATTAGAATTATTTCTAAAGGATCATGTGACACTGAAGAATTCAGCTTTGCCAATACAGCAATAAATCACATGTAGTATTATGTTCTGAATGAAAAACATGGATATGCTGGTTCACCAGATCTGAACAATATGTGTCTTTTCAGCTGGGTAGAGTATTGTTTACATAACATATGATTATTAATCTATTCTCAGGTGAAAGAGATTGAGCATTTGACGTTAAAGTTAACCAAAAGCCACAAAGAGGAGCTTCAAAAGGTAAAATGGTTTATTCACTCAGAGGCTTATCCCACGTTATTCTTATAAATAATGCCGATCTCTGAGTCTGCTTGGTTTGAATGTGTAAATCCAGGTGCATCAGCAGGCAGATGAGATGAGGTCAGCTGCTCTCACTGAACAAGAACAGACCCACAAACAGAGCCTGGATTCCTTACACAACTGCATCCAGGTCACTGTGTGCTCTTTATATCTGACAAGACTGCAGTTCAGTCTTATATACACATTCGTTTCTCTCTTTTAGATGAAAGATAAAGAGATAAACAGACTTAAAGAGGCTCTAGAGCAGCATGAGGTGAAGATGAGGAGACAATTAGAGGAACTCACAGGAGAAACACAGGAAAAGGTTCACTGTTTATCTCTTGTACAAGTGCTGATGACAGATTTATCAAGGATCTGTGCCCTCCCATTGTTAAAATTCTTGTTTACTCTGAAGGACCAGTGCATCTCTTGTCATCTAACAGATTCGAAAGGCTGTGAATCGAGAGGAAAGGAAGTGGGAGGAACAGAGAGAGAAGGCTCTTAAAGAGCAGCGTGGGACTTTGGAGCAGCAAATAGAGGAGGCAGTGAGGAGGGGGAAGACAGAAGTGGAGAAGGAGAGAAGGAACGCACTGGCTTTACAGAGTAAAGTGACTGAGCTTCAGAAAGTAAGTGCTTTCAGAAGCTGACTTTTTATTCTTTGTGTTAACACTTTTAAGGAAGTCACATGAAAACAGCTATGGTTACATTGAACACACTTCTATTAATAAATCTTTGGCAATAGACAAATAAGTGAACCTCACAGAATGACTTATGAACATGTAAATATAAATAATATAAATGTATTATTTTAATTTTATAGTACATTAATGCATTAGCAGACACTTTGCAAAGAGATCTGTATCTATACATCATGGTAGTCGTTGATGTATTGATGCTAGGGATGTAATGGTTCATGCAACTCACGATGCGATATGATTTTGTCATGATTTCATTTGAACAAAATGAGATTTAAGACAAAAGTTATCTTGCTATATTGCTGCACATTTTTTTGTGAAATTGAAATATGTCAAATAAAAATAAATTGAAATTTATAACACAAATAAAATGAATGTCGTAATATAAACAAATTGAGCTTGCGTGTGCTCTTTGCATTTAATATTAAAGTAAATTACTGCATTTTATAAAAAGATAATATTGTATAATATGGAAATTTAAAGCAAAACCAGAATCAAGTTGGTAAACCAGGTGTACCAAACCAAGTTGGTAAAACTATACTAAACAAAAACAGTAGATGGCAGTTATGAAAAGCTTATGGAAGAGCAGAAATACATAATTGTCTTGGTTACTGCTGCACTGTGCTTGTAAACACTTATGTGCAAGATGAAGAAAATGACATATAATATAAACTCCTTCCCGCAACTGCTCTGAGATTTGTTGAACATGTCTGAACCAATCTTAATTGCTTATTTATTAGAAGACTCTAATAAAGATTTTTTTGTGTTTATATCTATGCATCATGGCAGTATTTGATTAATTGCTTCAAAAAAGGATTTAAGTCAAATTTAGGACAATGTTCAAAAATCAAAATATGCAAAATATAATTTCTTTCTGTTTTATTTCTGATTTCTTGTTACAGGAGTCAGAGAAGGAGGTGATGCGTCTGAAGCAAACTTTGCAGCGGTCTGAAAAAGAGCTTCAGGAGCTGAGGACAGCCCTCTCTGAGAAAGACCAAAAACACAAGAGAAGAACCGCCAGACTTGAGCAGCAGAGCAAACGCTGGGCGCAGGACATTCACAGCGAGTGTGTTTGCCTGCAGGAGTTACTTAAAAACAATGGCCTGGCAGCTGAAAACACAAACTCATCAGACAGGTGTGCTCACTTACTTGTAGTACATGCAGTATGTTTGTGTAAAAGAGACTTCTACCTAAGACATTGTGCTCAGGGGCCGGATGCATAAAAGGTTAAGACTAGTCTTAAAAGTTAGTCAGCTAAATTATTCTTTAAGACTGGTCACAGTTTTTAATTCATTTACATAAAAATGTATATTAGTCTAAGGTAAATACAAAAACTAAAACAGATTACTCTTGGCGAACTGCTAGTGGGCCATACTAGCTCTTAAAACACTGTCTTAACATGAAGGCTAAGTTTATGCAACTGGCCCCTGCTGATCCTAATGTGTTCAAATCCAGTTCAAATCCAGCCTGTGTGATACTCCGATTCTTCTCTCATAAATAAACTTATAAATAATCTAAAGCAACTTACAAAGGAACATTTATTACTATTTACTATTTTATAATAAGTCTAAAAATTCAAAAACTAAAATAACGGAAAAACAGAAATTAGTTCAATTCAGTGTTGCTTTCCGAATCTAACAAGACTGATCTTAATTACTCATGTATACTCAGGTCATTCTTGTTATAATACACTAAAGCATTGCAAAAATAGCCTCATTTCCATTTTTGCACAAATTTAGTATAATTAGTTAACACGCTTTACGAAAATGGCTTGGTATATCAAAAAGGGCCATTTTCTCGGACACGTATATAGTTTTGGGTTGGTTTTCACATGTAGATCGATCGGTATGACATCGGATCCTTATGTTTTCGAAAAGCTTTTGAAGTACAAATATAGAAATCCTGGCCAGGCGCATCCTGGAAAAATGTCACGTATGGTCACCCTAATGAAGGTGATCTGAGGCAATATCGGTGAAAATTGACACTCTGTCTAGGACAAGTTAGAAATTGAAATTGAAATATAGAAATTTATATATATATATATTTATTTATTTATTTATTTTTTACTCGGTTTGAGCCAATGTGAGCCAATAAGCTTATGTTTTTAAAAGGATTATCAGAAACATGAGTTCAGTTTTGGCCTGTTGCTGGCACTAGAGAGTTTGCATCAGAGACTCCAATTTGCTGTGGTGAATGATGTAACGGTCCTCTGTCCGAGTTCCTAATTTTAAAATTTTGTACATCATAACGTTTTGATCGGGGCCAATTTTTCCACTTTTTTTAAAATGTTTAAAATTTTCAAATTGGCAGAAATCTTTGCCTTTTAAAAAAGTAATTTTGGTATGCATTCGACTCGGCATAAGCCAAGGAAATATTTGCTCCAAATGTGCTATAGTTAACACTGACACTGTCTTCTGTCTGTGTGCCAAATCTCATAACTTTCCCGCAGTGTTTTTAAGGGTTTGAGACCAAGACAAGACCAAGGCAGGGCGAGACCAAATGAACATTACCTAAAATTAATTTGAAAGGTCCACATTTTCTGTGAAATGTCTGGGAAAAAAGTCATTGCAGGGGTGAATTTTAATTTTAATTATTTTCCTTTTAAATTGTTAAACAAATACATTTACAAGCTAAAAAAAACATAACCTAACCATCTTTATTCAACACTTATACACTTATATGAAGTTAAATCCAGAGTCCTTTTAGTCTGAGACCAAGACAAGACCGAGTCCAAATGCAGTCGAGACAAGACCAAGACCAAGACCTGTCTCAAGTACTACTTCACTAATTTCCCGCAATCTTTCTGTGCTTGGCCCCTAATTAAAATATAAAATATTAATAACAGTATAAATGTAATCGTAATCTGTAGCATTTAAGTTTAAAGTCTTATATTGTTAAACACACTGTATTATGTTTTATAACCAGGTGTGTTTAAATATTTTCTGGTTCAGTCCTACAGTGAGTGAAACTCTTCAGGCCCTGCAGTCCCTCACAAAGGCCCTACAACAGCATGTTAATGATCTAAAAAATGAGCTCAACTCACAGAGACGTGCTGTACTGCAGCTCAGCCGAGAAAAGGTACAAAGTTACAAACCAAATACACATTGTCACAGCAACACACTCTTATGAGGAGACGATTGCTCTTGTGTTTCAGGACCAAGAGCTACATCTGCAGAAAAAGCAGCTGATGGAGGAAAAGCAACATGCACTGGCAGCTCTAAAAGAGAAACTCATACAGGTATACTGCCATTTGCACATACAATATGTACGAGTTATTATAATTGAAAAGCAGCTAACACTGTGAATAAAATTCTTAAGAATATATTAATAACTTCTGTCTTTGTTTTGTTTACTGCTGTGTGTAAACCTAAGGAGCATATTGAGGAAATGAGCAGCATATCTCGAGCACAGCTGCACATGAACAATGATGATACAGGCGAACAGTGTGTCCATCTGCGCAGGCAGCTGCGGGCTAAAGACGATGAGCTCAGACAGGTGCAGAACAACATGGCACAGTGGAAAGACAAAACCACTGCAAGACTTGCACACAGATTTGAGCAGGAGCTTAGCGCAGAGCTGGAGAGGTGCGTCATATGCTATTTCTTGACTCTTAAAAGCTTATTTTTATTCAACTTTCGCAAGGTGAATAATTAGGTCAGTATTTAAAAAAAACACCACTTTCATGTAGAACAACACTACTTTAATAAAATACCTTTTTTAGGTCATGTCCACCGTGGCTCATCATTTTAAATTGTACAAAAAAACATTCAAATCTTGTTGGAACATGCACCATAGCCTTTTCTGTATAAACAGGAGGGTCCCAAATCCCAGAGCCGAGCAGCAGAAGAGATTGGAGAGACTGGAAAATGAGATGAGACATCTGACTGGGGTAAAAGCCAATGTTTATTATTAGAAAAATTATTATCTATTTTATTATCTATCTTTTTTGTACTTTGAACTAGCTTTTATTTTTTTATATTTTGTATTTTCATTTTTAATTTAAAATATTTGTATTAATATATTTTATTTTGTGAATTTATATATATATATAAAAAAAAAAAATATATATATATATATATATATACATATACTATTTAGCGTTAATTTTACAACTGAGCTTAAACTTAAATTCTCTTAGTTGCAAAGGCAGCATTTAATTGCATCCAACATTTGATATTTTATTTCAATTTCAAATTTTAGCTCTTTTTTTAATAAAAGAACATGAATGCCGCTATCATGCTGCTACTTAATACTTAATATTCTATTTAATACTTAATATTCTTAATATTCTACTTAATATTCAGAAAAACCGCACTTGTATTTCATATCTTAAATGCAAACTGAAAACATACTTGGAGCAGCATTTGCATGCTTACCCTGTGTGTAATTCTTTGTGATTGTAATAGAACACATAGTGAGTTCATCTCCTTGATTCTCTCTGTTTCTCTGCAGCAATGCCAAGATTTCAGCGAATCCCAGTCGACACCCACAGCTCTTCAGGGTGACACAGACTTCCAAAACCCTCGAGTCACCCAGGACCTGACCTCATATAAACTGCTGCGGCACCTCCAGAGTCGCATTCTTCAGTTTCGAGCAGAGAGCCAGACCCGCTGCCCCAGCCCGGTGAAGTGGGACAGGGATCCCACAGGCCTGGGTGGGTCATATCTGGACACGGTACATCAAGTTTCAAATTAACAGTTCTACATTTTTTTAGGATTATTGGTAAATTACAGTTCTTGTTGCGTTTAAAAATATTTTATAATTAAATTTGCTTTTTTTTATCATTTAATTTTTGGTTTATTTATACCTTTTTCTTTAACACGGAAGTAAGATTGTTGATGAGGTCAAATCATTTTGAAATATTCTAACATTTATGTTTTACTTCCTACTTCATTTTTAAATTAATCAAAATATTCATTGTAGTCAACAATAACAGCACTTGAATGCTGATGATACTTATTTCAAAATAAATGTAAATGTATATGATTTTATTTTGATTTTTTTTACACAACAAATGTTTAAGTAATTGAAACTAGGTTTCAAAGCTCCTAATTCTTTGACAGATTGCTCCAGCCCAGGACAATAATAGGACAGAAGATCACTTACCAGCAAAGAACATCTTCAGTTAAAATTTACTTTAATCACTCTGTTCCTAAATTGTTGATTTTATATGAAAGTCATGTATAAGTAACAATAATAATTAAAAGGATATTTCATCCTAGAATGAAAACTGCGTCATTAATTACTCTTTCTAAACCTGTAAGACCGTTGTTCATCTTGAACATTAATTTATGACCCTTTATACTAAAGTTTATAGACTACCACATTTAAGGCACAGAAATGCAGTGACATTATTCAAATAGTCCACTTGGAATCAGTGGTTCAACCTAATGTTATTAAACTACAAGAATGCTTTTTGTGTACAAATAAACAAAAATAATGTCTTTATTCAACAAGAGTACCACGACCCATTTAAGGTCTTGGGTTTAGAATGACATGAAGGTGAGTAATTAATGACAGAATTTTCCTTTCAATAAGCACCTCTGCAGAGCTCATGAGTGATGTTAATACTCTGCACAGAAAGACTGTCAAATAGGCTTGTTAAAAACCAAAAGATGAACTTTGATATCTTGAACTCTTGCTCTTAGAATCAATGTAGTGATTAGCTAACTTTATTTACAACTGTTTTTTTACAATTTATTAATGGGATTTTTAATGAATTATTATTGAACAACAATAATAAGACAATTCAAGATATTGTATGCATGTTTTTTTCTGCATAAATAAAAATGTCACAAGCACAGAAGTATAATGCCAAACTGATTTTATTTGAAAACAAGTCTGTCATGAGTGTGATACAGTCAATATTTACAAATTGTATATTTTTGACATTTGGCAAAATGTATAAATTGCAAAAAAAGTGAAACAAACAATTTAAATAATAATTTAGGCCAATGTTTAAACCTCAAGCAAAATGGATTTACAGCTTATTTTACTGTTGTTTAATAATTACAGCCAGATTTAGTGCTGTTTAGTGCTATTTGTTCTTCAGCAAGAAAAACAGAACCAGGTAATATGAAGAACTGAAATGAACGGATTTCAATTGGTATGTCCATGCATCTCCTCCAACAAACTCATTTTTGTTGTATAGATAGTTAAACGGGTTATAAAGATTAGTGTTGCTGTCTGTCTGTCCAGTTCATGAGCACATGGTGACCCTTCCTTCATCAAGCTCCCCTTCTTTTTTAAATCAAACTCATCAATCGCTGCTTTTCATTAAAAAAAAATTTAAAAACATGAAAAAGTAAATAAAAGGAATATTGGGTATTGACCAGTTGATTGTCTGCAAAAAAACTATTTAAAATCTAAATAATGTGGCAGATTGTAACTAACCAAGCACTCTGAATTTGTACACCATATATGAGTACACTGAAATAATACTAACGGCTTAAAGACAAATCTAAAATATTTTGCATTGTTAACCAATAATGTGTTTGAATATTCACAGCTATCAACAGCAAACAGAGTGATTATGAAATTGCAAATGCACATTTAATCAATGTACCACTGACCAAATCCACATAGGATACATCCCATTTAGTCTAGTGCAAATATGGTCCCACCTACAAAAGAAGCACAGGCTGAAACAAAGAATACATGGCACAGGAAAAATCTCACGTGATCATTTGTGAAGTACTCCTTATATGAAACGTTCAAAGCTTTTTTTTCCCACGCTTCGTGATGAAGATTTCCCTCTATAACTCCATGTCTTCCTCTCCAGAGTTAAGGAGTGCAGGGCTGCTGAAGAGAGGGCTAAAAGTTTGCTCACTAGCGACTGTGAACTGGGGTTGGGGTGGGGGGCTTCTGATAGGCGGTACAGGGGTGGGAGTCTGTATGCTTGCTGCCAACTGCTTGCGCTGCTGTTTCTGTAAAGAGTCCTTCAGCCTCTGGGTGAGAGGGTCCTCTGGGGGGCGCCACAGCACCAGTTCCATACAGGAGCAGCTCCTGCAGAGGTGAGTGAAGAAGAGCATGCTAAGATAGGTTTCTTTACAGTGAGCTCAGTGCTGGAAGTAGAAGCTGATGTTCTGCTGCTGATTTGGGAATGTTTGTTTTCACACAATGATAAAGACAATAAGAAAATATAATCTGACTTGCTTCAGCCGTTCAGAATTGGTTGTTTAAAAATCACAGGAAATTATTTTTTTTCAACTTAATAAACGCGTTGCGTCTTATTTTAGGTTTTTTCTTTTTAAGTAATATTTATGAATCTTACAATACACTAAAAAAATGCCTTTTCACACTCTGATTTTATTTATTTTCATTAATGTTTTGATTTTACATTGTTTAAAATCTGTTATTAAGATTTTTGAAGTTTTTAATAGTACAAGTTGAATTTATACAAACAAAACTGCTGTAAAAAGCTAATCTGAAATATTATTAAAGTAACTTTTGATACTAAAATATTTATTTCTGTTATCACTGAGTTACTTAATATTCTTGTGGAAACCTGAGAGAAAAAAATATCCTTAAATAGGATTTTTCACATTGTTTTTATTTTAATGCAAACATATTTTTTGTAACATTAAATATATTTTCTGTTAACTGCGATACATTTAATGCATTCCTGCTGAATAACAGTATAAATTTCTTTTAAAAAATCTTTCCATCGCCAATGATAGAACAAGCTAAATCAACACTTGAAATGAAATGTATTATGAATTTCTTTATCACTTAAAATTTAAATGCACGCGTTGAATCAAAAAGACAACAAGTTTCAGGCATATATGCAAACCAAGATACGTACACTGACTGTGCCACTGTTTGGGGTAGGATGTCACCAATCCCCCGCTGGAGCCCCTCTCTTAAACTGTCGGACATCACCAGCACTGGTCTACGCTGAGCCGGTTCCACATCAAGCTCTTCTTCATCACTATCATCTTCCAAAGTTATCCTGTAAAAAACACACACAGCATATCAAATAGACTGCCTATAAAATTCCACAATTTATAAAAGGTACCAAAACATCAGTTTGAACTTTCATACATCTCATGCCTGAACAAAGACAAAGTTTGAAATCAAACTAATGAGGTCTTCCTCTCTCACCGGTCTTCTATCTCCTGCAGTCTCCTCTGAGTGGCTTCTACCTCCATACTTGAGCCTTCTGTGGGAACTCTGGGTAAAGGAGGAGGAGTGGGTGTAAAGGGCAGACTCATCTCCTCTGTCCTTGGTTCAGTCTGCAGTTGAACCGGGCTGATCTCAGAAGGGGAAGTAGACTCCACAGACCATCTGTGGCTCACTTTAGGACTTGGATACTCATCTGCTCCTTCCTCTCCTATCAGTTTTCGTCGTTTAGGGCTGCAGCTTCTGTAGGGAAGAATGGTAATGAAAAACACATCGTGCAGCGTGGAGCAAGTCTCATGAGAGGAAACGGTTTACTCACTCATCATCTGACCTTCTCCTCTGTTTCCTCACGCATCTTCTATCCCAGCTTTTAAGATGAAATGCACAAACAAATAAATGAGCAGTCTTCATTTTTTTGCATTAATGAGGACTGTACAAACTTACTACTTACGTGTTTGGCATAGATCCACCTGTCAGATGATGCAAGTCTCTGGTTGGCCCGCTAATTTTGGCCAAATCTGGGTTACTAAAAGGAGCAAGGGGGGAGAATGCGATGAACTCCAGCTCGCTGCTTCCTGACATGGTGCTCTGCATCATCCTCCAGACGAAAATAAGCTGAAAACATCAGAATTGAATAGCAACTGCAGTCACGCAGTGTGAATAGCAGTAGAATAATCTGGAAAACAGAAAAATGAATTAATCAGTGGTTCAGGACGTGCTGAGATTCTGTACAACATGACTTACATGACTTTACATACATAAATAATTCATGTCTATTGCTTTAAGTCGGACAAACGGTCATTTGCAGGTGTGAGTTCTAGATGTAATAAACTAACTGGTCGCTAATTTGTCAATAACTTGGATAACGTAAATTCAGATTTTCCTCCACAGTAGGCCATGACATTGTCCTGCTCTGAAAAAGTAAATGTTGTTTTATGTTTTGCTTGTAATGATCTATAATAATTCTCCATCTATATATATTTTGGTTCTCTGTGATAAGACTAACTTGAATTGATCGCTAACTGCAGCTTCAAACATCCTCCAGTCATACGCCCCACAACATGCAAAACAAAACACAGTCTGTTCACTACGAAAACAAACACTTAAGTTACCTTTCACACGCCCTCCAAAATCGGAAAGCCAACTTTGCTTAAATTGTGGAAAATAATGTCTAAAGAGAACTGGTATGAGAAGTTGCAAGAGCTACAATTTTAAGACGCGTTTCTAGAACAGTGTGAACGGGAACACGGCTTTACGGGATTTGTAGTTCGTTGGATTTGTAGTTCTTAAACCGGAAGTGCGCTATAATAACCGTAAACAAACTCACGTTTGGGAAGAAAGAAGTTGTTTTCTTGCTGTTAAGCGTTTGAAAAAAAAAGCTTGAATCAAAGAAAATAATTCAAGACGAAAATGTAATAAAACAGGTAAATCAGAGCACAGGTCCACAAAATGTTGCAAAACTACAGACTCTGTAGATAAGTAACTAACTCCGCCTCTTCTCACTGCAATAATGTGACAGTTGTTCTTTTTTTACTGCATTTCAACAGGATACCTAACTTGGCCTTAAAATGGTAAGAACCACCACCAATTTCTAAGCGCAATGATCGACTTTGCTTTAGCATGATACGTTAATGTTTAAGCTCAAAACACATTAGAAGTTAGAAATTAATTTACTGCTAGCCAAATAATAAAATGTTAAAATGTTGTTTCTAGAACAGATTTCACCGTTTGTCTGTATTGTTGTCGTTGACAGATTACTCTAGTCATTGTGAGTGCGCTGCTGGCGCTGGCTGCTGGAAAACCTTGTGGTAAGATTTAGTACATAATTTAGTTCTTTGTTTCTCTTTCCCTACTTTTTATTTATTTCTTTTTTTTGATTTTGGCTTGAAGTCATCATCTGGTCATGTGGTGGGGAAATGACAGAAATCAGGTCATTACACAATGTGTCCTATTTCTTCATAAAAACAATGTATAATCCATAGTACTAATGATTAACATAGATAGTTCTTTGGTGTATACAAATATACTGAATCATTACCATATTTATGTATTATTCAGGTATTTTAAATTAAAGATTGCCACAGAAATACGATATGTCCTAAAAGAATAGTAGTACATAACATTTTGTTGTTGTTGTCGATGATATTGCAGGTTTATATGTTATTCCAGAATGCTTTTATTGATTTTAAGTGTTTATCATCCTGTTGTGTGGATTTGTTATCCTGTATAGTCTACATATAGTTTATAAATAAATGATTTATATATATAAATCATTTATTTATATATTTGTGTATTAAAATAACCTATAAAATGCTATGCTGTAACCAATAATGTAGGCTGTTATTCTGTAGTCCAGTTACTCTACCATATTTATAACATTCAGCATATTCTTACTGAGTCATTTCTGTTTGTCCTGTCAGGAGAAGTTTTGCTCAGAATACCTGCAATCATTTTACTCTGTCCTTTGCCCTCTCTTTTGCGACTGTGACAATTCTGAGAGTTTATTTTATGAGTAGGTGGAAAAAGGTTGCTGTGAACTATATAGCTGAGACAGCAGCGGAAATAAACCAACTATACAGTGGCACTTCAAATAAGAAAAAGTGGTCAGCAAGAAAAGTGATGCAAGGTTTATGATGTAGTCTGCATTTGATTTGATTCTCTCTATTTCTTTGGTATCATCTTTCAGCATCAGATCACGAGGCTCTTCTCCTGTCCCTCAATAAGCAGCTGCTTCAGTCAGTGAACACGCAAGATACCTTACCCAATCCCAGTGTGCACATCGCCCTGCGGCTCTCTCCACAACATAATCTAGCTAAAGAGAGCGAATATCTCAACCGCATCAAGGCAGAGTTTCATGATGATATCGAGAAGTATGGAACACATTACTCATAAAATTTTAAAACAACTGTGCATTACTTTGGGATGGATGGTCACTCTAGTGTAAAGAAATTCCTGGTTCTGTGCTCGCATATAAATATTCGATTCTGCAATATAGTTCAGCTGATTTAGTTTTTGCTTGATTTCTTACTATTTTATATATCTTGCAGATCTCTCAAAAATAATGAATTGGTGGTTGGACGTCTAGCTCTGTACATCTTGGCTTTAAAGTCTTCCTGTCATGATCTGGAGAGTGTACATCTCACTCATAATGAGTTGAAGGAGTCTCTCCTCATTCACCTGAAGAAGGAGATGGAGGAAGAAAAACAGAACATTGCATGTAGGGGCGGGTTTTTTGTGTGATATGGTCTGGAAGATTTTTAAATGTCTCTTAAGCACACAAAGGCTGCATTTATTTGATTAAAAATACAGGAAAAAAAGTAATATTTGTAAATTATATATTGCAATTTAAAGTAAATAATTTCTATTTGAGTACATTTTAAAATGTAATCTATTCATGTGATGGCAAAGCAGAATATTTCATGACTTATTACGCCAGTCTTCAGTTTTACATGATCAGAAATCATTCTAACATGTTAAATGGCTGCTCAAATTTTTTTTGTTGTACTGTAATTCTAATTTTAACATTATTTTTCTGCAGTCAGTCACCGTCCAAAGACCAACTACTACCAGTACTCTCTGGGCATTCTGGCTCTGTGTGTGAGCGGTGTTAGAGTCAGCACACATGTCAGCCAAAAACTCATCCATGCTGTGGAACATAAACAGTTAAAACATGGAGAGTCCTTATGTGTCGGTGAGTTTAAATCAACTTTATTTTTTGTAAGTAAGTACCCTTGCTTACTTCTATGTTGCACAACACCAATTCAAGCAATTACAATAAATGCAAACTACACTTCAATACCATCAAAGTAACCCCTTATTTCAGATTTTAAAGATTCTTTCCTCTTTTTGTATTAAATTTAAGGAAAATATGTTAATTTGTCCTGAGGTCACTTATCAATGACTTCCTCTTTCGCCCTTCAGACTCGCATGCAATGGCAGGCATGGCCCTGCAGTGTCTAAAAGATGAGGGAACAGCTGTTAAAGATTCTGCAGAGCTAGACAGGGCTCTTGCCACCATTAAGCAGAGGCTTCTTGACTCTAAGAGAGCTGATGGGCACATGGGCAATGAGTTCAGCACAGGATTGGCGGTGCAGGTAGGAATGAAAATATTAAATGAAAAAACATATTTGAGTGACAGGTTCTCATGGTTCTCTGTCTTCCAGACCTTGATGGCTATGGGCAGTCAGATGGAGGAATGTGGCTCTGCTATTGAGGCTTTAAGGGCAGATGTTAAGAAAGGAACATATCATAACCCTATGGCCATGTCTCAGGTCCTGCCAGCTCTACACCAACGCACTTACCTTCAACTAAAGAGCCAAGAATGCCGCAATGAGGATGGTATGTCCAACAGGCCTGCAAGCTTAATCAGCTCAATCTATGAAATATCTTAATAAAATTATATGCACAAAGGAAATTAATTCATAAATTGTATTAGCTAAGGAATTTGAGTTAGATTTTTTAGCAAGATAACTTTTGCTTTTCTCCTGTTTAATGTTCCTTTAGACACTTTGACTACTGATGTGGATTCCCCTTCAGAAGTCCTCCTAAGTCACGAGCAAGTGTTACTACAGGTTGAGGTTATTAAATCAAACGGTGCATCATCTGTATTTTCCATTCATGCACCCAAGGGCTCCTCGCTACTCGAAGCCCTTAAACTTCTCAAAGACAAACAAACTGGTTTTAAGTGAGTTTGTGTTTCCCAAGATGCTTTATTTGAACTATATTGTCAAAAAATCTTTTTTTAATGCATTTGAACAACAATTTTGCTCCATGCATCACAGCTTTAGCACAGAGGACAGTTTGTGGGGACCCTTCCTCAGTGTGGTCAATGCAGAACAAGCACGTCAGACTGATCGAAGATACTGGCATCTCTCCTCAGAGGGCAGCTCTCTTACAGAGGGTGAGAGAATTCTACGCTAAATTGGTGTAACAATGCGCTTGTGTATAAAAACGTATGGCATAGTATCTTACAGACAGTTTTTTTTTATATTAATTACTGTGCTTTTCTCCTCAGGTATCAAAGACTTCAAGATTGATTCAGCTCAAACAATTACCATCAAGAACACTGGATATTGATTCCTCTGCTAGATGTGTTGCGCGAAAATTCATATTTGTCATTTTAATCCATATTAATCCGTTTGATTCTCTCCAGAAATTATTCTAGATTAGCTCTGTGTGTATCTTTATGAAAGTGCTTGTGTTTTCTAAGCATTCTGTCTTTTTAAGGGAAGTGCCAGCTGTCTTTAGTTTGTGACCTTGGTTGTGCAAAGAGGTATAAAGTGGGGAAGAACAACCCCCTCCTTTGTGACACTCAGCAGGGAACTGTATGATTGTACACCATTCTTGCAAGAATTAAATGTTTATAAAAAGCAATTGCTCTATTTGTTTTCTTGATTGAGAGTCTCTGATTTTTTTGCCTCAACAGATGCAAGAGAAGAGATGAATGGGATAAACCTTAATATGTTTACGAATTTATAGATAATAGTTTGATTGTATTTTCTTGTCATAAACAACTTCGAAGGTTGTCTCGCTGATTTTGCCTGAATGATTAAGGATTCATAAAAACAAGAATCAGAACATATTAACATTTTGTATTTTATTTTTTAGAGATTTAATACACATATATTTTTTAAAATCTAACATGTATTTTTGTGTGAGAGTACAGCTGCTAGAATCTAGGTGAAGAACTATAAAATAAATATTACCAATATTAAAAAAATGTGTTGCAATGTACTTAAAAACGTCTTAAAAATAAACATATTTGCCCTAACATGATTTTCTTCAATGTAGAACCAAAACCAGAGGAAAGCAGCATTTTTGGAAATGCTATATATTATTATGGCCACACAGTATAGTAGGCCACACAGTTTTAGCAGTCCGCATTGAAAAAAGCATCTATGTACAGCTTCATTTTATGTACAGCTGTGATATTGCACTGATATTTCAAGCTTAAGACAGAATGTGAAAGCAGATGCAAATTAGCTTTTTAGGCAACTCTGACGCAGCACCTGTGTTGTGCATGATTTATAATAAAAATAAGTGAAAAATATCTTAACTTTATTAAGGTAATAATAATAATTTTTTTGTTTGTTTTAATCTCCCAACGTCTTTATGTGAGATGTGTGTCATATTGACATTCCACCGATTTTCACTGAGCCTTGGTTTTTTAGCCGACTTTTATTTTGAAATGTAATCTTCGTGAGTGTAGCTAACCTTACCGCTGCGTGCTTCACAAATACACAACATTTCAATGATTTCATTATTCATAAGCAGTTGAGATTTTAGTATGAGCACGCTGCTCAGTAAGTCACAAAATTAAGATGTGGATTTGTGGAACCAAGCACTCGGTTGGTCTAGTATAGACGACAATACCCCTGTAAGTACAATAGCATCACAAATCTGAGAGAAATCTGTTATATATACAGTTAGTCAGTTCCGCGTTAGCAGGCTAGTATGTACAAGCAGCTGTCAAAAATCTCACTTGACAGCAATCCACAATAATAAGTTAGTTTATATACAACTTGCGTTATTAAAAAGATTTTTGAGTGCTTTTTGCAGACGCTATTTTTATTAAATAAACGTCATGGTGCTTTCTGTTATGGTAGAAATCGTAGGTCGTGTCTCAAACTTAGCCGGCTGCTTACCTAGACAGCATATATGGACATCGTTTTCAACTGGATTATTGTGTGCCAAAATGTTCTCTAGGTAGGCAGCTTTGTAGGTTTTGAGACACAACCATAGACAGCGCTGTAATGCTCTGCAGCGTGTCAAACCATGAAAGAGACTTGTTAAATGTAGTTTATATTTTTACAGCTGCTTGTCTTAATAATATACATCACAGCTTCATTCAATTCACTGTTGTTGTTTTTCTTGCGTGTTGTAGTAGCAGAAGCTGATCCGCTCTTGAATGAGGGTCTTGTAATGCTGGACTGCGGTAGCTTTATCATACTTTGGAAGAGGATCCAGAGATGAATATGTTCTGAGATATTATGCTGTGCCAAAGCAGGACTCATTCACCTCTCAAACTAGTGTATGAAATGCTTCACGAGCATTGCAAGAAAACTGTCCACCCACAGACAGACAACCTGGGGACATCATAGAAGCCTATTTGAGACGATAATATCCAATACCTATAATATACATCTAGAGGTATAGTTTTGTCAAGATGTTTTCCGCTCTGAAGAAGCTCGTTGGCTCTGAGCCGGCTGGTCAGGTAAAGGACAAGAACATCCCTGCTGGCCTGCAGTCAATGAACCAGAGT
Source organism: Enteromius thamalakanensis (assembly GCA_032357475.1). Taxonomy (NCBI): domain Eukaryota; kingdom Metazoa; phylum Chordata; class Actinopteri; order Cypriniformes; family Cyprinidae; genus Enteromius; species Enteromius thamalakanensis. The sequence goes on along the minus strand of JAUCMT010000105.1, from coordinate 8,539,858 downwards.
CTGCAGAGAAGATTTGCTAAAGGGGTTCAATACAACAGTAAGTCAAACGCCTGATGAGTTAAAACCCTCAGGGGCAACTTATCATTAATGCTAATTAATAATTAGAATGTGCAGGTGTTTTAATTGTTTTGTTATTTCTTTGTTTTCCCTTAAATTCCTACCAGGATTTAATGAAAATATGCTTTTGTTGGACTGAATTGAAACGCACAAAACATGTCACAACAAATCAAGTCTGTGTTGCTGGAGCCCATAAAGATACCATTATTAAAGCATGTTCTAACATGTTATGTGTGGTCTTTTAGTGAAGATAGTTATTCGAGGAGATAGAAACACTGGAAAAAGTACCCTGTGGCATCGGCTACAGGGTAAGAAGTTCCAGGAAGAGTACATTCCCACTCAGGAGATCCAGGTCACTAGTATTCACTGGAATTACAAAAGTAAGCATTTTATTTTATTTACAGGCTTTTGTAATAAAAAAGTAGTTTTTTTTTTTTTTTTTATCTAATGACACTTCTTTCTGTTTATGCATCTTAAAAATGTCAAAATAGATTTGCATCAAGGTAAATATACAGTCTGCCAAGTAGAGGATGAGTAGATTAGTTGTACAGGTTTAAATGGGCTAGTAATTGCTCTAGTGTTTTTCCCCTCTGTATTTACATCTGTAACCTGTTGGCTGTCATTGACTGCTTTTGATGGCGAGCATGACTGTACTTGCATCCAATATATCACTTATGCTCATTGCAAAGTAAAAATCAAAGAAATAGTTGTCCCAAAAATGAAGATCCAAGATTGACCCTCATTGTTACGGCAGTGGCACACGTTTACTGCAGAAGATCTAGTGATTACCAAGTGATGTAATGCTTCGTTTTTCCTAATCTGTTCTAGCAAAGAAAAGGGAATGGTTAAGGGTACTTTTCTTTTAATTATTTTGGGTGAACTGGTCCTGTAAGAAAAAAGTAAATTAATAAAACTAGTAGAATTCTGAGGCTGTGGAAATGTTTATTTGTACTGCTATTACTTACACTCCCTGCAAAATAAATGCATTGAAAGAAATGTAAGGAAGCAATCTCCGTTTTCCAGACCTGCTCAAATGTTTTGGTTTCTTTTCAGCGACTGATGATGTGGTGAAGGTAGAGGTTTGGGATGTGGTGGATAAAGGTGAGTTTCATCCAGTCTGTGATAAATAAGTTCACAGCGTTCAGATCAGGTGACTTTGTAGATGTTGTTTTCATATTTATCATAAGGCTGAGACACACTATGAGTCAGTGCTAAATGCTGAGTTGTAGTCAAAGTTGACAGATTTAAATTTTTACAGACTTCTTTGTGTAATTCCATCCATTTGGAGGATATCAAACATGTCTAATAATGAACTTCCTGTTTAAGTCTGAGCTTTGGAATGATTTGAACATCTGCTAGTGCACGACTCATCTGTTTATTGTTAGAAAGCAACAAGATTTTTCACAAAATAAACAAAAAAAAGCATTTACAAAATCTGAAAGTGTATAAATCCTAGTTTGCAAAAATCTGTTGAGGTTTTAAAATTCATGTAGTCTATTTTAGCCTCTTGCATTTTCTCGTTTATGCCTTTTAAGGCAAAGTTTAGTGTTCACAGGTACTGCTTGTCATTGTTTAATTCACACACTCCATCTCATTCTGACGATCATACATGAAGCCATTTCATCCAGTCCTCCTTCATCCCCAGTCATATATATTAATGCTTTTTTTTTACTTGCTGTCCAACCAGGCCAAAAAATCCCCCTTCCAGAAGGTGTAGGTGAGAAACTTCAGAGATTGTAGACTTTAGGGTGTGACTTGCCTGTGCTTGATCCGTTTGTTCTGTTATCTGAGTGCCAACATTTTGTGTTGACTTACTTTCCACTCACTGTATTCTGGCAGACTACAAATGTAACTAGTCTACCGTGCAACTGATCTAAAGAACGAAACATAAAGGCAGTGGTGATACCCAGATACCACAGAACATCAACTCTCGCTAATGCCTCTAATGTCGCTTCCTTTATGAAAAGGAAGAAGCCACAAAAACAAGTTATTTGTTTTTGATGCTGTTTTTGAAGTTAGTGAAAGTTGTAACATTTATTCTTACAATATTTTGGCTTTGACACTGTCTAGGAAAGGGGAAAAAGAGAGGTGAAACCTTGAAGTTGGAGAATGAACCTCAAGAGGTAAATCTATAGAGAGAATGAGGTTTTTACAGTTACACCATGCTATTAGTCTCAAGATTAATAATAATGTGAAATATATGTTAAAATAGTTTCTGAAGGGTCCTGTGTGACTAAAGTAATAACATGGAGTAATGACAAAACATTAATAAATAACTTTTTTATATATATTTAAATAGGAAGTAGTTATTTTGAAGTAAAAAAAATAGTATAAGCACGAGGGAAAAAAAGCAAAGTACACATAAATAAACAACAACAATTGTCTCTGTGCCTTTAGCAGACTGAGAGTGAACTGGCATTGGATGCTGAGTTTTTAGATGTGTATAAGAACTGCAACGGTGTGATCTTGATGTTTGACATCACCAAGCAGTGGTAAGTGAGCAAAGGCAATCAGTATCTCTAAAGATAATTTTCCATCAACTCAACAGCAAGCACTTTATTTTACAAGTCTATGCTTTTCTTCAATTAATAGGACTTATAATTACATTCTGCGAGAGTTGCCGAAGGTCCCCACTCATGTGCCTGTGTGTGTGCTGGGAAATTACCGGGACATGGGAGAACACAGAGTCGTTTTGCCTGACGATATCCGTGACTTTATTTCTGGCCTTAACAGGTTAGATCATTACAGCAAAATTAATAAATTAAACCTTTTTACTGTCTTCATTTCTGATCTTTCTGTAAACAAGTGGTCAGTTTATCCATTATTACTTTGATAAAAATATAAAATGTCTTCACCGACTTTCTTTAAAATAGTATTTGACATTTGCCTACCACTTAGTTTCACAATCCACTCATATACATTGTTTATATTTTATAATTTAATGGACTATTGTATGGACGAATTAATGGACTATTTTCACTGATGAGTTGTTTAAGATCTTGCATTCTCAGTGGGCTTTATTAATGTTTGATGTCTCTAATTTTGTAGACCCCTTGGTTCCTCTTATATCCATTATGCAGAATCTTCCATGAAGAATGGTTTTGGTTTAAAATATTTGCACCGGTTTTTCAACATTCCGTTCTTGCAGCTTCAGGTAAGCAGGTCAATCTTATAGCTTCGAATATCTCTTTGACAATTAAGGTTTATTCAAACCTCAACCATCTACCAAAGCAACCGGTCATTTGTAATCGTTAATATCATCTAAGCATAATAATATGTCATTTGCCCAGCAAAAATCTTTCTCTGCATGTTTGCCTGTGTCCCTGTTCCCTTTACCCTAGTTGTTATATTTTTAATTGAAAGGATGGCAAGGAAAACTTGCATTTTAATCTCGACTGCCTACTTCCACAGAGAGAGACCCTTTTACGACAGCTAGAGACCAATCAGTTGGACATCGATGCCACCCTAGAGGAGCTAATGGTTCAGCAGGAGACTGAAGACCAGAATTATGATATGTAAGAACTAAAGAACACCCCACATAAACTTCCTGTGGTTTAATTCCTTCTGCTGGACAGTCAAAACATTATTCAAATATCAGCATAAGCAAATATCAGCAACATTTAGTATATAAACAGCTATACAAATGTTCAGAACTTTGGTTTAAATAAGATTTTTTTTCAATTAGTACTTTATACTTGTACACTCATTTTAAGATATTTTCAAGTTATTATATTTAATTAATAACTTCTTAGACCAAAAGGGTTATATTAAGTTAGATTGTATTTTTATATTATATTATTTTATTTTATTTTATAGTTTTTAAAATAAATACTGTTCTTTTGAATGTTCTATTTATTGGAGGACAAAAGGTTTGACACTGTTTCTAGAAAAATATGGTTTCAACATTGATAATAATGATTTGTTTGAGCACAAAATCAGCATATTAAGAATAATTTTTAAAGGATCATAAAGACTGGAGTAATGGCTGCTTAACATGCCATCGTCTTAATAAATTACATTTTAAAATATATTAAAACAAAAAAAACAATGTAGGCATTGTTTGTAATATCTTTTGATCAAATAAATGCAAAAAATCTTACAAAGCCCAAACATTTAAGCAGTGCCAAAAATGACATTGTTGGGTGTTTGAAATGATGAGAACATCCACAAATGCCAATTTTCGGTTTCTGAACTGCAGTCAGTGACGTCTGACTTTAATGATACAGTAGGTGTCTGTTATAACTTTCAGTTTCCTGGAAATGAAAGACTCTCATAGTAAAGGCTACAGCTCTCCCGGCCCTGCTAATGGACAGAGCCCCTCCTCAGGCTCTCAGTCTCCCGTCGTTCCTCAGAGCGGATGCTCCACCAGCAGCTCCAGCCCCTGCAGCCCCCAGCAGCCTCCCATTCCCTCCCAGACTCAGAAGTCTCCATCCCCCTCTCCGTCTCCTCCTCCACCCCCTCTCTCCTCAACCCAAGCGGCTGTGACCTCTCCCTCCCCTTCCCCTGCTCACCCCGGCCCGGCCGTCTCTGCTCCAGCTCAGGCTTCTGCCTCTCAAAACCAGAAACGCAGCTTCATCTCCCGGCTCTTTGGTTCCGCTCCCACCCAGGATACTCCAGCAGTCGCCCAGGGTGAGTTTTAGCACAGTGCTTCTAGCTGCAGTGATTGTAAGCTCTTCAACCGACAGCATTTGTGACATTCTCACATTTTCTTTGATATTGCACCACATGACAGCTGTATTAAATGTTTGTATTAGAAAACGCTCAAAACAGAAACATTGCTTTTATATGGGACTAAAAACACATGTCTTTCCTCTTCGAATGTTCAGTGTCTCAGTGACTATTTGTTAAAGGACTGTTCTAATGCATTGAACTGCAGAAGAGATTTGAAGGCTAAGAAAAATTCTCTCTCTCTCACACTCACACAGAATCTTAGAGAGATTTTTTCCCCGAGCAAGACCCACAAAGCCGTGAAAAATGGGGGGGATTAGGACTCGTGCACATCATAAGGATGTGTGTGGATCAATAGAAAATCACAAGACCTTGTGCATTCCTGAGTTATGGAGAGGGTTTTATTAGCTCTTGCACACCACCCAAAGAAGCTAACAGTAGCTATTTTGAATCAGCAAGATTTCACTATATAGATTTTTTTTTTTCATGCATTACCGTTCCTCTTGTTTTGAGCTCTTTGTAATTGCTGTTGATTATATATTTTTAATGTAAGATGTTTTTGCCCCAGATCTTGTGACCTCTTACTTCTTGGGTTTCCACAGAGTCAGATCCAGTATCTGCAGCGGCTCCGCCTACAGTTCAGAGTGTGGATGATTTTGTGCCAGACGAGGGACTAGACAAAAGCTTCTTGGAGGACAGTCTCCCTTCTAACCCAAAACTGGCTATGAACACCCAGCCCTCTGCTGCGGGCCCTGCAGATAGTGACAGGTACATCAATATACTAAAAATAAAAGCTTTCTTTGTAAGCATTTATTATGTGATATGCTATTTATAGTATACAGTTTTTAAAATGTGCTCTTATGCTCACCAAAACTGCATTTATGAGTAAAAAGAGTGAAATATTACAAAGGTTGTAATATATTGTACAGTGCATTTGAACAGCATTTACTTATAGTAAATGTTTTTGTAACATTATAAATGTTTACTGTCACTTTATAATTTGCTGAATAAGGTATTCATTGTTTTAAAAATAAATAAAATCTTCTCTCCCCAAGCTTTTACATGTAAATAAACGTAGCTAGCGGTTTCTTTGTGATTTTTGTCAGTGAGACAATGTATCTGTTTAGTACAAAAAAAGAATTTGCAAAAAAATGAATTTGCATCCATCTTTGTAACATTTATTTTAGTGATGGAGAAGGAAAAGACGGGAACCCCATGGTCGCTGGGTTACAGGATGATCTGGACCCTGATGATGCAGAACTTGAACACAGAGCTTCTGTCTCCACTAAAGACTTGGACATCACTTTATCCAGTGATGAGGAGGGTCCAAACCCTTCTGTATCTCAGGATGAAGATCTGAACCCTGAACCTCACCTGTAAGCGTAGAATCCTGACTTTCATTATTTGATAGAATGAAACTATAGTAATGAGTGAGATCTTCATGAACTAATGAAGCAAGTTTAGAATTTTGTTTGTGTTGTGTGCTGCTTTTATTTTATTTCCTAAACGCAGTGTTTTTTTTATGGTGATTTTTAATAATATTTGTTTATTCAGGGTGACTATGGGTTCATTATCACTGGAGAACAAACCACAACCTATACACAAAGAGCCACTGATGCAGGCCCAGGAGACTGTCAGCAGTCAGAACCTAGAGGCCTCTATTCTTAGTCCCACTCCGGTACACAACACACAACCACAGCAGACAGCGTCACAACCAAGAGCTCTGTCAGATCCCCAAGCACAGGTTGTAAAACCAAAAGAAAAATCTGCTCCGGCAGAGTCCTCTGACACTGACCTAGATGAGTTTGTGGCCAAACAGATGCTTTCATTTGTCATGGATGACCCTGATTTTGAGAGTGAGGAGGAAGTCGTGCAAAAAGTAAATAAGGTACTGAATAGAAAAGGATGATGGGCATTTTAGTTCATGTTTTTGGTGACTTGTCTGGATGGATCATTTAATCCAGCTTTCTTGTTCGCTCCAGGAATCTTTCCCAGTTAGAGATGATATTCCTGATCTATCCGATGATGACATCACCGCAGCTCAAATTCCTGAGCCCATGAAACCTACTGTACTCTCCTTTAAAAGCAAGAACGACGGTGACCTCTTTGGTCTTGGAATCGAGGAAAAGTCCATCAAAAGCAAAGACAGCAGCGAGGAGGAACAAGATGGCAAGTCACAGGAATAGACCAATTTTTTGTAAAGAGAATATTAGTGACAGACGATATAACAGACAGAATTAGTTGTACTAGTAATTTTTTTTTGGAGTACATATTGTGCTACTAAAGTTGAATATAGCACAAAATGTTATATTTTATTAATATATTAATTTATTTATTATAATATAATATTAATATAATACTTAATTATAATATTGTTAATATATATATATTAAACTATTATTTTATAATAGTTATTAATATAATAACTATTATGTGAATAATAAATTGCAGTTAAAATATATATATTTTTATATATATATAATGTTAAATATACACATTGAACAATCTGCAGTCATTAAGAGTTTTTTATCAATAAAAAAAAAGAGTAAAGTCATTTATCATGTTACTGAATATTGTAACATTATATTCTATTTCATATAAAAACTGTTCTTTTGAACTTTTAATATATTGAAGAATTTCCAGGAAAAAAAGTAACACTTTTTCTGCAGAAATATTTTCCTATTTTCAACTGAGCTAAGAAGTAAAAACCAAATAATGATTTTACAATGATTTCTGAAAATCATGTGACACTAAAGACTGATGGCTGTTGAACATTTGTCTTTGCCACCACACAAATAAATGACATGACAATAAATGTATTAAAACTGTAAATTTAGAGTTTTAATATTTCACAAAATGTGTTTTTTTACTGTATTTTTTGCATAAATAAATGCAGCCTTGGTGTATATGTAGTGTATGCATCAATAAACACGTTCTGCTTTTCTTCTCATAGAAAAAGAAGGCAAACATTCCAAGGAAAAGAAGAAAAAGAAAAAGAGGAGTAAAGAGGTGAAATACATTCAATTACAATCATTCAAAGATGAAACTGCAGACTCTTGATTTATAACTACTTTGCTTTTAACCTCAGGATGATGACAAGAGCAGCAAGAAAAAACACAAACACAAGAAAAAGGAAAGAGATGAGGCAGGTGTGACCGCAGATGAAAAGGAGAAGAGAAAAAGAAAGTCACGAAGCAAGAAAACTGATGATCTTGAAGCTTTTCTGGCTGGAGAAGAAGGCTCAGCGAAAAGAGAGGAGGGCGACTATGAGGAACTGTAGCGATCTCTTTTTGATAAAGATATGTTTGTGCATCGGTACCCCAAGCTCAAAAACATTCTCATCAAAACCCACAAAAACACATGCTTTCTTTTGCAACCCAACACATGATGATGTGTTGATCTGACCGACAGATTATAAAACGCTCATGTGCTACAAACACTTGCCAATCCACCTTCCATCCCTGAAGAGTTTGGAATGGCCGGCGTAGGTCGCACTCTTCAGGTTTAAACTGCAATAAGTGGAAAAGCCATGCAAAATTGTTACTTGCATGTAATTTGACCTTTTACGTTTTTTCGGATTGAAATGGACCACTTTCAGTCATAACATTGTGTTTCCTGAATGTTTACATGCTCGCTTTTATATGGTTGCAATATTTTTGTCATCGCATTTGTGAACCACTACCACTCTGATACAATGTTTCTCATTGATTTTATTGCTTTATTAGTTGCCTTGTGTATGTGGATGAAATGCTCAATAGATGTACTGAGTGCGCTGCTTCGTGTAGTTTTGCCGTGTGTTTAGTGTTTGAAATAAATATACTGTGTTTCGTGGTAGGATTATTTGTTTTTGCAAAATATATTAAGAAAAATATTTTAGAAATATAAAAGATTTTGGTCGATAAATGCACTCGTAATGGCGGAGTAGTTAAGACATAGCAGACATTATTTTCTTTAAATCAGGAAATGCCTTAAAGGAAATGCAAGTGAGCTCAAATAGACCAGTTAAAAGTGTGCTTGTATAAAATGAGATCTATCTACTGTGTAATTATGCAAAATTGTGTTTTAGGGTATTTTTATGCAATTATGCTATTTTGAATTTTTGCACTCCATTTTTGTCTACCTTATTGTTTATTAATGCTAAATTACAAGGAAATATCAAACTTGAGAACTGAAATCAATACAAAAATACTAGATTTTTTTGTAATGTTAATGAAATAAACAATGGGTTGTTTATTTCAGTGAGGCTAAATTGCATTTTAAGTTTGTTTATTCTATTGCTTTTTTTCTCTTGTATTAATGAAAGCAAGTTAGCAGTGACAGCAGATAATGTTCCACTTTTTGTTTGACACTTCTGCTTCAAGTCTGATACAGTGTGTGCAAAAATTAAAGAAAAAAGAAGTGGTTGTTATATATGCATCCTTACATCAAAATTGTGTTGAATTGTGTTTTATTGATGCTTTGTTACATTTATATATTTTTATAAAAAAACAATTTGAAGAAAACACACACACAAGATAAACATTTCACACAAATGGCACATGCAAATAATAAGGTTATTTATAAACCCAAACTAAGCTAATTTACTAAACAAATGATTCATAATATTCCTATTGTTACTGTAAGCATTTTTGTAGGAATTACAACAACAAAAACATTATGTTTACACTCGATGGCGGCTTAAGTTACACATTACTTTGTTTATTCTTGAATAAAGATGATGGCCTCATTCTTTCACCACTTTTCTTTGGCATTTGACATCATCGAATGTGTTATGTTGTCTGCAAATTGGATCATTTCAGTTAAAACACATTTTACTGATGTTATCAGCAATGAGATAAAAATGAACCCGTGCGCTCTTACCTTTGTATCACCATGTTTTCCTGTGATCAGCAAAACAGAGTGACATGTCATCAAATATAAATAAACATTTACAGAGATTAAAGATGTGTTCAAAGTATTTTTAGTATTGAGGTGGTTTGTGAGGACTCACGGTTAAAATAAATGTGAGTTACAATGATCGTCACAGGGAGCAAAAGAAAAAAAATCCAGCGGAGGATGGACCAAACAAAGTTGAATGGAGCTGCAATTGGTATAATTAAAGATTATTAAATTGTACAAAAAATATATATATATTTATAGTATAAAACAATGCTATAGTAAAATTATTTAATATTATGATGAAAACCAGTAAAAAAAATTAACATAAATACTCTTAAATTTTTACAGTAAAAAAACTAAACTCAAATTCTCAAAATCTTCTGTGTGACACTTCACATTTGATCATTTATTAGGAATAAAACAGAAGCCCATCAGGAGGATGGTATATGAAGATGAGCGTATATGGATTAAAAAAAATACTACCTAAATCCCGTAAAACCTTAAATGTTGCTACCGTAAAGTTTTGGTAACCGCGTTAGCTTTTTTTTTTCTTTACCATAAACTCCCAAAATATATATTTAAAAAAAAACACTTAAAAATAAAAAATGTAAAATTGTTTAATTAAGTGGAAGAAAATGAATACATGCTGGAAATCATTTAAAGAGAAATAGAAAAGTAGTATTTCATCTTACTCTCTGTAAAGTAACCCTCGGCCAGTCTAACAATGATGTTGTTTTCAGTCATGACCCCACACCAGTACACTCCATCACCTTGCGAGAGTGTCTTTACCATGATGGTAAAGGACATTCCATTATCCTTCACAATTATGTCGCCTTGCTCCAAAAAGTTGGTATGATTTAAGAAAGCGAAGCCCGTACAGCAGTTTTTATCCTGGGCATCTCTTTTGCACCACACTCTGGGTTTGGTCAGAGATATATTCTGGTTCTCGTAGGAGCAGACGAGCTCTTGTAGATATTCAGATGAGCCATGTCCTGTGGAGAAAGACAAAGTTTGTCCTCTGTGAGATTTCCATTAGGTATACACTGATAAAACCCTTACCTGTTAGGATCATTAGCAGACATGCAGTTATTAGATTCATGGTGAGTGATGGACGACAGATAATGCTTTGAGTCTGCAAGGAGGTACTGCTCTTAAATCTTGTAGAAGAGGAAACACATACAGGAAATAACTCGCCACAAACACTTTTAAAAGGAACATGCACTAGCTCTATATTTTAATAACGCAGTCAGCAGAAATCACTCTAATGGTCATCACTGAATTGTTTCTTGGACAATTTCAGAAATTTGCCCTTTTTTGACCTGTTTAATTTGTGTTGTTCCTGAATTTTGTCTATTTCTATTTATTTTAAATGTACACTAACGCATAAAGATTTTTATATCTCTTATGCTTTTAATGCTCACAAGCTGTATTAATTTGGTGACAAAAACTGTAAAAGCAGTCGGCATAATAGGTCTATTGTGACATATTATTACAATTTTATGAGGAGGCAAAACATTTCTAGCAGCCATTGTCTTCAGTGTCATATTATTCTCAATCATAAATCATTTGAATATGCTGATTTGGTCCACAAAAAACATTTTGATAAATCTTTTACACACTGTACTAGGCTCCAGTTTAGTAATGCATTATATTAAGTATCAAACTATCTTACTATTTTGGTAAAGTCATATAACTTTCAGTGTTTGTAGATTGATTGATTGATTGATTGATTGATTGATTGATTGATTGATTGATTGATTGATTGATTGATTGATTGGTTGGTTTTGCTATAGCTCCTTCTAGGGCTCGTTATATGAAAACTCTGGTTAACATGGAAAAGCTTACAGGACAAAGGCAGATAGTGCTAGTGTCGCTGTAGATCCGTTTTTATGAATCCTTGCTGTAGTTTCTATGTATTATTAATGATTTTTAAAAAAGAAAACACCTTTCATACTAGCAAATACAGAAATTAAACACCCCACGTTTGCCTCTTTCTGGCACACACCCAGAGGGCCTGTTGTGAACTTTTATTTTGAAAAGCCGTGACACACGTTCGTTGAAAGTGATTGGATGAGCGGATAGACCAACAGGAAGTCGTGATAGTAGACTGCGAGGCTAAATTGTCACGTGTAGTTCAAAATGGTAAGTACAACATAACGCTTTTAAATGATCTTGATCATTTAATAATCAGTAATCTGTCAGAGGTACTTTAACGTGTTTTAATTCCCTCGCGCTACACAGAGCAGTAGTTTATTAAATCAGTCACTGCTTTCCTGTTTGTGTTTTAGTGCTCCTTAATAAAGCGTGATGGATAGATAAACGCACATATCAAAGTGTGATTTGTAATAAACAAATGTGTCAACTAACTTTTTAAAACTAATTGCCTTCAAATTCTCTGGCTATACTGACTCTCAGGCTCCACGGGAATATTGTGTACCACTCGTCATGTATTAATAGCTTACACTTACATTGCTAACTGTAACTATCATTAATCTTTTGCATTTTAGGGCATACATTTAGATTTAGTAAGATTTTGTTTTTAATAAAAAAAATTATTTAACAAATATGCATTAAATTTACCACAAGTGACTGTATATTAATTTGTAATGTTACAAAAGATTTCTGTTTAAAACCAACTGTATTTTAACAACTTTTGTGAATCAAAGAATCCTGTAAAATTTTAACTTTTGTATTAGGTTTGTTTTAAAAAGTGTTTTAATCACATTAGGCTACTTTCAGGTTTTACAATAATAATATAATTATATTAATAAAATCCGACTTTATCATTACAGTACTAAATTACATTTTAAAAATAATATGAACTATAATTTAATTTGTAATTATAATTCTAGTGCTGTCAAATGATTAATCACATCCAAGATAATTTTGTTTACACAATGTATATGTGCATATTTATTTATTTATTTATTTATTTATTATTAATTTATAAAAAAAAAGCACACACATATATATTCAGGAAATTGTGTTTTTATATATTAAATAATTATATATAATATTAAATCTAAGAATATATATATGTATAATGAAATGTAAAGGAAATATTTTTAAAATATATACTTTATGCATATACTTTATATATACTTATATATTACACATGCATATATAAACATATTATATTATTATTATTATTATATTATTATATTATTATATTATTAAAACCTTTATATTGGATTTGATTAATCATTTGACAGCATGAAATATTTCACATTATGGCTGTGTTTTTGGGCTGTAATCTGTTTTCTGGACAGCTTGGTGAGCATACAAGACATAAAAACTTAAAAAAAAAAAAAAAATCTTACTGACCGTAAGTTTAGTAGTTTAAACAGTAGTTTATTTCCTCCAATTCATATTGTTTCTAAACTGTTCTGAACTTTTGTGCTGTAGCTGCGGCGAGAGGTGAGACTGAGAAAGGAGTACCTGTACAGGAAAGCACAGGAGGACAGACTGTACACTATTGAAGAGAAAAAACAAAAGCTTAAATCAGCTTTAGATGGTGAGACACTAGCTACATCTTAATCGCTATCAAACTCTCTTAACCGATCTGATATATTGTGCTTAGGCTGTTCATATCTTTTCCAGAAAATCGTCTTTTACCCACCGAAGTTCGGAAGGACGCTTTAAACTTACAGAAACTCTTGGAGTTTGATGATGAGGGTGGAGAAGGTGACTATTTTTTTCTGTCACTTATATCAGAATCCAGCTTTGTCACCATATGTTAACAGTTTTTGTGACATCATATAGGTGTTAGTTCGCATATGGATGATGAGTACAAGTGGGCAGGAGTGGAAGACCCCAAAATTATGGTCACAACATCCAGAGACCCCAGCTCCAGACTCAAGATGTTTGCCAAAGTATGTTAAATCCTAATATTCATATTCGACAGTAAGGATAAAGTGATTCTTTAAGTGAATACATGTAGTTTTAAGCCTTTAACTCTAATCAGATGTTTTGAATGTTCATGTTACCATAATGACGTAAGGGAAACCTTTGTCTCTCCGTGGTTGTGGTTAACTTGGGTGATTTTTTTTTTTTTTTTTTTTTTTTGCAGGAAATGAAGCTGATGTTTCCAGGGGCCCAGCGTATGAACAGAGGAAACCATGAAGTTAAAACATTAGTACATGCATGCAAAGCTAATAATGTCAGTGATCTTGTCATAGTTCATGAGACCAGAGGGCAACCAGGTACGAACCGTTACAGTTTCATCCGTTTCCTGTTATAGTGCACAGTGCATCAATACCTGCTAAACATTTGGTATATTATAAAAGTCTCTTTTTTTTTTAATAGCTTTAACCGTATATCCAGTTGAATGCGCAGTTTGTTTTTCTTTGGGTACATTATATTTTTTATTTGATTACTTCTTTCTTCTGTAGATGGTTTGGTGGTGTGTCACCTTCCTTTTGGGCCAACAGCCTACTTCACATTATATAATGTGGTAATGAGACATGATGTTCCAGACATTGGCACCATGTCCGAGGCCTTCCCTCACCTCATCTTCCACAACTTCACGTCACGTCTTGGCAGACGGGTGAGTTATACAGGAAATAACTGCTGGAAACACTAATAAAGTTTTTCATGCACACTACTATTCAAAATGGTCAGTATTATTATTTTTAAATAAATGTTCTGTTTTTGTTCTTTTATGCAAACATGCATAAAATTAATTGAAGTGCCAGTAAAGACACATTTTTGCCAGGACACTGGGGGTTACTTTTTAATGACCACAGAGGGCCAGGATCTCGGTTTAACGTCTTGTCTGAGGGACGGTGATCTTTGACAGTATGGTGTCCTTGTCACTGTACTGGCATGCTAGGACCCACCCACACAGACCACAGGGCGAGCAACCCCTGCTTGGCTTCACTAACACCTCTCCCAACAGCAACCTAGTTTTCCAAGGAGGTCTCCCGTCCAGGGACTGACCAGGCTCAGCCCTGCTTAGTTTCCATGGGCAAACATCTTGGGCTTCAGGATGATATGGCTGTGACAATGTTATTTTACTTGGAGGTTGTGATTCAGTAGAGCCGGGTACTGAACCATCTTTCAAGAGCAAGCGTATTGTGTATCCCGCACTGAAATCCCAGGAATTAGAAAAGCCGTTGTCGGTAAAATGTCATGTTTGTGGTCAGGGTCAAGTTTTTTCACGGCTGGCCAATGTGGAACAGGAATTATACAAATGTGTTAGCTTTTAGTATAGAATTACTAAAGAGTCGTTTAGGCTGTGGAGTAACTATTCTTTATTTCAAGAGTTTTCGTTTCCTGGTAATAAACTAGAGTATGAATATAGCGCAAATTTGGCGAGCTGTCTGGGGAGCGAG
>JAUCMT010000105.1:8497493-8523547 GCA_032357475.1 Enteromius thamalakanensis | reverse complement strand
TGTGTTTTATATATATATATGTGTTTTATATATATATATGTGTTTTATATATATATATGTGTTTTATATATATATATGTGTTTTATATATATATATGTGTTTTATATATATATATGTGTTTTATATATATATATGTGTTTTATATATATATATATATATATATATATATATATGTTTGCTTTAAACTGTTCGGTGGGATTTTAGCAAGCATGCCGCCTAATTATCACAGACAAGGTTTAAGCCTAGTCCTATATCAAAATGCAGAATGTAAATCTGAGCTGTTTCAACTGAAAGAGAGTTGCACTGACTGATCTTAAAACATGTCTTAAGATACACACCAGTAATGCTAAGGCCCTATGTCTATAAAACCAGGCCATAAGCATTTTCACCAGTGTATTGTTAAATCTAACAGCGGTGTAGGTTTGTTTAATGCTTGGAAAAACTTCACATTCGTTTACCCGCAGCACACGCCCCTTTATCATTCTCTTGCTACGAAGTACCACAATAGCTGACCAATCAGTGAGCCGATTCACAGATCTCGACCAATCACAGCGCGAGCTTTCGCTGTTCCGCTTTCCCTGAAATTCTTTGCTGATCCGACTTGAGACTGAGAGAATTCAAGATGGCTGTCTCAGGTGAGTATTTACTCTGAAGCGAAAAATGCTAAGTGAGTCTCGCGAACGGGCCGCGTAGTTTGCAGAAATATTTCTCGCAGGCGTCAGTCGCGTTAACTCATACCGCCGCGGCTGCAAAAATCATATTTAGTCAATTTTTTTCTACTTTTAGACAGCATTAGCAACACAAGCTAGCTAGCAGCTAGTCGACTAATCCCTTTCCGCCTTATGAAAACAGCATTCCCCCCTTCAGCGCGAAAAAGGCACCTGACAGGACTTAAGGATCTATATTTAGCTAATGTATTTTATACTTCAGTCGCAAGATTGACTAATGACTTGGTAAATTGAACAAGCTGGCAGTGCATGGCCTGTGATAGAGTAAAAAAAAAAAACAGATCAAATGATCAGGCACATCACTCTTAGCTAAACCCAGCCAGCTCATCTTCTTTGCAGGCTGCTGCACATTTCTGTGGTTACATGTTCAGAAGGGAGGTGTTTGTGTAAAACATCTTTATTATTCTCTATTCTGCAGATGTAACATGATGTGTTGGAGTGTTACTGTGCCTCTAAGCGCTTTTAAAGGATTGATCATAGAGCATAAAAGTTTAGTAATGAGATTTTGTGCAGCTATTTTATATATAAACAAGATAGTGTCCCTGTAATATGTGTGTATTTTTATATATATATATGTATATATATATGTATATGTGTGTGTGGTATTATATGGGGAGTTTACGAATGGTGTGAAAGAAAAATGTAAAAAACAACTAGCATTTAAGGCAAACTTCTTGTACTATTATAACTAAGTATGCAGATACGTTTTTCTCATGTTATTACATTTTTGCTGGCACACCATAGAACACAGTCCTGTTTTTATATTTTAACTACCCATGTGCAGGTGTATATAAATATCAAGGTTGTGGAAGTTTCTGAAAGAATACATATTTGTGTACAAATAGTCGGCGTCTGCTTTCTGGCTTGTAAAAGCTGAATTCAGTGGGGGATGCAAGTGTGAGATCAGATCTGGCTTTGGTTGTTACATGCACATTAGCTGCTATAGTACAGCACCAGTAAAGATTTGCTCGATGGTGCAACTGCAGTGGTTTCCAGTATGCACAATACTTGTGGTTTAAAGTTGCAAAGACTGTATGCAGCATGAAATATCATAAAACGTTTAATCTGAAGTGCTTGTTTCTACGTGCCTGGACTAAATGGCTTCATTTCAGAGTTTGATAGCCTTAAGACTTAAATTATAGTCTATAATTATAGACAAAAATGTTGAAAGGAGTTCGAACGACATCGGATATCTTTATTTGGGGCATTTTCTTTTACATCCGTTTCATATTGGTTTTATTACACTAAACGGCCAGAAACTAGTATTTATTTATGCACTTACATGCTCCGCTGACATATGGTTCTGAGTTGTTAGTTTAGCTTTTTCAATAGAGTGTATTTTCTAATGACCACGCCTGCATTTAGGTTTTTTTTTCTGAATTTTAAATTGGAAATTCGACTGGCAACCAATGTATTACCAGGTTGTTCTGTTTAATGAATTACTTTCAGAAAAAAAAACATTTGATTTAATTTCTTAAATTGAATAAATGTTTCTGTCATTTTGAAAATCTCAAATATTCGGCAGGTGTGAGTGAGGTTTTTATTTATGTATAAAGAAACACTGTTTTCCATCTCAGGCTCCAGATGAGGGCTTCTTCCAACTTTGCCCTGGTGTGTAATTTTCTCGCGGCCGACTGAGTGTCAGTGCTGCCAGTCCCTCACTGCCCCTTTGGAGACACCATGTCCAACACCTCCTCCTGCTCCTCCTCGGGGGAAACCAGCCCGGATGACACACCCCGAGGTGGGGGCACCATTCGTGTTTACCTCCCCAACAAACAGCGGACAGTGGTGAGGGTTCATAATATTGGAGTCTGATTTGGTTAAAAAGGCTTTTATTTGTTGTTAACAAACAGTTGGAATCGCTAATATAACCTGTGAATGTATATATTTACAATCAGAGGTTTAATAGCACTGTGTGACCATGTGTTCAGGTAAATGTTCGGCCTGGGCAAACTGTCTATAATAGTCTAGATAAGGCCCTGAAAGTCAGAGGCCTAAGCCAGGATTGCTGTGCTGTCTTTCGCCTTCTTGAAGGGTAGGTGTGTCTTAATAATTTGACTCTTAAAATGACTAAATCTCTCCTCATATTCAGTTGTTTTGACTTTGTTCTTCTTCTGGCCAGCCGGAAGAGACTTACAGAATGGGAAACTGACATCACACCCCTTGTAGGGGAAGAGCTTCTGGTAGAAGTGCTGGATGATGTTCCTCTTACCATGCACAACTTCGTAAGTGTACTTGCACAACAGATTCTGATTCAGCAAAGCTAGGTTCTCATTTTTAGGCCCTCATAGTTTTTAGGTTTTTCTTTTTTTAGTACTGTTGATGTACTGGAAAATAATAAGTGTATGTGGAATGATTATGACAAGCAAGTGCACATTATATATATATATATATATATTCTCTGATCTCTAGCTTTTAATTTGTTTACATTTTTCCCCTGCTGATGCTGTAATTAAATCTTCAACACTTTATGATAAGATAATATTTGTAATATTAGAAAATGTATTAGTTATGATGAACTAAAATTAAACAACATTCCAGAGCGATTGTTAATCTTGGTTATTATTAATATTTTATATGCTTATATTATTTTTATTTATTTTATTTATTTTTGCACTACAACTATAACATTTAAACAGATTCATTTTTTAGCTTAGGTTAATTTCAAGCTTAAGGTTAAATTTTATTTATGCTATGGCATGAATTATGGTCGTTTATTGCTTCTTTTTGCTGATTTTATGTGATTAAAAAACAATACTATTATGAAATGTTACTCCAGTGATTGAGCCATTACCCCAGTCTTCAGTTTCCTATGATTCTTCAGAAAATATTCTAGTATCCTGAGCAAGATTTATCATATATTTATCAAATGCATTATATTTTTTGTGGACATACGTCACATATCTATAATATACAATTTTTTATTTTTTTTTGTTCTTTGATGACAGTCCATAGAATTTTGAATGGTATTCTATACTAATAACATGACCATACACTTGCATGGAATTAACAACACCCTTAAATGGTGTAATCTTGTTTTCACAGGTACGTAAAACATTTTTTAAATTAGCTTACTGTGACTTCTGCCACAAGTTCTTGTTCAACGGCTTCAGGTGTCAGACGTGTGGGTATAAATTTCACCAGCACTGCAGCAGTAAAGTCCCTACAGTATGTGTGGATATGGACACAGTGACAAAACGGTATGTTTCAAAAGAAATTGTCTGTTTGGGTGTTCTTGTTGTAATTTTTTCAACTCGATTGTTCTCTTGCTCTCAGGTTTGGTGCTTCAGAAGACTGCCCTTCGATATTGATATATCCAGCCACCAATTCCATATCACAAAGTGACATTCCCTTAACTTCAGATTCTTCTGGGTACTGTCTAACTTGACCTATAAATATATGTACTGGTTGATTCCTTAAAGGGGAAATTTAGTACTAGCTGACATGAATGTATTAATTTATTATTATTATTATTATTATTTTTTTTTTTTTTACCTCTTTTAGAGAGGAACTGCTGACTAGCCCATCAGGCTTCCATTTGATCATGCAAAGAGAGGACAGTCAGTCTCTCCAAAGGCATCGCTCCACCTCAACCCCCAATGTCCACATGGTCAGCACACTGGAGCCTGGCGCTGCTGGCATCATGGAGGTTAGAGACAGAACTAGAGGATCATCAAGTCCACATACGTTTTCTAATTTGTATTTATTTATTTATTTTTTCCGAAAACAGTTCACCCACAAATGAAAATCACCCTCTCCAAAAAATTTTTTTTTTTCACATAATATTTTCCATAGAATAAAAGTCATGATCTGAAACCATAAAACCAGCATTTAAAAGGTTGCATAAAAGAGCAGTGTCAACATTCTGCTACATTCTGTTCCATGGAAGAAAGGAAGTTGTACAGATTTGAAGTTAAAAGGTCGAGGAAAGGCATTTTTGGGTGAACTATCACTTTACTAGAGTTAATACTCTGGCAAGATATCAAATGTCAAGATATGTTCACAGAATATGACATTGGAGGTTATGCATGCCTCCTTGATCATCTGTCCTCCATTGCATGTATTCATTCATTTTTTTCCTCCCCACTCTTATTTAGGATGCATTCAAAATCAGCACAATGGGTGAGTTGTTTTGTTTCTTAGGTTTTTCCACTCTGACTACTCATGTCTTACAAGAGTACACATTCTTTTCTTTTTTTGTTGCTTTTTTTTAATGCACCCACATTACATAAATTTTTGTTTTTAACCCATCTGTGACGACAATAACATAAATAAATGCACCTCTCCATATATGTGAACAGGCCTTCATATTCTAGTGTTGTCCACAGGGCAAGAGTCCTCTCCCAAGCCTTCCACTAGTCCACCCAATGTAGGGTCGCCAGGAAGAAGACCCCCCAAATCCCCTTCTGAGCCCAAGGAACGAAAGCAATCCTCATCTGATGATAAAAAGAAAGTGGTGAGTGTGTTGTGTGTCTTATTTTATTAGGATGCCCAGATGACTACAGAATACAGATTTTTTCTAAATTCAAAAACAATTTTTGTTTGTGTGGGGTTTTTTTAGCACCGGGGAGGTTACAGAGACTCCAGTTACTACTGGGAGGTGCACTCACGGGAGGTGTCCATGTTAAAGAGGATTGGAGCAGGTTCTTTTGGGACCGTCTATAAAGGAAAGTGGCATGGAGACGTGGCTGTCAAGATTCTTAAAGTCACAGAGCCCACACCAGAGCAGCTCCAGGCCTTTAAAAATGAGATGCAGGTTTTACGGTGAGTAGTCATCTGCATGGTTATAGCTTTAAAGACTGCCTGATGATGAACGTGTAACAGTAGTTCTCATTAATGTTGCTGTACTGCATTAGTAATGTCATCCGCTGCTATAGCCAGCTAATCTCCACTTCAAATCTTCTGTTCAGTATGATTTATTTGTGACCTTTGCTTTTCAGAAAAACACGCCATGTCAACATTCTGCTGTTCATGGGCTTCATGACGAAGCCTAATTTTGCCATTATCACGCAGTGGTGTGAAGGCAGCAGCCTTTACCGCCACCTGCATGTTACAGAGACCAAGTTTGACACCATGCGCCGTATCGATGTTGCTCGCCAGACTGCACAGGGCATGGAGTAGGTTTATTTATTTAATTTAGTTCACATGCTACATGCTGTCCCAACTGTACGATGTCAGTATACCCTACTGTTAAAAAAAAAGTTGCAGTAAGAAAATAATTTTAATCTGCAAGGATGTAGGGGTGTGCGACGTGTTTAAATGCATCTGAATGCCACTTCAGATGCAGCTTCTGTGGTTTCCTGATTTATTTTGTTGATACTGATATAATTTTATTGTTATTAGGGT
Source organism: Enteromius thamalakanensis (assembly GCA_032357475.1). Classification (NCBI taxonomy): domain Eukaryota; kingdom Metazoa; phylum Chordata; class Actinopteri; order Cypriniformes; family Cyprinidae; genus Enteromius; species Enteromius thamalakanensis. The sequence continues at coordinate 8,517,473 of JAUCMT010000105.1, read as the reverse complement.
AAAAATGACTTTTAAACTTAATGGAAAATATTAATTTCTATCACAATGAATATGAAGAATATGAAAAACTTTAGGAATCTAATTGTCATCTATAAAATCCCAATAAATATTGATTGATTATTGTTTTGTTAATATTGCACACCCCAACAAGAATGCAATTAATAGATCAACAATCAGAAACAACAAAAAACCCATCATGTTTTCTACAAAGATATTTAGCAGCCACACTGTTTAAAAATGATTTGTTTGGGATGCAATGAGCATGGAGGGCTGTAGTGCACCCAGTAAGTTTGAAAATGTTTAGGTTTAATATGAATAAACAGTGTTCATAATTGGCTGCTGAGGTAGAATATTCAAGTTGAGGCTTGCACCCGGTAACAGCATTTTTTTGTTACCACTTAACTATTGGACAAGTTTTTAATTTGGACTTATGTAACAAAGAACACCTGTAACTTCATGAAAACATCTTCAGGAGCTGCTTACACCAGAAGACAGTGCCCATTAATGTCACACTCTGTTCGGCTGAGACTCACAAGGAAACACACTCCTTGCACATTGTCTTAAATGCTACTCTCTTCCCTTAACAGTTATCTTCATGCCAAGAATATCATTCATCGGGACTTGAAATCTAATAGTATCCTTTCTATAATGTATTAGCAGTGCTCTTGTCTGTATTGTGAGATATCTGTTGCAGGATAGATCAGATTTAGCTGATTTGCTGCCAGTAGATGGCATCATAGTTGCATTTTCCTAAACCTAGTGGATTGACAAGCTGTTTTCGGTCTTAATGCTCGTAAATGAAGAATGGTCTCATTTACCTGAAATACTGGTGTGAGGTAGAAGGCCAAAGTTGCTGAATTATTGGAATAATATTGCTAATGCATTCTCTCTAGTATTGATGTAGTTATTGTTAGCTCTGCGTCATACTCCTGAGCTCATGTGTCAGATATCTTCCTGCACGAAGGCTGGACGGTAAAGATCGGTGACTTTGGGCTGGCCACAGTAAAGTCTCGCTGGAGTGGCTCTCAGCAGGTCGAACAGCCCAGTGGCTCCATCCTGTGGATGGTGAGTAATGATCAGACAGTTCAATACCTCATTCATCAAAGGATTAGTTCACTTTAAAATAAATTTCCTGAACATTTACTAACCTCTATGTCATCCAAGATGTTTATGTATTTCTGTCTTCAAAAAAATTAAGGTTTTGGATGAAAACATTCCAGGATTGAGTGCACTTCAATGGACTCCAAATGATTGAAGGTCAAAATTACAGTTTCAGTGCAGCTATAAACAATACCAGGGGCCTGTTCCATAAAACAAGTTTACCTAATAAGCCAGGCTTATGGCAGATAGTCTGACTTATTTTAAAACAAATAAACTGGCAATAAGTCAGACTTACTGAAATAAGCCTGGCTTATACTCTAATCTTGGTTTATGGAACAGGCCCAGGTGGCGAATAAGGGTCCTATTGACCTTTAACCATTTGGAATCCATTGATGTCCTCTTAATATTGGAATGTTTTCATCAAAAACCTTTTTCTTTTCGACTGAAGAAAGAAATACACATATATTGGATGACATGCAGGAGTAAATGAAGGACATTTTAATTTGAAAGTTAAATAATCCTTTAATGAATCTAATATCTTGTTGATTAATCTTAGTATTAATCTCGTCATTATACATCACTATCACTCTATTCTTCTATTTGATAATGTTCAGTGCTTTTGACACCGTCTGTATTGTTAAAAGCGCTATATAAATAAAAATTGAAAATTGATTTATTGTTGAGAAGAACACTTGTACAGCTTGTTTAATTCTGCTGTTGTTTTTCAGGCCCCTGAGGTGATCAGAATGCAAGACACTAACCCATACACCTTCCAGTCAGATGTGTATGGATATGGAGTGGTGCTCTATGAACTGATGTCTGGGAATTTGCCTTATTCAAATATCAACAACCGCGATCAGGTCAGTCATACGCCACAACTCTTGATAGATTAAGCCTTTTTTTTTGTCTAAGCTCAAAGTAGCGTTGAATGAACTTTGTTCAGCCCAAAATAACTATCCTGTCATCATTTACTCATTTCATGTTGACTATGACTTTCTTCCTTGGAGCTTAGAAGGAGAAGTGATCTATGATTTTTTTTTTTCTCTCTCTTCCTGTAGATTATTTTCATGGTGGGTCGTGGCTACTTGTCTCCAGACCTCAGTAAATTATACAGTAACTGCCCTAAATCAATGAAGAGGCTCATCATTGACTGTCTGAAATTCAAAGGCGATGAACGGCCTCTCTTCCCACAGGTAAGAATAGACAGCCCTTCTATGTTTTCCAGCAAAGTTATGTCAGATTAAATAATAGCGTCCTGTTTAATCCCTGCTGTTCTTCAGATCTTGGTGAGCATCGAGCAGGTCCAGGATTTGTTGCCAAAAATTGAGCGGAGTGCCTCTGAGCCCTCTTTACACCGTGCTGTACACGCCGAGGATCTGAACCCGCTTCTCCTTCACACCACACGCCTCTTGCCTCTGTGAGACTTCCTGAGACGATCCGCTCCTCTCCCAAATGCCGTGCAGCAGCATTCCCAGCATGGAGTTCCTCTCGTTATTCCACACATTGCTGAGAGCACCCTAATGACTTTGTCGGTCACACACATAGTCAAACACATTAACGTTATCTAGTTATTCATGTTCCCTCCCTCCTCTTTTCCATACCAGCTGCTCCTCCGTAAAGCTGCCTGTAGAGAATGTCAGATTCTTCCTGGACCAGCTGCTTTCTAAAACAGAAGCAGGAAACAAACCGTGCTCTTTTTACTACATGTAATGGATTTCAAAATCCAAGCATCATAACAGCACAATCTTAAAAACCTCCTTTTTTGAGGTATATTTAAACATGTGTTATGATTGCTTACGTTACTTTTTTTTACTTTGATGAAAGTAGCGTTTTACTTTAGAACAAGCAAAGAGATTTTCAAATGTCAAATGTCTCTTCTCTCTCTCTCTCTCTCTCTCTCTTCCTGTTCTCCTTGCTTGAAAATCATTTGCCAATGATCCACAATGTTGATGGCTCTATTCATCTACATCAGTCACTCTGCTTCGCAGTCCGTTTCTGATCATATACATTTCAGTTTGCATCTTTTTTTATTCCGTTATTTTTATTTTTGATTGAAAATATTGGTGTTAGATTTGGTTTGGTATACATGTGACTTGTGTCCTGAATAATTCTGCTGTGCATTTGTGATAGGCTATTTAAAAAAAAATTCCCATGTCTGATTTGGCTCTACCTTTGTGCTTCCTCTACACGTTGGTGTGCTTTAAATTGTGTAGCTTAGTGAATTTCAAGAAAATGGCACAAAGCAGAGGTGCACTTCCTGAAGTGATGTGGGAAGAAAAAATCCACTTTATTTTTTCTTTTCTTTTCTCTTTGGTGGCTTTGAAATGATTACACATGCGTTCTGAAGTACAAAATTCACAAACTAAACTAAAGTGGCACATGATGACCATAAGCAAGACTTGTGAAGAAGTACCATGCCAGTCTAACTTTTGAACTAACGCATTGTGTTTGTATGTGGTGGTGTTAAGTGGTCGCCTTTGCTGCCCGTGCTGTCGAACCTTCGTAGAGTAGCTCACACTTGGACATACTAAAGTGCAGAAGTTCTTAATCTTGGTCCAGGGTTCATGGAGATCCTAACAGTCTGAATCAGGAGTGTTACAGAATGGAGACTCCCAAAATACACAAAGCATGGGTTCAGCATGTGATTTTATTAACCGCTGTACATTGAGCTAGTGTTGAGCGACAGTTTAGAGGTTGTTGGTTGTGAGTGTCATTTTTTGTGAGTGTGTGAGAACAATGTTCATAAGTGGTCTTCATTTCACAGTCACACAGCCACTTTAAGGTGGAGTTCCAGTTGAAGCCCTAAAGCAGTTTTCAAAGAAATAAAACTTTTTAAATAAGCCTGCTAACTTTAGACCCGCTGCTGACCCCTGGTTAGTTGGCTAGATGTAATTATGAGTAAGACGATCAAACTTAAGATGCTCTTTGCACTTTTGCCCCGCCCATTCTCTTAGGGCTCTGATAGGAGCAAGAGGAACAGAAACTTTGTGGCATTTCCTTCAGATCAAATTTGCGGCAGTTCTTCTGGATGCTGTATTCGTCTTTCAGTTAGTTCAGTTTACTCCATACACTCAAAAGCATGTCTTTGCAAAACAGTTGTGCTGTTTAAATAGCAATATTAAAGATAACTTCCTCCCATTCATCTGGTTTCAATAGGACTGACTGAAACCTACGATGATGGAGCCTTATGTGACCTACGTTTTCCAGCTTTCCTTTTAATGGAGTCTTAATATATGTAACTTATTGATTCATAACTGACACTTGTACTAAAGGCAGAGCTTTGGTTCTTATCTAGCAATATTCGAATGGGGCTGGGTCCCCCGTTAAGCTGTATACTCATTCCAAATACGATGCCTATAGAAGATTCCCAAGTGATTCTGTCTCTCAAGATGGTTTCACATCCCCTCAGTGACTAATGGAAATGAGTGTTGTAGACAGACCTGGTTATCTCTATATATTACTGCTTGATTACGCACTTCCTCTGTCATTAACGGAGCTGAAGTGCTTCTGGACTCTTGTAGAATGATGATGTGGTACTCCAAGCGTAGGTTTTTTCCTAAGAAACCAGTGGTAATAATATTACTCAGTACAAAGGAGGTAATTGCGTTATCAAGCATTTGTAGATGGCACTATATGCTCTTCTCTATTCGTAACGGTTGAGAAAGCAAGACTATCGGTTTATTTTTGTATAGATTTGGATGCACAGCTAGTCCTATTGAAATGTATGATCCAATTAAAGCTGTAAATGAATTATGTGGCTTTAAAAAAACGGCAGAGAAACCTCTATAGAATTAGATTCAGGTTTAGGAACCAAATTCCAGCCTTATTTGTTGTACGAGAAACCATAACTGATCCTAGATCATTAGAACAGTTACTATTTCTGCCAACTTTGGGTGTTTGAAGCATTGCCTTAATGGCTTTAACGTCCCTCTGGATACATGTGGGACGTGTTTTTTTTTTCTCCCTCGTATCTTTGCAAGCACCTCCATTTGTTCACACTTTTTATAGTTTCTATTAAGCCCAAAATAAGATAATCAGTGTATGAGATTCAGTTTCGGCTTTGGCAAAAGTGTGAAACTTTAGATTGGTATACAAGCCACCGCTTTTCAGAACAGAAAATATAACGAAAGATCAGATTAGTTTAGCATATTTTAGGTGAACTGCAATAATGTGTTTATAGTTGAAGAGGTCTAAGGGGTGTTTGTGGAAAATGGTGTATTCTGCCGTGTACAGTTACTTTTTTTTTTTTTTTTTAAGAAAAGATTACTTTAAATTGTATTTGTTTCTATTTTTTGTGTGATGGTTCAAAAAGAACAAAATTATTTTAAAACATGTAAAGGAAATCTTAGTATTTTTTAGTTTTTTTTGGGTCTTAAATATTCTGGAGACAGGATTTTGTTCTAAAATAAAACCGTTGAATTATGATGCCTGGTTTCATTAATGTTTTTTATTTTTAAGTGCTCTTTCATATTTCCTGAACTTTGAGTGCTTTTTCATAACCGAAAGCATCATTGCAAGCCACCCATTATGACCGTAACTCTAGAGGAAGTGTTGGTTTGCTGTTGGGGGCACTTCCTCTAACAACAAACATAAAACGCTGTATTTGCTTTAAAGTTTCAAAAAGGAGAGAAGACATTTTCATTCTGTTTTAATCACATTAGCTTGCAGAGAAAAGAAAAGAAAACACAATATGTGTTACAAATGGGTTTAAATAAGCATGTGGGTTTCACACTGTGCATATTCTGGGAAATCACATGGTTGGGTCATTGCTACAGCTAGTCAGAAAAGGAAGTGATCAGAAATAAATGCTTTACATTGTTCAGCTGTAGAACATATGTCAATTACAGTCAATGTAATAAGTGAATAACAGGAAAGCATTAGGTCATGAAAGAGAATCAGTACTTATATACAGTGTAATATGCCATATTTTTGTGTAAGGATTATTTATCGTGGAAAATCTATCTTACATCTACATAACTTCACATTCAGTTAAAAGTGGGTTAATTCAGTGTCTAAAACCCCCTAAGAAAGTTTCCTTTTATGCTGTGATGGCCAAAGGTAAAATAATACTGCTGAAAGGAACCAGTTTTGAACTGCTCTTGCTACTAATTCATACAAGCAAAATAAGAAGAACAATACAGAAGTTACAGTATTTATAGATTTGTAACACTGTTTCTTAGAATATTATATATATATAAGCATCCGTAGAAGAACTGCAAGCTGTCTTGTCTTTTACAAACGGTCTTGTTCGGTCTAGTTGTGGGACAATAGTTATTAAAAACACAAACTGTAAAATATGGAAACATTTCTCCCATGGAAATTTGTTAGATCACTTGTATCCTAACCCTGATCGACTTATGTGGCAGAACAGGGTCATTGAGAAACACATACCCAAGACCTACAAGAGGAGAGATTGTTTAGTCAAGGTTATAAAAATAAATGTTATTATATTACACTAATTTAGTGCTGATCTGCATTAAGTGTAAAACAATAGCCGCCAAACTAAAGTGATGTCTTTTTAGATTATATATGTTTATATATATATTTATATGGGATCATTTTTTTCTATTAGTCAATGTGACTGACAAGAAATAAAGCCTTATATGGAAACTCATACCTCAATAATGCAGACAATAATGATGCTAATCCCTGTGTTTAACAGATTGTCTTCAAATGTTTTCTCCAGCTTTGTGAAACAACCCTAAATCAACAATCAAGACAATACATGTGATATAAGATTGAATCGGCTGCATCTCTATATAACGGTTTTTATTAATATTGCTTTGCTATGTAGATCATATAGAGATGATATAAGTGCAGTATTACCTCCTGCCAATATTTAGTTTGATTTGTAGTGTTAACGCATGAATCTGGTACAGGTGTCCCCCAGTCTGTATAGTTACGGATTCCACAGCAATGAAACTGTTGATTTAACAGACAAACTGTCATTTATTGTTTATTTATAAAGAACAAAATTGTGCCTGTAAAGAAAAAACAACACTGAGCACCACCCATATAAATGAAACACACTTACAGTCTTTTGCACTTTGTCCCAGTCATCTTCTCCAGTTGTACCATTGTGTCTTCTATCTCTGGATTTTTTTAAACCAGCATCAAGATCCTCACCAATGAATGTCCCAATCTGTGAGTAAAAAAGCACAGCCCAATGAGCTTTTCCTCATATGTACTCAGCTTCCATATACAAATCCAGTTTCTTACCGGTTTCTCGAATATCAGTAAAGCGCAGGCACCAGCCAGCTCAGCCAACATTAGAATGAACAACAGTATGAAGAACTAAACCAACCAAAGGAAGAGAGATATTGAGTTAAAAAAAACAAAGTTAAACTTAGGCTGATGATACACCTGCCATCTTTTTGTCAGCAATGCTTCCTGGACATTTTTGGGTACATGGGTAACAAACTTCTATTTCACTCTCAGAACCTTTTGGTACCTTTTCAAAAAGTACAAGTACCAATTGTACCTGAGGGATCCAATTGGTACATTAAAGGTACACATTAGTACTTAAAGTCTATGTATATGAACCTAATAGCTACAAAGGTGCAACCCAGTGACAGCTTCTGTACTTATTTTCCTGAGAGTGCTTTAGATGTTCTTCACCTGGTTATCCAAAGTTGCCCAGTATACAAAGTTTGCCAGTGTATCATCAGACTTAGTGCACAACAGAGATTGTGCAAAAGTGTTAATGATGGATGCAAACAATGTTCTGCTTTAGACTCACAGACATAAGCAGGCAACGATTTTCCTTCAGGGCTCCAAGAAAGCCCAAGAAGGAGACACAGGTGATAATGATGCCAGTGATGAAAAGTGAGTTTGCGATGTTCATAGCCTGGAGACTGGGGAGTAGGGCAGCGAACCTGGAGAATGTCATCAAATAGATGCCGAATCCAAAGACGGAAGCCCCACAGACCTATAATGGTCATTTCAACCAAACAAGAGAGCGTCAAGACCTGTGTTTTTCATATTTTTAGAGTGCCTTATAAGAACAGACAGAGAGGTCTTTGTGGTTGTTTAATAGAGTGTATGATGGAAACATTGCTGTTTGACTCAATTGTCTGTCTATTTATTTATTCATGAAAAACGGGTACATTGAGCAGGAAACGCACATTACTGTATGTCCAATATAGGTATATTTTATTTACAAAATATATATTTAATTGATTATGAATAGGTTAAATTTTATTAAATTTTAGTTTAATCCTTAAAGCAACCTGGGAAAAAAAACAATTAGCCTAATATTTAATAGACAAAAGTATTTGTGTTAATATTTGTGTTTAATATTATTTTGTTTATATATGCACTGTAAAAAATATCTGTAAAATTTACAGTGAAGAACTGTAAGCTCGGGTTTCCAGAATTCCACCATAAAAAATACAGTAACAACAATTTAGTTTTTAACCGTTATATTTACAGTTAAATACTGTAATTTCAATAACTGATATAATGTTAATATACCAACGTATTAAAGTACTGAAATTTGTTTTGAAACTTTAAAATACACTGATAACCACCCAAAGCAATGAACATATAAAGAACGTGCTCATTTACACAAGCACTAAACACCATCATGCAATAATTATTAATTAAACAACATTAAATGAAACGTAAAACCCTAATAAACATAACTGATAAGAAAATACTAAGAAGAAAAAAATATCAAATTCAATCAAAATTTGAAAAGCAATGCAGGAAATGATTTTTCCCTGTAAATTTTACAGGAATTTACCATTAATCATTTAACAGGATTATACCGTAGCATTTTTTACAATGTGAGATTTTCCCCTTTTTGTTTTTTTGTTTGTTTTTTGAGGTAAGAGGTTAAATAAGGCTCAATCCCATCATAAGTAGAAATATGCAAATAGAAACCATACAATGGGATTTACCAAAGAGAACATTTTAAACAATTAAAATATAAGGTAAAACCAGGAATTTGTTAATGGCCTGAGATTAACAATTTAAAGTGTGAAAAGACTTATATATTGTGAGAGAGTCTGAAAATGGATACATACAAAAAAGATGAAGTTCACCACACACATGGTGTACTTAAGGCACTTCAGGCACGACATCTTCCAATGCGATCTGGAAAGTTATCAAACACATCAGGCTGAGGTTAAACTCTTTTCTCACACTGAGACCTAAATTGTCTTCTTTCACTGACTCAGTACTATCAGAAAAAAAAAAAAGGAGGTGGAGCTGAGATAGGCTAATGGAATAATATCTTACGCATGAAACTGCTAAATAGGGCCCGGTGAAGAATTTGACGGGCTGTCATGCATTTCCGTGTAACGTCCTTTACCAGAACCAATAGTTTAATTATTTCCAACACTTCACGGTGAAACCAGACTTTTTAAGATGCACAAGAAAAATAAAAAATACTGCTTAAGAAACTATGAAACTAGAACTGGACATTTCATGAAAACGTCTTTATTTTATTCCCTTTTTTTAACGAGCAACAATGTGAGTCCAGTAACAAAAATATCACTCACTCAAATTAAGAATGAACATAAAAGTCAAGAAAATTTCATATTCTTACCTTTAATTTCCTTGGTAAAGATGCTCGAAAGAATAATCCTCAATTAAGACAGTTGGACTCGCCCTTTGTGACTGTGTTGTTCTTAAAATGCAGTGGGAGTGCATCAGGTCGTACTTCCTCTGTGCATGACGCAGTGTCAAACTGACAGAAAGAAAGAAAGAGGCGCTATGAAAAAAAGTGTGATTCACCGTCATTGTACCACATGGTTTACATGCATGTGCCCGAAATACATCTGGTAAAGAGAAGCTTGCAAACAACTCTCCACCTGCAATGCTTCGTGTTAAAACCACGTAGGTCACTTTACGCTTTACCTTTACTAATAAAACGGCACAAAAAATGTGCATCAAAAAATAAATGTATTTTACTGACAGTTCTAAACATTACCAGATATGTTGCACAGGTGCAATTGTAAATTCATAATGGGCCAGGACATATGTAGGTGTTTCTGTTACACTATTAAAAATGTTTCACCCTTCACCCACAAGTCTTCTCATTAGAAACACTGCCATGAAGACAAAAACAAGTGATTCTTAAAGGGCTAAGTAACTGCATTATTATGCATTGTTTCATCAGCATGTATCTCTGTGTCAGGGTTTTTTATGTGTATAATTTGCATGCTTTGACCTTGTACTGTTTTCACTGGTAATCTATAGACACTGACAGACACAGTAAATGCATGTTCAAGCCAGAAAAAAAAACAAATGCATATTTTGGAGCGTAGTGTGAATTTTTTTTCAAACTCTCAGTTTTAGGTGAGACCCTGACTTTTTATCACTTTTTATTTTTTTTATCAAGTACCAAGGGTGTTAAAATCGAGAAATAGTGATATAAAAACACTGCAAAGATGATCTAAACACCATAGGGTTATAACAAAGATTACAATGTAATATGCTGAAGAAAGGTTAACATAAAATAATGGTGTGATGGATAGAGGTAACACAGGAGAAAAAAAGTGAGTCTCAGGTCTCCTCCCCCTTCTCAGCTCATTATGTAGCTTGCATTAGCACTGTGGTACTTATCCCCAGTTTTGGTTCCTCAGACTGAAATGAATCCTCACAGGCAAATAAAAACAACACAGGAAAGAAAACTGACTTAAGAGATTTAATACTTTACAATGTATGAACTAAAGAAAAACACAGGGGACCTAAAGCACAACTTAAATAAATAGTAACATTGTGATTTATTAAAAAAAAAATAGAAGGCGTGAACATTGGTATGATAAGTTTGTAATTCAAGCTATCAAGCAGAAATTACTTTTGCTCAAAAAAACAAACAAAAAAACAACAACAATGAATTATCAGGTGCGCAGAACAAAACAAAACAAAGAGGAAGTTTAGTCTACATCGTAGCTGATACAATCAGAACAAAAATATTGTTTATTTGCCATAAAGTGAAAAAGTGACAAAAAACGTCTTAAAAACAGAAGGAGCAGACGTTTCAGCTTCTGTTTTTTTAGTGCTCCAGCATATGGAAAAATGGAAAATAAAACATATTACTGTATTTTAGTGTGGACAATTTCAGCTATTCATACTCAGCTATAAACTTGTAATTGCCTGTGTTAATTAATAACCTTGTCTTGCTAATTGTTTTTTTTTTATGTCTTACATTACATTTGTTTCTTAAATTCTGCATAACTAATAAGGAATTATTTAAGAACTTAATTTCTAATGTTAAAGGAAGTTGTGTTAGCAACTCTGTCATACCTCTGATGAATGAACTCATTTTAATTCACTAAATATTAAGGTTCATGGAAAATAACTACTACTACTATAACTACTACTGAACATTTATACGCACACAAATAGTCACTGTAATAATCATGTTACGAGCCACTTGAGTAAAAGAACAGATACCCCAATAAATATTACTCCAGTAAAATTACACATATTTCTATTCATTTTCAAAATTACATAACAAGGGGTGAAAACCAAAAGGGTGTATGCAACATTTTAGATATATAAATAAATACATATCAAAAGAAAGCTCTTAATGAGGTGGAAAAAATAAACTCATCCGTGAGTGTTTTTGTTTTGGCACTTCTGCAAAGTTTTGCATTATTGGTTCTCATCGTACATGTTTTGCCTGTATAGTAAAGAAAATTGCTTTGTGTTCTTGTTCTGTAGGAAATCTGCTTCCGAAAAAAGAACCACAACTCCACAAACCAACAACAACTTTTATAAATATACAGTACACTCTGTAAAATGGTGATTTGTTAATTAATTATTTTACTGAAACCCTGGGATGAAGCTGGTGCAGATTTGGTTTTAAGTCTTGAGTAGTTTTTTCTCGTGTTATCCTCTAACCCTAAAGGTTTAATCCTTACACATTAAAATAGGCCTATTGATCAGGTTTGAAATAGACCCTGCAGAATTATTTGATAATTAGGCCTATTTATGAATTACTAATGGGTTCCCAATATTTTTACTTTAGCATACTCATACGGTTTAAGTTTCGAAATAGGTCCTGCGGAATTATCTGATAATTCTTTATTAATTATACTGAGTTACTTGTATATTTAATTTCCCTCAGTCCTTGCCTTATACAGGAATTTAATTTTTGGTTTATGCTGAGGAGGCACACATACTGTATTGTATATAAAATATAAACACTAAGGTAAGTTATCGCAATGGACTAGAGTGGTGGTGGGGTTCCTGCTGATTTCTTACAAAACACTCACAAAACAACTAACTTCAGAAGCAAAACCTTCATAAAATGTATTGCATTTATTAGGCCTACTATTTGATTTTAATGCTACTACTAACATTTATACGAAAGGGTCACAACTCATTGTAATTGTGTATGACTGTTCATTAGTAGTTTCTTTAATATTAGTTCTTCAGTAGGTATGACAGAATAAAATAGTTATTGATTAGTTGTTACTTAATTATAAAATTGTAGTATATACTGATGGTTAACACATCTTCCTTGGTAGTTAACCGTAGTGAATTAAGTGTTAATTAATAATTTACCTGTTAGCTCTTCAATAATTAGTAGTTTTGCAACAAGAAACAGTTTTCTTATTTTTACAGTACTGTGACTGTTTTTTTTTTTTGAGTCATCAACTTATAATTTGGAACTTAAAGGCCGGTTTCACAAATGGGGCTTAGCTTAAGCCAGGACTAGGCATTTATTTTAATTAAGACATTTAAGCAACTTTTACAAAAAAGACTTATAAGAAAATATTACAGGTGTGCATCTTAACACAGAATACTGACACGTTTTTAAGATATTTTCATTTTGAGACAGCTCAATAATGCAATTTAGTCTGGGACTAGCTTAAGCCTTGTCTGTGAAACTGGGGGAAAATTAAACTGGGGCTATTTACGGTTGTCATAACTCAAAAAGTTTGGAAACGGCATAATTGTTTTTAAACACTACATGTTTTCAGAATGTATAGATAATTATGGGTTTTAAAAGCTACGAAAAAGGCTCAATTTAAGTTTTATGTTATCATACCTAACATTTTAGCTTAAACCATACTAAAAACCTGAGATATAAAACATCCAGTTAGAAGCTAAACTTTAAATTTTTAATTTAGACTTTTCAACATTCCACATGTTGGTGACAACCATGAAATGATCAGTTTGATACAGCGGCTTGCTCAAACACTGAGCTGAGGAGAACAGCAATTCAATCTCTCCCAGTGTAAAACAATGTTGCACAACTGTAGAGAGCAGCAGCTACAAGTGATAGGAAAGAACACGGACAATAGCAAAACCCCTTGCATATCTTTGCAATAGTGCAAATTATTGAAAAAAAATCTAGAACTGCTTCACCGACATCTCTGCCTCTTTACGAAGATTTTAAGATACAGGAATAGACATGTTATCATCATTTAGATTATTAATCATAGTATTCAAATAAGGCCATGAAGAAATGAAATATTAAAGTTTAACAAACTATTAGCTAGTGGCTAAATCATGACAAACCAAAGTAACACCAGATACTGACCAGCTACATATGGTCACACAGTTCAGTGCAGCTTCTGATACATTAAATATATATATAGATATATATATATCTCTCTCAAAAGACATCTTAAATACCTATATGCAGTAAAAAAACAAGCATTTGGGAAAAACATTCTTCACATTGATGGTTGTTACTCAGGCAGCATTACGTATACAAGGATGAAAATTTAATCAATTATACATAAATTAAAACCTGACAGCTGATGAGATGATGTGATGGATGGAGGTCCAGGTGAAGTTCATATTTTCTTTTGATTAATTTCTGTCCAACTGAAAGAAGAACAAAAGGGCTTTTGGGATTTCTGCAGTGGCATTATAGCAGACAACCTGAGAATACAGCAGCTTGTTAAATGGTGTCCCACATAGTTCTCTGTGCTGCCTCTGAATGAGAGGCCAAGGTCAGTGTACAAAAGCACACAAAACCTTCAACAACAGACGCACACTCTTTCAAACACTCTTCAACAGTTTTTTCAGATCATACTCATGATTGAGGTGGTTGCTTTTCACTTGGAGAGGACAGGTATGGCTTTTAGTTCAGTGTTCAAGTCCTTCCTGTTGGTGGCAGAGGTGAGGACCAGAAGCGGCCCATTGCAAAAATGCCAGTCACACTCATGTTGGATCTCTCGTCCCGTTTCCTTCCTGTCACTTGCTCCTAAATTTGCTCAGTAGAAGCGCTTGCGGCGGTTTTCTTTATAGTGATTATATAGAAATAGAATAACCACAACCACTACAACCAGCACGACGACCGAAACAATGAAAACAAAGAAGGTGGTGATGATGCTCCTTCCTTCATCCTCCACAAGAACTGTGTCAAGAAAACATAAGATGTTGGAAGATACAAACATTTGTGCTTATCTGAAAAATGTCACGCACTGAAATGAAAAGAAGATGTATTACCATTATGGTCCACTCGATAGTCTACACTAGGCAAGGTGAGCTCCTGCTGGTCCTCTTCCTCTTCAGGACTCCGTTCCACTGTGAGCTCATACAGCTTGAAGGAGATCAGGTCATGGTTATCTAGAAACAAAACATGCAAAAAAAAATTAATAAAATAAAAATTAAATTATATAATAAAATAAAATATAAATAAAATTACAAATTCCGATGAGATGTAAAAAATAACATTGCACCTTAAAAAAAAGGTTTTCATTTCCAGGGAACATCAAAATTATTTTACAATTATTTGATATTATTTAACTAGATATTATTAAGCATACTAGCAGTTATGGAGCTTCAGATAATAAACACATTTTATTATCCATTATGTTTTTAATGTAAAATACATAAGAGCAAAAAGCTTCCTATGACTTAAAAAATATTGTTAAAACTCTTTTTTAAAAATACAAACTAATATAATACATTACTTTATGGCCCGATTTCACAAACAGGGTTTAGCTTAAGCCAGGACTAGGCATTAGTTAAATTAAGATATTTAAGCAACTTTTACAAAAATGCCTCATAAGAAGATATTAAAGGTGTGCATCTTAACACAGAACAATGACACTGACGTTTTTTAAAATATGTCAGAGCAAGATATCTTTATCTGAGACAGCTTAAACATGCAATTTAGTCTGGGACTAGCTTAAACCTGGTCTGTGAAACTGGGGGATAGTAATTTTTTCCTCTTTTGATTAATAACATCACAGCAGCTGGTTATTAGCTTATGTTTCACAGACAGGGCTCAAATGAAGGATTGTGGCGTAGTTCAGTTAGGACATTTAAGTAATTATTATAAAAGTGCCTTAGTACAAAAATGACTGGTATTCATCTTGAGACAAAACAAAGGCTCTGATGTATTTTAAAGTCCGGGGCATGAAATCTCTATGAATGAGCTGCCGAGTGAAATATGTTTGATGAGTGTTACATAATCTCTCAATCTCTCGCTGTTTAGTTTGCACTAATCTGAGCAATGCCTGAAACTTTCCTGTAGCAGGCTGTGAAAATATCTAACATTGCATTTTACTAATAATCATACTTAGCATTTTGCATTTAATTGTGTTGTATTATATGTGTCTGTTGTGTGTCTGCAGCTATGATTAGTGCTCCTCGTGTACAACTGAAAAGCCAAAAAGCACAAACTGAAGTTGATATCACCGATCCTGTTCTAAAAACAAGGGATTTGAGGGAAGTCTTTGATGATATTTCCTACCTCATCCGTTTCTGGAAATATGGAGAAACAAAAAAGGTAATGAATGTATCTCCCTTTAAAAGCAAACCAGTCACAGCATCTTTTCTAACGTGTTCTTGTTTGAATCTCAACAGGAAGAACTAAAAACACAGCAGAACAGAGTTATGTTGCCAAAACTCCAGCCTCTTGTGAAGTACTGTGTTGAGGTAGAGATTTTGTACTTCTTCAACAGAAGTCAGACCAGCAACAGCAGCTGTATAACCAACACCCGCAGCAGTGAGCAAACCATGTCCATTTCTACTTCTGTTTTTGACTGTAGATGCTGCCTGTTTATATATTTATGTTTGAGGTGAGGTACACATTTACTGAATGTTTTATGTCTTAATGTGATTTAACCTTTGATCTCGTGTGATGTTCTGTCCGCTCAGATGAGGTAGAGGCCTGGGTTATAGCAATCGTGCTCCTGGTCAGTTTTCTGGTGGTGTTAGTTGCTGTTGTCCTGATCTTTCTGGCTGTGTGGTTTGGCTACAGAGGGTACGAATTTGTTTTCCCTAAAGATGAGCTGAACGATGATCTGAAAAAGGTAATGAAAGAATAAGAGAGTCTATGAATAATGAACTGCTTTCTGTTACTGACTTTCTCTCTTGCTGTTCTCTTAAAGTTTTTGTCAAACCGCTTCCAGCCTTTAATACTTCCGAGCATGGAGAACAAGGAGCACTGTAGTGAGCTGAGGATATTGCAGAAGGAGCCCAACAGTCCTCTGGACAGTCAGCAGACAGAAGAACCGATGAGGACCCAGACACCGAAGAGCGAGGGTTGTACAGGAGCTGATGTCAAATCTCAAATGATCATCACAACAGAACAGAAGCCCTTGCTTGATGAAATGAGTCTGTAGTAATACTACTATCACAATCACTGACTATTGATCATTTATTTGGCCACTATTCTGTAATTAAAGGCACTTTTTTTTCAAGTAGGACAAGCTATCAAGTTAAACATGTCAGCAAGGGCTGCTAGTGGTGGCACTCTTATCGCGCAATTAAAATAATGTTGCCGTAATCTGTTCACAGAGTTGGGTTGGGATCTGGGTCTATACTATGCAAGCTATGATGACTTCAGTGGGTTTCACACAGCACACGCAAGCAGTCCATGCTAACGGATGAGTGTTCACACAAGGGCAGGGTGTAAAAGGAGTTATAGACTATATCTAGACTAAGAATAGATTAATAAAGACAGTCGCATAAAGTACGCTGGCAGTGAGATAAATCAAAGCACATGGTACACAGTGTTCGGAGAAAAACACGACAGGAATAAGATGCTTCTCTGTAGCCTGCTGCAGTACAAGCCACGGTTCAGCTGCTCCTGCTCTTAACAGTTTACGTCAGGGGTCATCAAGTTCTGTCCTGGAGTTTAGCTCAAACACACCTGAAGCCACTAATCAAGCTCTCACTAGGTGTACTTGAAGCTTCCAGGCAGCTGTGTTAGGGCTCTGGCTCTTTATTTGTATTTATTAATTTCTTTTATATATCAAAATATATTAAACGTGCGTGTGGTAAGAGAATCTACGGCATATCGCCAAAACACAGAAGGAAACGCGTTGTGAATAATATCACAGACGTGGCATTCAGACTCTAGAATTATCAGAGGATGTGAGAGAAAAACACAGACATGGCAGATTCAGACGGGATTAAAATCACCAAGTGCTTCTGTGAAACAAAACTGTCTTTAACGACCCCCGGTAAAACTAGTCCCGTCTGAATAGAGCTTTACTTTTAGTCATTATTGAGGTAGCGTGAAAGAATATGATATCCTAATGTATTTTACTTGAAAATGAAGTACTTTGATAAAAATGATTTTTTTATCCAAAATGTTGAATTTCTCAATAAACCCATCTGCATTGATGATAAAGAACACGCAAAGATAGAATAAAACTCTTTTGTTTTTTGTTTGCTTAAAATCAGAGGTCTTTATTTTGATATATGAATATATGCCTATCAGAAAATATTTCGAAGGCCATCAAATTTAGGTGACAATCATAAAACAACTTTTTTAAAAATCCCAAGAATCCATTTTTTAAATTTATTCCTTTTTCAGTCGATGCACAAACAAATCAATACATTAAACATTTGTTTCAAAGTCCCTGCCTTCGACTTCTGTCAGTTATAACTAAATTAAAACAATAAATGACACTGCTTCATTTAACACAATAGACTGCTGTCTCAGCTCTTTCCTTTTCTTTTTGCTGTTTTTAATAACCAAAGTGTCCCTTCACAGATAAAGGACTTTGTTATACAGTACACTGACTAACATATGTAGTTCCCCTGATGAACATGAACAATGTAAGGAAACTAGCTTGTTCTTTTATTCTCTGTTGTTTTACTTCATGTAAATTTGTAATGTAAAATAGTTTTTTGTTTTTTTATAAATAAAACTCCAGTAATTATAATCATGATTAGTTTAGTGTGTTTCATTGTGAAATCTACTAGCAATTTCTAAGTGAAAATAAGTCCTAAACGTCGGAGAAAGAAGCAGAGGTTGGCCCACTGGATAGTGGATGCCATCATCTTGGCGTACCAGGCCCAAGACAAGCCGTGTCCTCTGGGCGTGAGCTGCGAGCTGGGTGACACCGAATGCCTTTGCACGGTATTACAACCTTTGGGTTGTGCCAGTCTCTTCCTCTCTGTTGAAGTGACACTGGCCGGTGTCCTGTCACATGGGGATGCGAGCGCTTCTATTGTCCCAGCTGTGAGCATCCTCCAGCAGCATCTGCAGTCAGGCCTGGGCGGAGCGGTCTGACGCCAGGCCCGGTGTCAGGTGCCAGCCTGCCTGTTGGTCAGCCCCTGTACTGGGCTAGGTATCCTCATGCCTGATTCCCTGCGAGTAATCTCATGTGAGTAATACTCCATAGTAAAGTTTCCCTCTGTAAACTGGTGTCTTCCCTCAGCCTGTCTCTGCCGTCAAGTTGTCTCCCCCCTTCCTTGGGTGGAACCTGACCCAGATGTCTACTTCGTAGGTGCACTGCCCCAGACCTGGGTCAGTCCATATTAGCTTTCCACATATTACCTCCCTGTGGGTAGGATGTGGCCTCTTCCTCGGAAGGCTCGCTTCCCCTTCGTTCCGCCAAACTGTAACAACAAACAGGAGGATCTGAAGCTGTCCTCTCGAAGGTCGAAATTCCTTCCCTAGAGTCTGTTTGATCCCTACGGGTTAAGCGAATTTGCGCTGGGGCCTTGGGAAGATTACAACCTTGCACAGCAAATGTTGACGCGCTTGTGCTTGCCAGAACTTTTGGAGTGCTGTTGGTTGTGACGGCGTTCAGGTTGTGGCACTTTCCATATGGACCGTTGTCACGACATAACTCGTAGTGACTGACAGACAGGGAACGTCTTGGTTTCATATATAAGCCTTGTTCCCTGATAGAGGGAACGGAGATGTAATGTCACCTTGCCACAACCTCGACCCATCGCTGGGGGCCCAGGGACCTGGCTCTCATCTCCTCAGCAATACCTGTTGAGTGGTTACACCTGCTGCCCTATTTATACTAACTTATTAGAATTAGAATTAAATATTAAATAATTTATCAAATAGAAAAAGATGAAAAGGGCTAGCTGCTTAGATATTTTTTATTTTATTTTTTATATGCATTTGTTGTTTGACTGTCAGTTTTAATTGAAAAAAAAATCTAAAGAAACCTACACATCCAATTGTGATGATGTGTAGACTGTTGTAATCATAGCACAATAGTCAGATATCACTTTTGTGATTTAAATGTTCTAAAAAGAACATTATTTGGTGTAATGCAATGTTTATGTAGTTTAAGCTTATAATTCACTTTTTATTTTGTGTCACCATACTTGTATAACTATTCATGCAGCCGTCTTTAAATAGTGTTTGTTGGCTTCTGAATGCATGCCTGTTTGGTACCAAAGGAATGAATGGAGCTAAGCTAAATGCTAACATACTATGTACATACATATGTATGTTAGACCCTATTCCATCTAAACTATTAAAAGAGATGCTTCCAGAAATCATAGATCCTCTTTTGTCTATTATTAACTCATCATTGTCATTAGGATATGTCCCCAAAGACTTTAAACTATTATTAAGCCTCTCGTTAAAAAACCGCAACTTGACCCTAAAGATTTAGCTAACTATAGACCGATCTCAAATCTCCCTTTTCTGTCAAAGATACTAGAAAAGGTAGTATCCTCACAATTATACTCCTTCTT
>JAUCMT010000105.1:8467513-8497393 GCA_032357475.1 Enteromius thamalakanensis | reverse complement strand
CGATATTATCATTATCGTGGGCCATATATCGCCACAGAATTGAATCGTGAGTTACCTGTATCGTCCCACCCCTAATTTCTATGCAGTAGCCAGTTTCTGGGTGGTTGTTGGGTGGTTGCTAAGTGGTGAGACATGATAAGTCCCTACTCTTTTCTCATATTTTAACACTGACAATGTGACAATTACAACAATTACTTTAAAAAGAAAGAACCTCCTCAAGAAACCACATATTTTGGGACATCTGCAACAAAATAAAACAATTAGTTAGTTAGTACGTATCTTTAATATAAATATCCTGTTTAAGGTTAAATATATTGCGATTGCCATTTTATGTCGTCTTTATAGAATAGGCCAAGTAATAATTTTCTCTTTCCAGTTCATAGCATTCTAAACGATATAGGCAGACCCTCAGGCTGTGTCTGAAGCTAAACGTCTTTATCATTCCACGCATGTGAGAGTCGGTCAGAAGGTTGAGAGGATTTCATATTAAAGAGAATATAGTTAAGAACCCTAAAGTGATGCACCTCAGAGTCTGACATCACAGCTCAGGGTCAGATCTCCTCTCTGCACCATTCTCCAACACAAAGACTGAAAGAAATATATATCACCCCTGAGAAGAGCCCTTCAAAACTCACAATGCTGTTCTGTAAGCAAACAAAGAGGGACAAGGTTACTCTAACGCCGCCTGTGCAGATTACAAATCAACCAAAGGCTTTTCATGAGCCTGAGGTATTTAAAGTAAAACGAGTAATTCAAACTATTCATATTCTGCTCTTGTAATGTGAAAGACGCAAGTAAACAGCGGTAAAACGGGTCGAGAGGACAACCATGAAATAAAACACAGTAATAGCATGCATTCATTAACAAAATGACAGCATTAACCTAATTAAAAGAGCAAACATGGGGGGGGATGATGTCATTATACAAGTTCAAAAACCTTGAGACACAGGATCGTACAATACTTGCATCATAATGCACGCAGGCCACATTTCTATTCCAGACTCGCATGCACACTACTCTTTTGTTTATTGTCAACAGGAGTCGGTCTTAAATGAGCTGGAGGACATGGAGGTAGATAATGCCTTTGAAACCAGGCAAGATAGATACTCAACCTTGTACACGCCTCCTGACCGATATGGGTTTTTAAATGCCTGATGGTGATACAGATATGTAAAGGAGAGGGTGAGCAAAACTACACAGTATAAAACATTAGTCATTTTGTCTTAATTGTCGTCATTTTCACGTTATTTTGTCATTTAGACACAGAAAAAAGTCTTAGTCTCTGCCTAAGTTAAATATAGGTCCAAATAAATATAGAAATTAACGAATATAACTGAATGAATACAATATAATTTGGAGTCTGATTGTTCTTATTATCTATTACACTGTCTTCATATTAATGACACTGTTACTTCAGGAGAAGTGAGAGTTGGGATTTTGAGAAGATGAATAATAAGGCTCTTTTATATTTAAACTATTTAGATTCAATTAAAATAAAACTTAAAGATGCAAGCTAAAATATAAATTGCACAAAAATTAAATAAATAAATAAATTGTTGCACTGGAAATTAATCAAAATAAATTAATTAAGTTGCTGTATTAAAATGACAAAACTAAAACTGAAATAAAAAATGTAGTAATTTAAGTTAAACAAAAAAAGCACATAACAAAATAACAACAAATTACTAAAACTAAAATGAAAATAGCCAATTCAAAATATGAATAAATAGTAAAATAACATTGTATGTCTAGACAGACCTGAATAGTGAAGCATTCAGATCAATTACAAATAAAGCCAAGAAGAAAAATATACCCTTTCACATTGTGGTGCAGTCAGTTATGAAAAAAAAAAGTTTAATAAAGCACTTCTTTTCACTGCATTCACTAAAGCTGGTGTTACTTCAAACACACCGTTCTTCAACTGATCATTAAAATCGACCAAACACTGACTGTGAACAATCATTTTTGTGTCCAAAGTCCCATCTAGATCTAGGCTTAACTGCTTTAAAAACAATTATTATAATAGTACAACTTAACCAGCCCTTGAAACATCTCAAGTTACCTTTGCTAAAGTCTTTGGGATCTAGAGAGAGGCTGTATCCCGGCAGGGTCTCCAGCAGGAGTTTGTAACAGGCCTTCCAGCCCGGTTCAGGGATGGTGGGCGCCACACACTGCATGGCTGCGACGCGCTTGAAGAACGCTGATTTCCGGTGGAAGCCGATGAGCTCGTAGAGCTCAGACAGCACACTGTAACGCTGGATCTTCTCTTCTTCTGACAGCTGAACATACAGACAAACATTCAAAGCTCATTCATAATTGAACTGCTTTGAAAACGGACTTGTCGCAAGCCCTTACCTGGCCTAGATTGATGTAGACGGCGTTCTGCAGGAATTCAGAAGCCTCCATGGCTCGTTTCTGAATGGCCAACACTCTCACAGCCTTAATACAGGCCTCCAGCTCAATCACTCCTGCACTCTTATACTGAAAGACATTTTTATGAGTTATGAGCTGTCAACTTAAACTGTTAATTTAGTGTTAATTATTTATATATATATTTTTTTTAATCATTTAAGAAAATATAAATGAACGCAATTAATCATGGCCAGGCCCGCACATATGTCCATTTAAGGAAAAAACACACACGTTTTAAAATAATTCATACATTTTAATTAATTATTTTATTGAAATGGGCTTTTAATGCACAAGTTTTGCGCATGTGTTTTGTCTTTTTCACAAGTTACAAAATAAAAGCAGATGGTGAGAACTGCATTCTGAGACCATTAATTATAAAATCTGTGTTACATTTAATTACTAAAGAATTAGTTTTTAATTCATTTAAATTTAAATGTAATTTAAATACTTTTTGCTTAATTTTTAAACTAAACATTATCAAAATAATTATAATATATTATAATAAAAATGACTAATACAATATAAAAAAAATTATTAAATTATTATAAAATAATTTATACATTTTATAATTATGATATAATAATAAATAATGTTTTTTCATAAAGGAACATCATTTGATATTTAATTCATTCTGCTTTACATATAGAATTGTGATTTGTGAAAATTGCTCTCTGAAACCATAAAAATAACAATATACAATCATATATACACACATATATATATATATATATATATATGTTTTGGTTTACTTAAGTTAAAAGTTTACGGCCCGGTTTCACAAACGGGGTTTAGCTTAAGCCAGGACTAGGCATTAGTTAAATTAAGATATTTAAGCAACTTTTACAAAAATGCCTTTTAAGAAAATATTACAGATGTGCATCTTAACACAGAACAATGAAACTGAAGTGTTTTAAGATATGTGAGAGCAAGATATTTTCATCTAAGACCCCTCAAACATGCAATTAAGCTTAAGCCTTGTCTGTGAAACATGAAACTTTTAAGTTTGGTCTGAAATGAGTAAGATACATAGGACCTGGACTAAAATGGAGTGAACCAATCATGTCACTGGTCCAAACCTGATAAATCTCCAGTGGCCGATGATGCGCCGAAGTAGTAACCTTGTGGCAGTCTTACTCCAGGGATATCCAGGCAGTCCTTCCACTCTTGTTTCCCCTCGCTATCCGTCATCACCTGAAAGGCAGGACTGAAAATGAAGGTTCATACAGCACTACAACATGTATAAACAATACATTCTTAATCTCTATCCTCAAAAGATTAAGCAAACTGAACCTCTCCCTTTCTTTAAGTATCAGCATTGTAGTATGAAGGACTGGTGTATCAATTGGCTGAACAAAGAAACACAGAATTTAAAGCAATTTCTTACTGTGAGTCTGTTCTTCATGTATCTGATCAGGAGGAATGTGTCATATTCAACATTGCGAACATTAGCAGCGCAGCCACCAAGATCAGTAGGGCGTCCATCACGATCATGATCATATGCAACACTCCCGTTCCCGACCATTGCAGAGATAAACGGAAACGTTCTCTGAATGAGAGACAGAAGTTAGATTATTACTGTTTTTATGTTCATGTGAAAAATTTAAATAAAACTGGTGATATACCTCATGCTGCTTGTCATCATTGGGATAGGTGTCAACAAAAACACCCAGACCTGTAAAAAAGTTTGCGTTTCCAAACACTTGACCTAGAGGAAAACACACAGGGTATAAAATAATTGCATCAGCGACATATCATGGAGTATCAATACTTCGAAGATTTGCAATACTGATGATCTCTTACCATTTTGCATTCGCTCTTTGGTCAGCCATATTGCAAGGCCGTCCCCATTCAGGTTCTTCTTGCCCTCACCGTGGATCTTATATTGTAGTCGGAGCTCCCAGTCCCTGAGGTAACAGGGCTGCACACACAAACACACTGATGAACAAAACTAACTATTAACCAACCTCTTTGTTAAAAGGGCGCTGATTAATAGCTTTGTCTAATAGGTGGCATTTCAGGTTTTCTTGTCACTCAAAACTCACAATACGACTCCATACAGCTCCTTGTCTGCTCTGCAAGTCTGGTGTCAGCCGTATGTGTTCAGGCATGACCATGGTGTTTCCCATGAACTCCCAGTGTGAGGAGCTGGAGGAGCCCAGTCCTGTGTACATACATCAATATTTCACACACTTATATATATTTATATATACACTCATACACACACAAGTTCCTTTACACATCTCAGTCATCATTTGACTGCATCCTAATTAAAAACAAAGAAAAAACTTAGCTTTCCCCTTCTTTACACCCTTTCTGTCTAATCTGTACTAATCTTAATGTCTGAAATTTAGTTATAACGAGCACTTCCTGTGTTTATCTGCGTCTTTTTGATGATTAGATAATTGTATTTTTATTCCTAAATTGTAAGACGCTTTGAATAAATATATATGTAATAAATACACAACGTTGATTTCGTTCAATAAAGGATATGAACTGTAATATCTAACGTTATAACTGTCCTGTACTTCCGCCCTGTGGATTTGTGACTAAATCACTGCAGTTGCGAAATAAAACTGCTAACGTTAGTTACGAGAGCAAGAACATGGCAACAAACAATACCAAAAGAAATAAAGGACACGGTTGCCCTCCTTACAGTAAATCTGTGGTTTCACTTATGTATTTTCTTCCAAACTAGTTGACTTAAACAGGTGTAACTTTTGGCAGGGCACCGGTTTAACGTCACTGAGGGAACAGGAATGGACGCTTACCTTGGTATGGCTTACTCAGCGAATACTCTCGCTTAAGAAATTCGTAAGTAGTATCTTCATATGTATTTTCGCCTGAGCTACTACACGTAAAAGCGAGTATTAATACCAATAACGCAGATAATCTAATTCTGTAAGGTAAATTCGCTACTGTTGTGTAAATAGTCCCGTTCAACTTCATCGCGACGGTCGCCATTTTTCCTCGCTCACTTCAAAATGCCCGCCCCTTACCGCTATTCGTCTATTTTCATTCGTGGGCTGCAATAAGTGGTTTAAAATATTGTCAATCATTTTTTCGACCAATCACCGTTTTCCATGCGTAAGGTTTGGTAAGTATGTGTGCCAATAAAGAAAGTGAATACTAAGAAAATATCACGCCAAAAGGTTATTTAACATGCTTTTTTTTTTTTTAGCATTTTAAATAACCTTTTGGCATGATATCTAAACTTAACTCCAGATGTTTTTGTGTGTGTTTTTTTTAAGATACTGCAAAAATGTGATGATATTTGAGAAATTAAGAGGTTAGGCCTAACGTTACGTTATTTTAAAGCAGCATATACAAATCATTTTAAATGTCAAAATACTCCACATTTTAAACATTAACCTAGTCTTAAAGTTAGCCGAAATTTCTGTGCATATTCGCCTGTTAAGCAGATATAATAGGCTATATTCCTAAATTGGACTGATTTGGTTGCTTAAGGAGAAATCGATCCGTATAAAACATAGAAATGTAACGTACAGTTCTTGTAGCATAATTTCTGTTGTGAAGAGTCCATGTCCATTTATTGTAGTTAATAAAATAAGCGCCTAAAGACCCGATAACAATTAGATAAAGATTATACGTGCTCTTCTTGGTACGGAAGTTAACTAGCACATTCACTGCTGCAGTCAGGCACAATGATGAATTATCCTTATGTTATATGGTATTTGATCATTATGAAATAAAGGCAATCCATCACATAGAGGAGTTTCAAACTGTCTGCAGTTTAATATATTCTCTACTAGAGGTCACCAGAGGACTGAAATTGCTTGCTCACACCTCTTGTATTTTGAATTACAGAATTTCTATTTAATTTTCTCATAGTTGCACACTCTTCACACAAATCCTCGCTGCTTGTGGATTTCTTAAACGCAGTTTATTCCTGTTTCAAAAATCTACACAGATTTAAAACAATGACATGATGTCAAAATACTGGTGGCACCATGTGAGGAGACATGCGTTTTAGCCCAGCAGTTCTTCTCAGTTCCTTCAGCTGTTTCAGAGTAGGATGTCTGGCCCATTTTGGTGGGTGTTCATGAAGTTATTAGATTTCCTTGTTGAGTCCAAACTGTATCTGTATATAATGGCAGGTCGCACTGAACTAAAGTCTGGCTTTGAGTTTGATGGGCTCTTTAGACTATAATCAGAGGGAAACATGTTCACGCCTAACCAGACAGCTTGGATTACTTCACTGAGTCACCTCTCTGATTTTCTCACACACTCTGTTTTCCTCTATAAGGCTTATGAAGGCTTGATTACCAACACTGTAATAAGTAAATTATTATATTAGCCAAGTTATGCTACAGCCATCTAAAAGAAGTTAAGAAATAAGAAAGTGAAACTAAAATAAAATAATAAAAATAAATAAAATCAAACCAAGAATTTACACAGAATCAGTATTATTTAAAATGCTATTATTTTACTTTTTTTATTTTGTTTAGTTATTACAACAAAAAAATATATAATTTATAATATAAAATATATATAATTTAGAGATTTTATTAAATAGATCTGATTTGCATGTAGCTTCTCAGCAGTTGGCTTTTTTTTCACAAATCAAAGCTTAGGAATAAAAACTGTTGCAGATTTCAGTGCAATATTCTGACCTTGAGAAAGATAATTTTATATAGAAAATATCTGAATTAGTCAGAACTTCTCTCTATATAACAAACATAATGTGAAATATCCCAAGAATATTTCACTGCTGTATGTGCATCAAAGCAAACAATAAAATGTACATTTCTTTAAAATCTTTGAATAATGGATCTCAGCTTTTTTTTGAAGCTTGCATTTCTCTTTCTCTGTTAACCAATCTGTTGTTAACATGTTTTGTCTTTACCAGCCCTTTTTTATTCAACAATATAAAAGAGACAAAGGTGTAAAACTAATGGACAATGGTACATGAAAATTCATAATGGCCAGTTTCTGAACAAAGGCATTCCAATTCAAAATATATTTTTCATTTTCAATTACAATACTGGACGGATCTAGACACAATATGTCTTTGGAATGAACAAACTCAGTCCGTCTAACCAAGACCTTTTTCTCTTTCTTGTTTGTACATACAGTTATATTGATTTTGACGCATTTATGTCATGTTTTCCTAGAAGAGAAGTGAAGCAGTTATGGGTTGAGTAAGGTTTACAAGTAAGTAAATGTTCACACACAAAAGTTTAACCCTTAAAAACTTTTTGTTGTCATTCAGTAAGTAGCAGCTGCTTCACTGGCCCTCATTCAGTGTAATCCATATTTGTGAGGTCAATATCACCTGCTGTTTTTATACTCCATCACCAATTACTCAGGCTCCGAAATCCTGAATTTGAAACAGATCATTTCACATCAGGCTGCACCTGTTCATATAGCACTACGTTTGTGAACGTGTTATAACGGAGCGGAATGTTTTAAAGACGTCTGCATTGGATAAAAGGTAAGTGTTTGGGATATATTTATTTTAAAAGTAGGCTACACTGAAATATGGTCCACCTGTGAATCATTTGGTCATAAATAAGCCTTAATTCTTTTTCTATAGCGTGTGTCACAGGAATATCTGCAGTTTGTATATCTCAGCGCAGACATTAAGAACACCTTCAGACATAAATTTTGACGCTGTTTGAATCTGAAGCCGTAATTAGATCAGGAAAGGGATCTGCTCGAGGAATGATGGGCCTCTTTGTGCTGAAGTGTCCTCAGTGTGCCTCTTCTTCCATTGAGGTGTTTGTGCTGACAAAAGAAAACGGAAGAGAAGGAGTACATTTCCTTAATTAAATAGCACCACTCCAAACCCATCCTCATCAGAATGCCTCTATCAATCAATAATTCACACCAGTGGTGATTCCTTAAGTGTCTGTTAGACTGTGAAAGTGCATGTTTTTATTTATTTAATTTTGGCGTTTTAATGGTATATAAATAGTTCATTGTCATAGCTCTTATTTTATTCCATGTAAATAATATAAAAGTAATTCTAAAATATAGTATATAAAAGTGAAATATGCACACAATTGCAAATTTGATATATAAATAAAATATAAAATAATTATAAATATATATGATTTTAATCATTTATAATTTAAAATATATGTAACAGATTAATTGGTTAACCTGCTGTTCAGTTAAGGAATATTAGTATAATATCTCATCACTACGGTTAACACTTATTTCCTGAATCATCAAGACTTTATTCACTCCAGATCTGACGTCTTCTCCCAGAGGAAGCCTCCACTTGCCCATTATCTGTCTGCCGATTTTTACTGTTGACTTTGATCAATATGCCTCATTAACATTAAAGCAAGCCTGTCGTCTGCTCATTTTATTTATTTATTTATTCCATCATACCGATGAATGTGGTGCTGACTGTCCTTTGGCTGTCTGGCCCTTTTACTTTTTCAGGGTGGAAACTTGTTTAAAATAAGACTTTTTAATGACAGTAAACAGTAAGAATTTATATATAGCCTATATATATATAAATGCAATATTTTCGGCAGTCCTCTTCAGTATAACACAATCTTTCAGAACGCATTCCAATATGCTGATTTGGTGCTTAATGAAAAATAAATTAATATGTATGTAAAACAGTAATTAATATTTTTTGTGGAAATGGGATTTTTTTTTTTTTTAGGATTTTTTGATAAATAGAACGTTAATTTATTTGAATTAGAAATCGTTTGTATTATTAAACTGCTTTCCCTTTTCCAAGTATGCAATTGTTTTTAACACAATTGTTTTTTGTTTTTTTTATTCATCATGTGTATGTTCATTTTAGAGGCTTACAAATAGTTTCCACAAAATCGTATGGTGAGCCACTTCAAAGAGAAGACAGTTTCCCTCTCGGTGTCAACAATGAGTCTAGTGAAGAAAAGCCACTGCTAAGCAGGGACTGAAACTAGAATAAACGGGATGTTGGGAGACAATTGTAGGTTTGATGACAGATTCACAGGCAGACATGACAAATTCCTAACATTTCTCAAGCTCTTAGATCCTGATGTGGTCTGAGTTAGACATGAAAACCAAAATTTTTTTTTGTTTTCTCAATAATTATATGTGCATCATTTCATTTTATTTTAGTTGCTTTTTGTTTACTCTTTCGGTTCAATGTCTGACCTTAAAGAATGCACATTAAAATGCATTAACAACTTAAAGGTATAAAACTAGTTATTGCTTTGCGTTTGAAGAGTTGGACACAGATGTTTAAAAGTATATATTTACAATATCATTCAGCACATAAAACATAGTACCTTTACATACGTAGTACAGGTACCCTTTTTAATCTGAACAAATTTTGTTTTAACGTAAATGTTTCAATAAAACTACACTGCATTCAAATCCATGATAGTTAAGCTTATGCCTTTCTGCCTTTCAATTCTTCTTTCACAGTGTACTTTGTCCTGACCCATACACTTTAGCAAATAAACACACCAAAGCCCTTGCAAAGCTTAAATAAACATACTTTTATTGGCTTTATTGCATTGCAAAATCAATCCAGGCATTTTAATATAAAGGGAGTAAATCACTAGCCTGAAGCAAACAGAAATAGAAAAAAAAATACAATTGGCAAAGAGAAGGGAATCAATTTTCACACATTAGAGCTATTATCTTATTAAAATATATAACTGAAGCCTCAGCGTCATTCTATAATATAAAATAGAACAGTTTGCTCTGGAAAAAGGTAAAGATTGCATAAAATAAGTGCTATATATCTCTAAACATGTCTTAAAATGCATTTAATCTAAACAGTAAAATTAATTTTATATTTACATATTTATCTATTTTAAATGCAGGAAACGTTTATTTTTAAACACATTTATATGAAAATAATTAAATTAGTTATTATTTTAAAAAAGATATGTTAATTTGTAATATGTACAATATCTCACACATTTGCTTGGAAATACAGAGATTTCCTTATAAGGTTCCTTTATAAATATATTGCTGCCAATACAGAGGGGATACACCATTAATGTAGAGTCTTTACAAACACATTTAATTCAAGGATATATCCAATAATAAGAAAAGAATATGCCATGTATGTTTAGCTGCTTATTAATTCATTCAGATGCTGTGCTAACACCTTTTTTTCCAACCATCCATCCATCCAACAACTGGTGAAATCAGAAAAGTAAAAACCTCTGCTGACTTGACTTTGAGTATACTGTAAAACAAACAAATACTGCTTGGCGTAAAAAGCTTCAGGACACTACTTTTTGAGCTACATGTATATGATTTACAGAAATATTTTAAGATTTAAAAAATCTCAATTTAATTAAAACGAAAAGCCTAAATATCAGATGCCGAATGACCCCTAAAGTAAATACATGTTTACATCTAATTTAATTTACCGAAAAGCTTCCTTTATTTACCCCTTCCCTCTGTGTTCATTACCCAGATTCATGTTTAATACTCTAAGGACTACTACAGCTTTTAATCACAGGTTTACTGAGCCTGGCAGACCTTTCCTAATCTACCAGAGTAGGTTTTCACTGCTCAAAAACATCAATACTGTCTTTTTGGCGCGGGTGTTCATGAGATTAGTTGTGTTTCAATGAGCCGGATCCCCTGAGCCTCACACATTGGCCCCCAAAGATCAGATTCAGGCTGGTTTTCTCTGAAGAACATACATACTTTTAAATTTTTTAAAAAATACCTTAACAATAATCTTAGATGAGATACAGAATACCTCCCATTAAATATTGTGTTTTCTCTTCCATTTCAGCATTATAGTAATTATATATTTGCGCTTAATATGAGGCAGATTATGGTTGCCGTAGCTAAGCAGAGCCAGTATTAGAAGAGTCTCAAAGGCTCTTGAGGACCGACCTTCATCTGAATGAAAGTATTCATGACATCGATCAATGTTTGTGCAGGAAAAGTTGTATTTGATTTCCAAAGAGCAGATGTGCCAATGAAATTGATTTCTTTCTTTATCAAGTAACCACCTAAGATGTTTTTCGCATCGTCTCCTATGAGCCAGAAAAATAAAATAAAATAAATAAATCACATAAATAACCTTCACAACAGTATTTGTTGTTGTGAGTATTTTTTGTTGTGAAAATATGGATCATAAAATAAATGCTCAAATACAGAAATAAATAATAATTTAAAAAATTAAACGTGGCTTTGCTTTCAATCATTTATTTTGTTCTTTAAAGTGGGAATAACAATGTAAAAAAAATTGTATAAGAGTATCATGAGCTTTTTGCAAATACAAGTATTCTTTAAAAGATTAGCAATTAACCTAAATTTGCTGAGGCTCAAACCCTTACTGAAAAATAATATAATATCTTACAATATTTAACTTTGTGGGAAATGATTTATCTTCAAATATGTGAGCCTGGACCACAAAACCTTAGGTTTTAGGTAGCACTTTGTAGCAATAGCCAAAAATACATGGATTGGTGAAAAGTAGTGATTTTTTTATTCCAAAAATCATTAGTATATTAAATAAAGATAATATTCCATTTAAATATTTTGTACAAACATTTGTAAATATATCAAAAAATCAACATCAGAAGCTATTTTCTCAATATTTAATATAATGCACTTAATATAGATGTATCTCCTAAATATTTATTTTTCTATTGTTATATATTATAAAATAAATTCCTGTCATGGAAAAGCTGAATTTTCATCACCTATTACTCTAGTTTTCAATGTCAAATTAATAACCTGGTTACATAAACATTTTATTGGTTTAAAAAAAAATTAGCTGTTAAACATATTTGCCAACAAAATAGCCTAAAAAGTTCAATAGAGGAGCATTTATTTTAGTATAGCGTTTAACATATCTATTATGAAACAAAGTGTGCTTCATTAGGATGTAAACAAATCACACTAATGACTGCAGACACGCTGGACAATCAGTCATTTACTTTCATTTCCCTCAGTGCACATTCATCTGCTGCTGGATCTGCTCCCGGAAACCTGTCTGAAGTGATGTGCTGATTTCTACTGTTTACTTTATCTTGATTATGCATCATTGAAAAATATGGGGTGGAGGGAATCTTGCCTGCTCTGTTTTTGTTTCTATATCATTACCATCTATTGGACAGCATGACATGCTCTCTTTCAACTTCTCTCTCTCTCCTCACACCTTCTCAGTGCCACTATTTAACTACATTCCTCCCACCTCCACAGTCCAAACATGTCCAGTCGCACCAGTCTGCTAGCGGCCGACTATTCATCACAGCCCCTCTAAATAAACAGCTGAGGTGTCTGAGAGATGACCACACTGAGGCCTCTCATTGGAGGAAAGTAACCCAAATTACTCACATGAACTGTTCTTCTTAGAAATAGGCTATTCACAAAGCTGAATGCCTTCACCTTCACATCTGCAGATTGTTTGGCTCAAGTTCAAAATAAATTGCTTCTTTTTACTGTTATAATGCTTTATTGAAATCCCTCTATCCAAGGTTGTCTCTTCAGCAAGAGATTTGTGAGTTGAATATTATCCTACAAGCAAAAGGAAAAAACTGCACATGCTGTCTAATTTTTATTATTATTATTTTTTTTATTAGTAAGTGTCCTTATTAAAATGACCTTTCATGTGGTGTGTAACACAGTGAATGAAAACATCCTGCAAAGTTTTAAGTGCACAGTGTATAAAATGATTGTCTTTCAAAAGAAACAGTCGACTCTGAATCATTCAAACGAGTCATTTTTAAAATGCTTTATCAGGCATTGATTACAGGCAATATGAAATTCAAATGAGACCAATCTGACCAATCACTGCAGATAAGCATCACGCAAAGGAGGGGTTTGAAATCGATTGGGCGTCCTTATGAAAATAAGGTCAAATAAATGCATAGGCCTACTTAAACAGCAATGAAAGTGTTTTTGGACATTGCATGCATGTCAACATGCTGTACAGGACTCCCAAAAACCAAAATAAAGCTTTATTATTCATAGGAGCACTTTAAAAAAAGCAGTGGTTGAAACTAACATTACAAACAAAATTGCAGCATTAAAACTTCACCGCTTCCCAACCAGACATAACTCAGTGGTCAGTACCGGCTGGTGGAGCATGTTTAAAGCAACTATTTATCCTCGGTGTTAAGTTACACACAATGCCTCTTAGTGTTCTCACAAATATAAGACTGGCATCAGAGCTCTCTCTCTCCCTCCCACCACTCTCTGCCCGCACTCTCTTTGAAGTTAGGATGATTGACAGCCAGGGTTGCTCCTTGCCCAATAAAGATTGAGTCATCAGTAGTGGATGGCCGCAGATGGCATATCTCTTATAATCCGGTGTGTGGATCTTTCTCTTTACTCTCAGCCACCGTGGCAGCGCAGCTGAACACAGGACGTAAAGCTGTCATAGAACCGCGTCATCGTAAATTCACAGGTTTAGCCATTACAGAAGAAGGGCGTGAAATATTTGAAATGCTTCCGAATGTAGCCAATGTTCGAAAATAAAGCTGTATCTCTGTGAGGAGTGTTTGTGTTTGAATGAAATTGATCAAAAGTAACAGTAAGGATATTTTAAAAAATATATAATTTTTTACTTTATAATAATAAAAAAATTATATATATATATATATATATATATGACAGAAAACCAGCATATGGAAAGGATTTCTAAATCGTGCCCTGAAGACTGAAGTTATGGCTTTCGAGAATTCGAAATATTACTAATCAAAAATTAAGTTAGTATATATTTACAGTACAGAAATTTACAAAATATCTTTAAGGACCATTTTCTATAACCTAATGATAAAAGAAATATCTATAATATTGACCCATACGATGTATTTTTGGTAATATACTCCAGTGACTTTTTTTGATTTTGTAGTCTAGGGTCACAAATGTATTTTAAACTGTTATTATATTTTAAAATATGTAAAAAAGTATTTTTCCTGTAATAAATGCAGCCTTTGTCAGCATAAGGAATATAATATAGAAATGTCTGAAATGAGAGACAGGAAAAAATTGCACCAGACAACCTGCATTAAAATGAACAAATTAGGACAAACAACACAAAAGTAATGCCTCCCATTAAGAAAAAACTGTGCTAAAGTGCTGATGCCTTGAGCAGAAATAGATCATCATCAAAAACCTTGAATGTCTGATGGGGCTTCCCCATTACATGGAGTATCAAACTGGCCACATCCTTCAAAAAACATCTAAGATTGCGATCTATAAATGACTAGTAGTGGTTTAGCTTTCAATGCTTGTAGTCATCAAGAAAAGGAAAATGGTCTGTGGTGATTACAAAGTTACACACAACTGATGGTTTCAAGAAGCTTGTGTTCTGCTGGTCTCACTCCGTCCACTGTGGCATTTTTGAGCCTTTGTGGAATGTGGAGCCAAAACTCTTCTGCAATAAAAACGTGTAACGGAATACGCTTACTAATCCAGCCAAGACAATCAAAAGCATACATCAGCTGAAACCTCAGTCACTTCCCACTCATGTCACAGCATGATATTACGCGACGGAGTCTGGGAGCACGAAAAGATTGGACTTAAAATTGTGTGTATCAGAATTATGTAAAATGTGAGGAAAAGTGTTAACCGTGTTGGACTGCACTTTGTGGTTGTGCTATCTGGATTAGAGATGTAAGATTGATTATAGCTGGTCATGTGGGAGGTGAGTGGGAGGGGTAATTTAATGTGACAGTCCTAAAGAGAACACAAGTTAGGCCAATATATATATATATATTTTAGTGTGTCCCACTGTTTGTTCTACACTGCCATTAGACCATGACTACTTTTTAATCTATAAAAATTATATTGGAACATTGGGGGGTTGTCACAATGGAAGCGTCCAATTAACACACTTTAGAAAAAAAAACAATTATGAAACAGAATCAAAAATGTAAATGGTAAAATACATAAAATACAAAAATATATTATTTATACTGTAATTGTACTTAATTAGTTGCTTACATTTTGACCAAATCCTGAATTTATTTAATTGTTTTGTTCTAAAAATATATTTTTTAAAGCTTTTTGAATACACACAATTACTGTGTAATTGGACATTTGATTCACAAACTGTTCGTGTGACAACTAGCCCCGATATGCCCTATTTTCTTTGTTCACAAGCATGAGTAACACTTAAATCTAGACAGCTGATGCTCCATTTGTATCAAATCACTTTGTTGCAGTTGATTCTCTATAAAATCGATTTACCACGCCCTTACGAAGCACAATTGGTTTGGATGTGTCCACGGAGCCAATCAGAAACCCCTAACTGACCCGTTCCGACAACAAACCACCATGCTGTCCTGAGATCCGGCATAGGGTCCCCAGGGTTCATCATCTGTGCGCACGAGACACCCATAAAACAACCTTCACGGTCTCTGCAGTTGGGTTCTTCACTCAAAAGGACAAAGCCATGAAAGCATGAAAATGGACGAAAAAGGCGAGATGCATTTTGGCAATCTGCAACTTCTGACATATACTGAAACTAGCATGTTTCCACATAAACTGAAGACTTCAGAGAGGAGTTATTAGCTCCCTCCACTGTGAGGATGAAGTGATTATTGATGATGACGTTATGAAATAACCCCACAAACAGCGCAAGTTGAGAGAATGGCGTATCACCACTTTATACCGGCCAGTCCTACTGACCTCACTATTAGTTCGATGCTTGGACAGCAGTCCCAGTTTTTCCCTGTTGGATACGGGAAGCAGCAGTTTGCGAACGTGCTCCAAAACTCGGTCCGTCTGGCGCTTAAAGACGCCGCGTCTCCCGCGCACCTCTCTATGGAGACGAGAGAGCCTGGACTGGCACCTGAGGATGACCCCGTGGTTCACCTGGAAGGCAAGGACCTGTGGGGGCAGTTTCACAGAAGCGGCACGGAGATGGTCATAACAAAGTCTGGAAGGTAAGCAAGTGGTTTACCACGACCAGTCTCCGCGTGGAGTGTTTAAAACGAGTTTTGTTTTTAATTTGCATGGACTGTCCATAGTGTTTATTTATCTAAGTGTTACTTACTATGTCTTTTGAGTGAAACGTCTTTTGCTTCTCCGAGGCGCATGTTTCCAGCATTCAAAGTGCGCTGCAGCGGCTTGGACAGGAAGGCGAGGTACATCCTGCTGATGGATATAGTCGCGGCTGATGACTACAGATATAAGTTTCACAACTCTCGCTGGATGGTGGCTGGAAAGGCCGATCCAGAAATGCCCAAGCGAATGTACATCCACCCGGACAGTCCTGCTACAGGGGAGCAATGGGTGTCCAAAGCTGTGACATTTCATAAGCTCAAACTGACGAACAATATATCGGACAAGCATGGATTTGTGAGTATTTCATATCGTAATTTAGGCTATATTGTAATTACTCACACAATTAAATTTAGTCTTTGACACCACGCGAGTGAAACATTCAACAAGTTGCAACAAGTTATTTTTTGTCTAGTTATCTTATATTTTGTGAATTAAATGTTGGCCTTATGTTTGTGGAATTTGAACAGAAATGTTTCTTTTAATTATGGTTTTCATTATGAAACGAATATGCAAATTATGTGTTTTATTTTTCAGACCATTTTAAACTCCATGCACAAATATCAGCCGAGGTTTCATATCGTGCGAGCCAACGACATCCTCAAACTTCCTTATAGCACATTCAAAACCTACTTGTTTCCTGAGACAGAGTTTATCGCTGTGACAGCATACCAGAACGAAAAGGTGACAGATTCAAATGTTTCAGGCGTGACACAAGCCGCATATTAGCCTAAAAAAGTTGTAAACAATTTTCACAGCACTTAAAAAATGTGGTATCTTTAAGAATATATTAACTTTTACAGGTAACTCAGCTGAAAATTGATAATAACCCATTTGCGAAAGGATTCCGAGATACCGGAAATGGGAGACGAGAAAAAAGGTATTTTTTCTTATACAGTCCTTGTTTAAATTTCACTTCTAAAATGCATCTATTTTGCTTTTAAATTTCTTATCCTATAACAAATTCTATTATCGGTATACAGAAGTGAAAAGTTAAACAATATTAATTTCAGAGTCCCCCTTTGCTTTAAAGTCAGCAGTAGGCTGCTAGAACACAAACTTGTGGTCATATTCTCCAGCGTGATATGAGAATAATTCAAACAGCAGATCACATGATTAGTCCAAATTTACTGATTATTTCTTATATACGTCATGTTTACTTTCCTTCTTATTTATATCATGCGTTCATGTTTATTTCCAGGGTTATATCAGATTTTAAAACCTTAGATTTTCAGTTTGATCTTTTGAGCAGCAACTGTCTGAAAATAATCATTTTAATATGCACTGACATATTTATTTTTTGATAATTAGGAAACAGATGTTGCATCACAGATGTGATGTGGCACCGAAAAAAGCCAATGTGTTCACAGACGACTCATCTTTTGACCAAATTTCATCGAATACTTTCATTCAAGAAACGAATGTCGTTACATCAACTTCAACAGGTGTTTGGTTGGGATGTATACTAAATATATTAACAACAAATAAATAAATCTACAATAAATGTCAAACTGTTTATTATTGTAAACGATTGTATACTTTTTTATACTTTCAATATTAATAGTATTAATTTGCTTTTATTCTCTTTTATTATTTTTTATTTTATTCATGCTATTTCTAACATGAATTATTTATTCTATAGATACGAATCAGAGTGATATGGATGGATACGGAGATGAGAAAGAAAGCAATGAAGATGGAAAGGATTCAGTTTCTCAAGATGAGCAAAATTCTGCAGAAATCTCAACAACGGTGCAAGAGTCCAAGGACAATACAAAACAGGAGACACAAGGAGAACAGAACATATGGCTCCACAACAAAGAAAAGCATAGTAAAGAGGGTACTGAAAATTTAGCCTTGGGTAGAAAACATCCTGATGATGTGAATGATGTTTCTCAAAAGACTTCGCTCACTCGCCACTATTACATCCCCACTCCTGGCCTTATTAATTCTTTATGTGTGCCGCCACATGTCTTGTCAAATTTATGTCAGTTCAATTATGTTGGAACACTTCCATTTTTGGCATCTGAAGCAACTGGTCCTTGGTTATGCAGAAGATCAAATGAAGGGGAGGGTCAAGATTACACCACTTCAGTCTCAACCTCTCAACAAAGATTTATTGGCATGCAGCAGGAAAGAACTACTCAGGTAGGTTGACAATTCGTAGCCTGCTTGGTAGACTATCACTAAAAAAATAAAGATGCATTTAATTATTGTAAAAAAAAAAAAATACTGGACAAAAAATATGACTGAAAAACACTAAACTATTGACTTTAACTTGCATGTTTCAGCAGTTTCAACAAAACTACAATACTACTAATAAAATATGATTTAATCTGACTTTTTCAGGGAGTGCTTGTCTCAGCGCATGGAAATGTCTTGTCTTATCCACAGAGTTACATGACCTCTTCAGCCGCCACGTCCTCTGCTGTATCATACCAAGTTCAAGGACCACCCTTTTTCAGTGCTAGCTATCGATCCCGATGCGGACCCTACCCTTTTCCAATGTTTGTGCATGGCCGAAAAATGCCAACAACCAAAACTAATACAAATGAGCATGTTGGTATTACAACTCCTGGATCAAAACCTAATGAGGATCAAAACACACCGTGTAGAGATCTCTAGACATGCCTCTACAAGA
This sequence comes from Enteromius thamalakanensis, assembly GCA_032357475.1. Classification (NCBI taxonomy): domain Eukaryota; kingdom Metazoa; phylum Chordata; class Actinopteri; order Cypriniformes; family Cyprinidae; genus Enteromius; species Enteromius thamalakanensis. The sequence continues at coordinate 8,478,378 of JAUCMT010000105.1, read as the reverse complement.
ACAACAACAAATACAGCTGTAATGACGTGCATTATTGTACGGCTAAAGTTTATTGTATGTATCGACTGACGATCTGGATTAAAAATTAATATATATATATATATACACTATTTATTCTTTAGTCTTTACCTGCTGTGGAAAAGTGTGGAAAATATTTAAAATACATAAAGTTGCAGAGCAACCAGTAAATAAATTTCATACAGTTTTCTGTGTTTTTCTTCTTATTTGACTTAACCATGTGACTATACAAATAAGTTAAGTATATTGTAAGCTGTATAGGCAATATCTATCAGTCCTAGGAATATTGTTTCAGTCTACCTATGATTAAATTATTCTTATTTTATTCTTATCTTCTTGCTAACATACTTCACTTTTTTTCCTTAAGATTTTAGGTTTTTATACCTAAAATTAGGTTTATATATTTAATATTTAATACATGTATTTGACATAAACATAAGTGACACCTCCATGGTGGTCATCATTTCACCACAAGAGGTCACCCCATGACCGTATTATGGAACAAGATCTGACGGGCTACTGAATAAAAGGTTTACTCAGGGTAGAGGTCTTTTTAAAATTCATATCTAAACATTTCAAATGATGCATATTAATGATATAAAACACAAAATACAATTATAAATAAAAATCATAATACATAATAAAGTATGTTATATATTACAGCTCTAAAAAAACGTCAATATCAAGTCAAGTATATTAAAAAAACTATTAAAAAGAGTCTGGTAAACTGATAAACTGAACTGTTTAATAGTTATAATAGCAAAATACAATTCATGTATAGCAAACTTATGTATTTCTTGATGTGAATAACACTGAAAATACATTTTAAATGACGTAACGCTTCACGAAATAGCGTCATCATAATGCGCCGCCTGTGTGTTGTCTTTTGTACAGCTCAGTTTTAGCTTGCGTTTTAGGGTAACGTTAGCAGAATAATATGGTACAGAACTTGCATATTATTAAATAAAACAGCCAGTAATATGTCTTTTGGCATTTACAGATGCAACTGGGAAAATTGCCGCTAAGTATTCGCTGTCGCGTGCATTAGCCGGAAGAATATTTAGCCCTTCAGCTGCTGTTCGGAAATCATGCCGCAGATTTCAGTCAACTATATTTTATTATGCGGACAGTTCTTGCTGCTCTTCACAGTACTGCTTTTACAGTGTCTAGAAGGCATTCACTCGCAAAACTCAACCGAGCCACCCGGAAACAGAGTAACGACCAGCAAAACAGTTCTGGTCAGCGAGCAGCCAGAAGAAAACGTGACGGAGACTGTTATACATACAGAAACATCAAATCACACGGAGCAGTATGAGTACAGCCCTCCATCACCTGTCGTCCTCTGTCGATACCTGTGAGTAAACATCTCATCTTTACGAAGGACGCGGCCTGTTACACCCAACTGCAGCCGTCACTCGTTGAAGGTTTTGTGATGATATTTCTTGCTCTACCTTTTATAGACCAGAGGAATTCATATTCTGCCAAGATCCAGTTGATCACGGGGGAAATGTTTCTGCCTTTCAGGAACTGGGCTATGGATGTGTAAAGGCAAGTACATGTTTATAGGAAATATATGTTGCACTAAGAATTTGCGTGCCACGCGATGTTTACAGCCAAGCCAAAACTTATATTTTTTTATCATTATTTGTTTATTTTTGTAGTTTGGCGGTCAAGTGTACAAAGATGTGAACCATACCCAGGTGTTGTGCACAGCACTGGACGGCATAGAGTGTGCTGGACCAAGAGAGTTCCTCAGAGGCAGTGAGCCATGCATTAAGTAAGTGAAAAGGTTCCCACAACTGGAAATGTAATATAAATCAATATAATTTTTTTTTTAACCAGACGCTATTTGGTAACGTGAGGACATTAAATCGAGGTTTAATTGCAGGCCTATTAAAGAACACTTTGTTTGCAATTTTTAATTAGTATTATTAATTTACATTTATTTTAAACTCCTCTCTGAGCTAATATGGCGTTGGATTTAGAGATGCATCCAAAAGATAAATCCACTACCATTATTCTCTGAATGTGTTGTTTTGTAACTTTGGTCTGGCTCAACCAGATCAATGGTGGGCAGAGATATATGTATATGTACATGGATGTTGACAACAAAAAACGGCTATTTCTACTTGGTATTAGTAGTAAAAATTTTTTTTTTTGCCTTTTCTGTAATAAATATGCACCTTTCTAGTTATGATCAGCTGTGAAATATTTCATAATTTAGTTATTTATCTAAGTAAAACTTGATTGCTAGCTATGGATATGCTCACAAAATGTACACATTGGTCTTAAAAATCTTTTAATTGTAATTACAAATGACTAGAAAGGTCATGGTAAATGAACAACCTGCTGAAAGGTTTAATAGTACGTTTATTTTATTTTATATAGCGGCTTTGTGCAAACTCACGGTCATTTTCAAAGCAGATAAATGACAGCAGACAAAAACAACAACTAAATAGATAAACATGAAATGTATTTATTAAATGAAAACATCAAATGCTACGAATCAGATAATGTACAGTCAGAGAAAGGTTTTCTTTTAAAAGACAAATCACTAACATTAGATGGAAGCCAGTTACAAAGTGTTTCCTGTTTGAACTACTCTTGAACCACTAGAGAGCATTACGTAATCATTAATTTCTATACCACAAGAGGGCAGTGAAATACTGTGCATCCCAGATTCACTGAGAGTCTATATGTACTGTGCTTTATGATATGTAAATCTCAAGACTGGCCATTAAACAGAGCTGCATCAGTTCCCAAACTTTACACTAAACATAAACTTTAAGGCCTGGATTCATAAACAGGGCTGAGCTTAAGCCAGGACTGGGCCTTGGCTTTCACAAAAATGCCTTAGAAGACAAAGTTTTTGGTGTGCATCTTGAGACAGAATGATGGAAGGGACACATTTAAAGATATTTTCAGTTTTCAAACATGCATCAGTATTGGAACCTGGGGATAAAACGATTACATTTGTTAACTTTTTTTTTGTGTGATTTATTAAGATACACAGGACACTACTTCATCACTACCCTACTGTACTCATTTTTCCTGGGGTGTTTTGGTGTCGATCGGTTCTGTCTCGGGCACACTGGGACTGCGGTGGGAAAGCTGCTTACCCTGGGAGGTCTTGGCATCTGGTGGTTTGTGGACCTCATTCTCCTGATAACAGGAGGCCTAACTCCCAGTGACAGCAGTAACTGGTGCACTTTCTACTGATTTCAAGAGATTCACCTTTTTCACAAGTTATTAAAACACTGTATGCATGTGAGCTTACATGGCCTTTATCTCCCATTTATTATTTGTAAAATACTGTTCTTGTTTCTTTTGTAAAGTGTTTACGTGAAGCAATGTTGTAAATAAATGGCATCTCGAAAGAGTAAAAGTCTTCATAGATACATCAATATTTATGATGATAAGTCAATTTTTTTAATTAAATGAACAACATTAAGTCTTCTAGGAAATCAGTCAGAGATTTTCACTATGGAGTAGAATTGTCTGTCTTTTACTGCTGTATGGTCTGCTGTATGCTCCCCTTTAAGAGATGATGTTTAAAATCAAATCAAGTTTTGTTTTCGGGGCTGGATTGGGGACTGTACCAAACCAGCTGCAGATATGTTACAGATCTTGTTTTAGACTGAATACCTACAAAGAGCTGTCAAGAGACAGATGTTATGAAACAGATTGCAATTAAAAATACATACAAAAATAGACTCTATTAAAACCATGCATCCTTTGGCAGAATTCCCAGGGCTGTTTTCACACACCATTCAAAACGCAATTTGCTGAGAAACTCTTTTTTTAAATTAATTGTTTCTTTCATGTCCTGTGACTTGTTTGTTTCTTGTACATTATGCATTATTTACTTATTGACTGTTGGTCTGATGAGAAAAATAGGCAAATAGGGAATATTTTGGAACACAGTGCATTGCTTTTAAACATCATGTGCTTACAATTCAATAACCAATTACTTCCAATTTTAGGCTTTGATAAAATCTTATGGGTATTAAAGGACGTGACATGTGGCCAGGAATGTATTAGTTGGAATTTGTGCTTTGAGTTTAACCCAAGTGCACAAACACAGCCGGTTTGACTGGTGAAAATTACTCTATGTTTAAGAACAATTGAAAGCAGCAGGTAGTAAGTGCATGTGATGTGTATTTTGACCATGTGATAGATTACAGCATCACAAATCATTACCTTAAATGTTCACATGCACTATTTTCATTCAAAACACAGAGCTTGTTTCTAGAGCACCACATCAGCATATTAGAATGTTTTCTGAAAGATTATGTGACACTAAAGACTTAATAACCATCGCTGGAATAACTTGCATTTTAAAATACATAAAAGTAGAAAACAGTACTTTAAATTGTAATATTATTTCACAGTTTTTACTGTACTTTTGATCAAATAAATGCCTTGATGTGCATAAAAACAGTAGTTTATATTAGTATCTTATAATATTCTGCAAAATAAAATTTACACTATAATCATATAATATATATATAATATATAATATATATATATATATATAAAGAAGAACAATACAATCTTAACAATTGTGTATATATATCAAAAAGCATCACTTGGACTTGACGCGTCGTTATACTCCGTTATTAATATAATGCCCTTATTATATAATATATTGTTTGGAGGTATGTTGATGGTATGAGATCAGTCCACTTCATCAGGAACCACTGTTAGTGTGATTTCTTCATTAGCACGTCGCACCACCAAAGAAAGAACATGGTTTGACTGCACAGCCTGACTCACGTCCTCTGTAGAATACACTAGTTGTCCATTAATGCTGATTATCACATCTTGGTTGAGCAAGCCAGCGCTACGGAACAAATTGCAATATGTGAAATGTTGTGATCTCTGTTATTCTGCTATCCTTGTGAGTGTTGATTTCAACAATTAACTGAGCAAGCTTTGGATATAAAAGGAGAAAGCAACAGATTCCAGGGTGTTTGTCTTTAACTATCTGTACTTTGTTCATGCAGATAATGAGCTCAAAGACGACAGCTGAATCTAACTTGTTCACTTAAAAAGAGATTTCCTTATAAATGTTGATTCTGTCATAATTTATAGAATGTTTGGTTAGCAACATTCTAGTAAGTTTCACAGAAGGAAGAATGTCAAATAGGTTTGGAATGATATGAGAGTGGGAAAATGAAATTATCATATTTAGGTGGACTACATCTTAAAGTTTCGAATGGTAGACACAGAAGGAATGTCATCATAAGATATAGGTGCTGCTGGAAAATATATTCATTGGACAAATATTTAAAGGTCTTTATGGTGCACGATGAGGATATAAATCTTGATCTGATTGAAGGTTATGACAGTATGAAAGAAGCCCCTGGGCCTTGATGAGTTAAGAAAGAGGTGTGGTTGGGGTTAATAAAGAGGTATAAGATGAGGTGCAGGCAAATCCTTTTACCTGAAGGCAGCTGTCCCTGGAATAACCTCATACACATACACCCCTGAGCTCACATCTGGAAAGTTGCTCTCCTTCTCTCTGAGCTCCCTAATCAAACTTGAAACAAACATGATAATAAAAAAACTATATAAATGTGTCTTTATGTTTTAAAAGCGTAAGAAAAAAGTTGAACTCACGCAGCCGAAAGCTGAAGCATTCGCACTCCCATATATCTCTTTTTAGTTAGTTTTCTTCCTGAAATGTAAGAAAACGGTTGCTTAATTCAATTTACATTACAACAAATAAACAGTTCAAAAGAAGTTTGCAAACCTTTTCTTTGTCTGTCATATGAGTCCGCAAGGAACTGGCGTACGCGGTCCGAGGGAATGGCAAATGATATTCCTGGAGTAACCTTCAATGTGTTTATGCCAATGACATCCCCATCCTTGAAACCGCAAACAGGAAGCATAATATTGAAATGCACTGCAATGAATGGTCAGCTTTCTTGAGACACACAAGGGACGGTGATCTCTGGGTGTACTGGCTTTAATTGAATAATTCTAAATAAAATATTAAGAATAAGAATATTAAGTTCATTATTTAAACACATACAATGTAAGATGTTTGTAGGTACAAAGTTATATATATCATTAGGTAAGCCATATCAATTTGAAATACAGTGTATACTATTGTATTGTTTAATTTGTGTATACTATTGTATTTGTTTTATTGTGCATCCCTGCAATGCTTTTTATATATATATTTTCAAGTATCCATTGTGCACTATAAACGGAAATATTTTATATTGCAAAGCCAGATGCATGCTTGAGCCTGAGGCTCCTTCAAGGACACATGTTGTTTTCCTTAACAAAGATCAATAGAATAATATAAACCACTGCAGGTAATTTGCTCAGGGTATACTAAATTTCCAGATGGAAGCAGACATAGAAACAGTGCATGCTGCACAGTAAGGAACCATGAATACCAAAATTAAATATTGCATACAATAAAAACAAAGAGTTATAACCTTGGGGGACGTTTTCCGGAAACAAATAGGGATAAACAAATCAGTAGCAGCTGAGAGAGAGAATTCTGTTCAAAATATACTTAATGCCTAATAAGAGACAAGAGAAGGTTCTTACCAAGTTTACAAGAGGTCCGCCTGAGTTTCCATACTGTGAAAGAAAACACAGTGTTCTATTCATATTCTTGGACACACGGCTATATTACTAGTGTCTATATGTAGAGTGGTTACATTTATAATGGCATCTGTTTGGATATACTCCATATCAGAGTTCTGCAGGCCAAGTTCATGACTTCCTCGGTGGGTAGTGCTAATGATACCAGTGGTTACCGTGTTTTGAAGAGAAAACGGGCTTCCCACAGCCACTACAAACTCTCCTGGCCTCAGTTCTGATGAACGACCAAGTAAAAGCACTGGCAGGGGAGTCTGCTTAAAACAAAGAGACAGTGGCCCGGTTTCACAAACAGGGCTTAGCTTAAGCCAGGACTAGGCATTAGTTAAATTAAGATATTTAAGTCACTTTTACAAAAATGCCTTAAAGAAAATATTACAGGTGTGCATCTTAACACAGAACAATGACACTGACATGTTTTAAGATATGTCAGAGTAAGATATTTTCATCTGAGACAGCTCAAATTATCTAATTTAGTCTGGGACTAGCTTAAGCCTTGTCTGTGAAACTGGGGGAGTGTGTATTATTTGGTCAGCTTCCCAATTCCTGTAAACAAGTTTTGCCATTTTTTAAAAAGTTGTTTTGACAAATAAAACTGTTTTATCCAAAAAATAAATAATATATATATATATATATTATATTTATATATAATTAATCTTTCCTCTCCACATATCCAGATCAAATCCAAAAAACCCCCCATCAAATCTTTAGAGAAAGCACCCCAAATTATGGTAACTTAAGAATGAATATAAAAGACAGAAACAAAAAACAAACAAAACATTATTTAGTCCAGTTATTGTTAACTAAAAATTATTAAAAACAAACTAGTAAATGAAAGAAAATATTAAAATGAAATTAAAATTGTACATGAAAATTAGTAATGTGGCTTTGGAAATTAAATTATTAACTTAAATAAAGAAATCTAAGCTGAATTATTCTACTAAAATACATGTTAGAAACATTAATATAATACTCTATTAAAAAAAAGAAAAAAAAATAGACATTCATTTGTAATTTTTTATTATTTCTATTTTAGCTATAAACTATAAATTACTTTCCTGAAGTGACATGTTTGTTCATGAGTTGTTTCATGTATTTCGACAGTTGAATCTCTGACTGGGCAATCACTTACAGGAAATACAGTCAAGTGTTGATAAGTTGAACAGTATCTTTTAACACTCAATATATCTTCTGATGTTCATCCATCACTTTTTGTACTAGTTGTAAAAGTGGAAAGGCTATTGTTTTGTGCATCTCTCACTGCACAGGCTATTAAAGAGTGTTATTGTTTAGATTTCTTAATAACATTTACACAGTTTAAATAATCCTCATTGTGTCTTTTTCAGAGTATTTTTTGACTATCTAATGTTGGTTTCATGTATACGTTTCCTTGAAATATTTGAAGCCAGCAGCCAGTCTAGGCCTGAGCTTGCCCCTGCCTGCCTGTGCTCTGTAGGATGCATTTTTATGACTCCAGGCTTGATTACCAGGGCTTCTGGAGCAGGACGCCTTTACACTCTCTCCCAACCTTGACTCTGCAGGCTACTGCTGGGGGGCTGTGCACTGCAAAATAACAGATTGCCATCTGCCTCCCCAGCACTTCTTCTCCACTTTTCTCCTCCTTTCTGAAACCACAGGCAGCCATACACAGTCTGGGACTGAATTAAAGTGATTACCAATCTATGGGCCTCATGCTGTTGCTATGTTCTGGGTTATAGCGAGACGTTATTGTTGCTGGCAGAGGATGCTCTGCCGTGCTGATCAAAGCTCGTCTTTCCAGACGTCTCAGGAGTTAGGTGGTTCTAAATCAGTCTGAAAAGACCTTTTTTTTACTCTTTGGGCTGTTTTGTGTTTCTGCCAATAGATATGTCATGGCTTTGTGCTTGTCCTGTTTACAAAAGCAAGCTGTAGCAAATCGACATATTATCTTGCATGGTCACAAGCTCAAAGCTGGAGTTTGTAAAACCGAGACAAATTAACCATTTCAAGAAGCAGAATCTAATTTTTGGTGGCACAAGCCCTTGCTGACTCCAGAAACATCTGCTGGACTGCCTCCCCAAGATTAATTTACTTCCAGCAGCTGTGAAGCTAGTCGCTGATGATAAACCAGTGGACCTGAGCTGTAAAATGCAAAGACATCATTTTTTTCCAAGCAATAAAATGTATTTTGACCACTTAATACCTCTGGAGTCTAGTTTTAGTCATTGGACATCTTGGGTTTCTTACCTCTGAGTCGATCTTAATGAGAGCAATGTCTAATTTTTGATCCAAATCTTTGATTGCTGCATCGTAGAGCATGCCATTTTTCAGCTCCACTTTGATATGTTCCTTATTGGTCAGTACATGTGCATTGGTGACGATCCACCCGTCTTCTGACACTATAAACCCTGAACCACTGGAAACAGGGATGTTATGGTTGGAAAATGGTAGTCTGGAAAGAAAACATTGGGGAAATAGTCATTTGGCGTATGAGCATTTTTACAGGCAAATTTCAACTTTTCGTCTGTACTGTAAACATTCTGCTCATCAAAGAATTCAGAACATTTATTAAAGCATCCATTTTTAACATAATAACAATAAAAAATGTTTCTTGAGCATTAAACCTGTATATTAGAATCATGTGACAATCAATACTGGAATAACAGCTGCTGAAAATATTAGCTATGCCATCAGGGGAATATATTACTATAATCTTATAATATTATAGTAAATTACTACAGCATATCTATTAAAATTGAAAAAAGACATTTTAATCATATTTTTACAATCTGACTGTTATGCTGTATCAAATAATTTTAGCCTTGGGAAGCACATATTCTTTCAAAAACACCAACAAGTATGAGTGTACAATACCTTTTTTTAAACTGAGCTAAGAAATGCAACACAATTGTTTATTGTTAATGTTTAGCAATGATGAAACTGCATATTTTGTTGCAATTATATACTAAATTTTAATTTATGGAAAATGCAATAACAGTTATTCACACAGAAATTTAAACAACAGTGTTTACATATTCTACTTTAATTTTTGAACCTCTGTCTAAACAAGTAAGCAAAAAGTTATTATATTGTCATAATTAAATCACATATGGAGAGTTCATTCTGCGGCAGCTAAGAATACTAAGCATTATAATCAGCATGTCACTCTGTGCTCAGCATCTAAACAACCAATACCATCTGTCCTTACCTACTAAACAGTTCTAGATGGACCACTGCAGGGGCAATCTTATCCACCACATCTGCTATGAAGTTAAATTTGTAGCGCATGCTGCTTGGATTTCGAGAGCCTATCAGAACAGAGAGATAAAAAACAACAACATCAATTACTTTAGAAAGCAATACTTTACGTTTTTTTAAATAGAGACCCTCCAAAAAAGGTGCACAAAACATGGGCTGACAGCTTCATGTTGCACATCAACAAAAGTGTGGGCACAAGCTATGAGTAAAGTAAACAGCCCTGTGGAGCTCTTTTCTTCAGCTTGCTACCTTAAGCCACTAGGGGAGAACTTGTCACACAGTGTCTGCATAAATTGATGTTACATGCTTATCTCAAAGTCTTTGGCAGCTGACAGCAGCCTTGCTCCTCTGAGAGAAAGTCAAGGTCCCGACATTGCATGTACAGGTTTCCCTGGGGTGAACCACAACAGGTAAACAACAGGTAAAAATACTTCTATAATGAGAAATGAAAAATCATGACAGACCACAGATGCAGTGCCATAATAAATTAAGACATCATTGTTTAAATCATATACTCTCCTACTTTTCTGCCAAAGAAACCAGCACAGCTGATGCTACATTTATGCAAATTTGTACTGAATGTGGATAAAGGTTATGTAATCCACGTTACCGCTTGACAAAATCATTTTTCCCTTTACTATTTTTTTGCATCCTTAGTCTAGTTTCAGAGCTGAATTGCTTGTGACATTGTGTTTTCCAGCCCTTTCGGGACCCCTGAATTTGCCAACGCATAGCTGACAGAACATGCCACATGGTTTTTATAGATGGATCATATATCCCAAGGCATAACTGTCAAAACAAAATAAATTTGAACCTCTTGGCCAAAAGCCAGGGAACATTTGTGTGCATAAAAGCATTCAGTGTATATATATATATATATATATATATATATATTTATATATAAGCTACAGTACTATGGGGGTAGAATTGTTGCATATTTCCAAATAGATGTATTATGATCCACAAATAAATGTAAAGTCATTGACAAA
>JAUCMT010000105.1:8444008-8455627 GCA_032357475.1 Enteromius thamalakanensis | reverse complement strand
TTAGAAATGGGTCTGTAATTTGCCAGTTCACTAGGGTCTAGTTGTGGTTTCTTAATAAGAGGCTTAATAACCGCCAGCTTGAATGGTTTAGGGACGTGGCCTAAAGATAACGACGAGTTGATAATATTGACAAGCGGTTCTTCTGCTACAGGTAACAATTCTTTTAGTAATTTAGTGGGTGAATATACATTTTACTGTTATAATATCTAAATTCACTACTAAACGATGGATTTTAGTTTTAGTGTTTTAAATTCGTGCATCCCTAATGGACATTTAGACCCATTCTTTGTGTCTTTATGTTTTCGTTTTTTCATTACAATGTGTTGTGCTGTGGAAACTTGCTATCTTTTTCCATTCAGCAAACTTACACCACAGTAGGCTTAAATTACCATTATTTAACTTTTTCTTTTCTTAAAGCAGTTTGACATGTTTTCTTTCCCGATCAACCACAAAGCAAACAGCACAGCTTCATCTTTCTGTCTTTTAATATTCAACAGCTGCCCAGGGCGCTGGGTTTGTTTGAACATAATAAATACCATGTTTGTCTAAAAAATGGTGCACCCTTCGAATTCCCTGGAACTGAAGGTAGCATGCTTTCCATCAAAATATAATTCCTCCCATTTCAAAGGTTTATTCTTTCATAATCAAAATGTTCCTGCTTTAATGCAGTCTGACCACCTCTGAGTTGCTTCACAGACTCTTGATGGAGGAAATTATATCAGGCACAAATCAGACCTGCATGAGGATCAATAGAATTTGCTAGTGAATCTTCACAGGTGAATGTATTTCTCGCCTCAGTAATAAGACTATGTCCACAACTAATGAGGAAGACTTATTGGATCTTGTACCTTTCGGAGACAGAAATCCATCGCTAAATCCAGCTGCCAGAATTGTGGCATTTTGTCTTGTCATATATATAGCCCTCGGGTGACATGGCATCTCGAGAGGCCGCATTTTCAAATTACACGTCACATGGTAGTTTTTCAGTGCCTCCACTGCTGATCTCCTATACTCAGGAGGCCACTATACAGCTCAATGTTTGGTTTGTAAATTTTCGTAACCATGCAATTGCGCACGAGTTTGAATTAGAGTTGAATGCCCCACTTGGATGATGGATGCTGTATGAAAGAAAAAGTGTCAGTATTGGTTTTGCCATTACAAATAAAAATAATTTATTGCCCAAGAAATGCACTCTGTTATAAGTGTCCTTTAAAGAGTGTTATAGCGTGAAACATTTATTATGTTCTTACTTATGTTTCTTCCTTTAGTTTCCAGGGAAACCTTAAAAATTTCCACTCACATCTCCATTTTTGTGTGACCTTTGTAATGCGTCTCATTTCTCTGCTTTGCTTTTCTTAGCATCACCTAACTGTTCTTTGAAAAGATTTTATCTGAGTGAAATGTGCTTTGTACTATTTCCTTTACTGTTTTATTGAAATGTTGTGTACATTCACCTGATTGGGGATCTTTAGACCTCATTTCAAATGCTCAGCGTTGCCTCAGATTGAGCCACGGTGTCTGAAGCCAGCTACTTAATCCTGCTCCAGATCTTCCTCAATACTGTTCGTTTGCAGTGTGTTGATGGATATTCCCATGTTATGCTGTATTGATTGCTGTTTTAACATCTAAAGGACAGATTCCTCTCCTCTGTCCAGCATGCTCAATATTTTGTTTCAGGCTTACGATTCACATTTAATTAACCCACTCTCCAGTAAAGTAAATCAATATGTAGATTTAGAGAAAACTACTCATGTTTGGCCCTGGAACACAACACAAATTCCAGATTCCACAAGCATTTCAAAAGGCTTATGATGATCAAGGTTAGTTTTTGAAAAGAGTGAATCTAATATTAGATAGCCACACTGGAAATAACACTGGTGTTTTCACATACTCAGCACTTATTCAGATGACACCGGTCTGACAATTTACATCGCCGCAAAAGTGTGGTTTATGCGTCTTATTTATAGCAATATTATGAGCACGGTTTTCAAGTAATCAAATCTTGATCAACACCAATGGCAGCTAAAAAATCCAAGTTTTATTAATTGTATAGGGACTGTAGAAATGTACAAAATACCCTCATGTAACCCGGTATACTCTGATGTTGATTTTAATTATTCAAAGCACATACTGTAGTATAAGAGAAAAAGGACTAGATACTGTATGGATTTGCCTTTCTTTAGTTATTGTGGGCTATGCAAGTGCACAAGCTAATACAGTGAGAAAGAGTTCTTGCTGCTATAGGGAACAGTGATATTGAACTCTAATTTGCTCTGTAGAATCTTCGCTGCGAGCTAATACTCCTGACTTCATGATTGCACCAAATTGATTTCATGTCATGTACTCAGTGCAACGTGCGTCGATGATTTTGTCTTGTGTCTTTTACTTTGTTTTAAAGTTCCCCTGTCTGTTTTTAGTTAGCCGGGAATGGTAAAAGTTGGATGGCTGTAGCTCTCTCCATTTATTTTGCATTTGGCTGATATTAAAATTTGTAACCAACCTCCATTCTTGTATTAAGTGGATGTTTTTGCTAGTAAACGTTTTTTCGAGAGGATCGCTGGACGAGTCAATCACGCACAGCTGGTAGCTCATCATCTAATTATCTCCTCATTAATTCACACCCAATCAAATATTTTCCCTTCACTATAAATATCCCCGCATTTCTCTTTTCCGCATCTCGCTTTCGTGCACCGCACAGAGGGACCAAGCCGAATGCCGAACTCTTGCCCACACTGGGGTTCTAATCATTAGGGTTAGGAGTTCGCCATTCTCCCGGCTTTGGTCCCCATATAGCTTGCCAAATTCACTTATTATTTTACTATGAGGTAAGCGTGAACTATTGAAAATACACTTGGTTGTTGCATTTGTGTATTCCACATTTACATTAGTGTAAAAATGTTTGCATTTAAAGGGTTAGTTCACCCAGAAATGTACAATAATGTCTTGTTCCAAACCCAGAAGACCTTCGTTCATCTTCGGAACACAAATTAAGATATAGGCAATACAACTGAAGTGATCCCATATCCAGAAATGTAACAGAAACACTGGTAAAACAGTCCACCAAATAATCCTGAAAAAAAAGGTAGCACAGTTTCTACAAAAATGTAAATAGGAAAAACATGAAAGGCAATGGCAACTTTATTTTTATAGCATTATTTCTTACAACCAGAGTTGACCAAAGTGCTTTACAATAAAAACTAAAAACAGCAGTAACACAATGATAAAAAAAAACCTCAGAAAAAACGGATATAAAGTGCTTCAACCAGAATTAAAATCAAAATCAAACAGAAGATTTTTTTAATTTAGACTTAGAAATAGCAATTTTGATAAAAAAGGGAAAATCATTTCAGAGTCTTAGGGGAATAGAAGCAAAAGCATGATTGCCCCCACCCTTCCGCTTTGTCTTAGGAATAAACAAAAGTCTCTGGTTAGAGGACCTGAGGGATCTAGTTACAATGTACCCAGTCAGTAAATCTGAAATACATGATAGAGCCATGCCATGAAGTGACTTATAAACAATGAGTAAGATTTTAAAATCTACTCTGTAACGCACAGGGAGCCAGTGTAAAGACTGTAAAACTGGAGTAATAGGATCCCGTTTATGCACCCCGGTAGTCTAAGCTTGTGGTAATGAAAGCATGGATTACTTTCTCAAAGTTTTTAAATGAAAGGAAAGACTTTGTTTTAGACAAGAGTCGCAACTGAAAAAAGCATAATTTAACCACAGAATTTATCTGTCTATCAAACTTCAGATGTTCATCAAACACCACACCCAATTTTTTTACATATTGTTTTACACATGAGAATAACCCACCAAGGTTAGGACAGTATCCAGTCTATCTAAATTCCGTTTTATAGGCAGATAGGATTGTGTATCCTCAGCGTAGGAATGGAAAGGGTTTATTTGAGCACCAAATCAGTAAATTAGTATGATTAGTACGAACAGATAATGAAAGATAATGTAAAAATATTTGCATATCTGGCTTAATACTGCAAATGTTAATAAAGTCAATGTTCATGTTTGGCTTATGAATATTAAATAAATTATTGGAATATTGCCAAGAATTATCACAGTGAGTAAATTTTTACAAGTCTTTGTTGCATTTTAACATCACAAATGTCTGCATTCAGCCTTTATTGCCATAATGATTGTGATCACACATGTCTTTTTTAGTGTATTTTCTCAGTTTATATATATACAAATGTCATTTGTCAAGTCTTTTTATGCTGCATCATTTAGCACGCTTTTGTTTCTTTGTTCATTTTGGTGTCACATAAAAAAGCTGCTTTTAGATGCTTCTAACCCCTGTTCACTAATATCAGACAGATGTGTGAGCTAGAACTGCTAGAAAACAGGAGTTGGACTTGCCATTTTTGTGAACAGATGGTGAAGCCCAAGACACATAGTTTGTAACCCATATGTACATCTACTCACTGAGAACTGTGACCATATTTCCTGCAGCAGGACTTTCCACATGCTGTCGTTTTTGGCTATGTGAACTCTGCCCTCTGCAGAGGCAATAAACACTAAGATCAGGTACACTTAACAAAATAAATTAATCTGTATCTTTTTGTATTTGAATGTTGTATTCACCTCTGCCTTCACCAATTGTTTGTCAGCGTATTGATTGCCTAACCACAGGAAACTGAACTCTGAAATATGCAGCAGATCAGTTGTTATGCTTCCCTTGGGTAGACTGGAAAACAGCTTGATACATCTTTATCCCCAAATTCACAGCTGTCATCTTGTAACTCTTCATCATCACCGGAGCTATATGGAAGTGGAAAAAGACAACATAATAAAATACAGGGATATATTTTGCAAATTGCACTGTAAGAACACTCGGCTACATCAATTTCTGTCAAGATCATTTATTCCCCACAAAGTTAGGACATTCCAGAAAAACCTGAAAGACATGCTCAGTAATAAGAAGGACCTAATAAAGGTTTCAATGAAAAAAAATATTTTTTTAGGTTATTGTAGTTTGAGTTTTTTGTAAAGACAGCATGAACCAGATGTTTGCTTCCATATTGTGAAGTACTTCTGAGAGAAACAGAATATTGAATGAGGAAAATAGATGGCATGTTTTTTTTTTGCTGTGAATTGATTGGATGTAGTAAAGTAGGTGTTTAGCCATTTTCCATTACCCTTTAAATTGCGAAAATTCTGAATTGCATATCGAAAATACTCCTAATGGAAACACGTCAATTTCACAAAAACTCCCATTTATCTCAAACAGGTTTTTACTTTTGCATGAGGTGGAGAAGGAAAAAGGAGTGTTCCGCAAGTTGGGGTTGGTGTCAACAACCACGGGCTAGTGGAGTGCCAAGGCGGCCAGTTGATCCCGGTCCCCGACCCATTTCTTGAGGAGGTTTATGTGGTAAACCTGTGCCTCCTGCCTTTTTCCTTCTGGTTGGCGTACCTCTTGAGCTTGGACGAGGTGCTCCCGGACTAATGGCATGACCCGATCGATTCTCTCCCTCATCTCCGTTACGTGCTCGATCACAGTGCGATGGGCTGCCGGCTAATGCTCCCAGGCTTCTCGGGCAACGTCGAGGAGGCTCCTGGGTTGGAGTCCGAAGAGGAGCTCGAAGGGGGTGAATCCTGTAGAGGCTTGGGGAACTTCACGAATGCCGAACAGGATGTAAGGCAGGAGCTGGTCCCAGTCTTTCCTGTCTTCGGATGCCACCCGTCGCAGCATTTTCTTGAGAGTCTGGTTGAATCTCTCGAAGAGGCCGTCGGTCTGGGGGTGATAAACAGAGGTCTTGAGCTGTTTCACTTTCAGCAGCCGGCAGAGGTCTGCCATTAGCCGGGACATAAAGGGGGTCCCCTGGTCGGTCAGTATTTCAGATGGTAGGCCGACCCGGCTTGCCATCAGGAACAATTCACGTGCCACGGCCTTGGAAGTGGCTTTCCTTAGGGGGACGGCCTCAGGGTACCGGGTGACGTAGTCAACGATGACCAGGATGTGTTCATGCCCCCGGCCGGACTTTGGCAGCGGCCCTATGAGGTCCATGATGGGCAGCGGAATGAGCTGGCTGGGGGGAGGTTTCCCCGGCGACGTCTGCTGGCAGGTCGGGTAGGCTTGGCAGAAGTGTTACACTTCGGCATCCATGCCAGACCAGTGGAATCTATCGCGGATGCGCTGGATGGTATTCTGAGCTCCCAGATGACCTGCCAGCGGGTGAGAGTGTGCCAGCTCCAGGATGATTTCCGTCTTCGATTTTGGGACTACCAGCAACTGCTTTACCTCCCCCCTCCGTTGGGCGACGCAGTACAGCAACCCGTCTTTGATGATGAAATGTGGGAGAGAGTGAGGGCCGGGGTGGAGCTCCTTGTCCTCCAGGACCCGCACTTGGTCCCAGCAGTGCTTCAGTCGCTCGTCCTCTCGCTGGGCCACCCCGAAAGCGCCCCCTCCCATGACTCACTGGAAAACATCATAAAACAGGTTAGTATCACGAGAGGGGGACTCACCATCTCTCCCGCTGTCGATTGTCACAAAGGCGGTCCACTGGTGAGCACCCCGCGACGGCTGGCTGCGACGGCGGCGTGGAGGGCGGGCCGGTTGTGTAGCAAGGGCCAGGGCTTCTTCGAACCCCGGCCAGTCCCGACCTAGCAACACAGGAACAGGAAGATCATTTAAGAACCCCACTTCCAACCTCCAGGTTTTTCCTCCTTTCCATATAGCCACACGGTAAGCGGGAACCCGTTTGGTGTCCCCATGCAAACGGGTAATGGGGAGCTCTCCGTTGGGGACTGGCCGGGGCCCCAAAACCTCAGGCTGAACCAGCTTGATGGCGCTGCCTCAATCCAGCAGCACGGCATAGTTGTGTCCCTGCACCTTGACCCTTGTGTGGGGTCCGGCCCTGGGTGCCTCGCGATGGACTGCACAACCGGCCAGGTGAGTGGTGCAGCAGGCCCAGCGGTCACGGGCTGAGTTCTGTGGGGATTCAAAGAGAATAGCGGTAAGCGTCGACGTGCATACAGCATGGAGACAGTGCTCAACCTTTCAGCCTCGTACGGCTGTATTTAAACCAGTCCTTCCCGTGACCGATTGGCCCGCGGTGATTATTCCCAGGTGCTCCTGATGATTGCCAGGGCGACGCTGATGACCTGCGGGGAATCCCGCCACACTATTTTATGTACATTGCTCAATAAAAAAAATGGGAACACTTAAACAACACAATGTAACTCCAAGCCAAACTGCCCACTTAGGAAGCAACACTGATTGACAATAAATTTCAAATGCCAAATTTTCAAAATTTTCACATGCAAATGTAATAGACAACAGATGAAAATTATAGGCAATTAGCCAGACACCCCCAATAAAGGAGTGGTTCTGCAGGTGGTGACCACAGAACACTTCTCAGTTTCTATGCTTTCTGGCTGATGTTTGGTCACTTTTGAATGCTGGTGGCACTTTCACTCTAGTGGGAGCATGAGACGGAGTCTACAACCAACACGAGTAGCTCAGGAAGTGCAGCTCATCCAGGATGGCACATCTGTGCGAGCTGTGGCAAGAAGGTTTGCTGTGTCTATGAGCGTGGTGTTCAGAGCATGGAGGTGCTACCAAGAGACAGGCCAGTACATCAGGAGATGTAGAGGAGGCAGTAGGAGGGCAACAACCCAGCAGCAGGACCACTACCTCCGCCTTTGTGCAAGGAGGAACAGGAGGAGCATTGCCAGAGCACTGCAAAATTACCTCCAGCAGGCCACAAATGTGCATGTGTCTGCTCAAATGGTCAGAAACAGACAGTATGAGAGCACAACTTCCACAGGTGACGTCCTGCAGCCCAACACCGTGCATGATGTTTGGCATTTGCTAGAAAACCCCAAAACTGGCAAATTCGCCACTGGTGCCCTGTGCTCTTCACAGATGAAAGTAGGTTCACACTGAGCACATGTGACAGATGTGACAGAGTCTGGAGACGGCATTAAGAATGTTCTGCTGCCTGCAACATCCTCCAGCATGTCCGGTTTGGCAGTGGGTCACTAATCGTGTGGGGTGGCATTTCTTTGGAGGGCCGCACAGCCCTCCATGTGGTCAACAAAGGGTAGCCTGACTGCCATTAGGTTCCGAGATAAGATCCTCAGACCCCTTGTGAGACCATATGCTGGTGCCCAGGCATTGTAAGGACATCATACAGGCACGTAGAGGCTACACAGACTACTGAGCCTCATTTTGACTTGACATTACATCAAAGTTGAATCAGTCTGTAGTGTGGTTTTCCACTTCAATTTTGAGTGTGACTCCAAATCCAGACCTCCATGGGTTAATAAATTTGATTTCCATTAAACATTTATGTGTGATTTTGTTGTCAGGACATTCAACTATGTAAAGAATAAGGTATATAATAAGAATATGTCATTCATTCAAAACTAGGATGTGTTATTTTGGTTTTGGTTCCATTTATTTTTTTGAGCAGTGTAATGCCCCCAAACTTTTAACTGACTTACGAAACAACACAGATGTGGAATAAGGCAGTTTTGTTGGTGAGAACACCACTGGTTATCTGGCAGCATGGGAGAATTTAGGCAGGGTTAATGAGTTTGGCCCCAGCAGGTACTGGAGGGTTCTTGCACACCTGTCCTCTCACTGATCTGAAAAAGAAGACCCTTCCCCATTCATTTTCAATTACCCCCCACCGAACCCATCGCACACTTGAAGGGGTCTGTTATATGTTATATACATGTTATATAAGTCTTTGAGGACTGCTTCATCTCTTATTTATCTTTAACACTGGGGTTATTTTAAGGTTGATGATGACTAGTTGCAGACATGGAGACCAGTAGAAATGTGATTGAATGCCTCCATGTTGTAGGTCGGCAGGTGACCCATTTCCCAAGAATATTTAATTGGGTCTTTTAGACTGATTACAGCCAATGACTCTTTAAGGGACAGTTGGCCTACAAAGCTTGTAGATTTCAGATGAGCTGCATCTGAAACTTTTTTGTTGGCAATCTTCATTCAGGAAGTGACTTGCTCTTGTTTTCCTTTCATCTTTTCATGACTGAAGAAATAAAACCTCTGTCTGACTTAAGTTTGTCTGAACTCAGATAAATTACTGTGAAAGGAAAGAAATCTGCAGATCTTTCCCACAAAAGCTGTTGATGGACGATTTATCTTCCCTTGTTTGTTGCAGCCTAGCAGATGCTTTTGGAAATGAAAAACCGAATAGAGGCGAGGGAATTTTACTCTGCTAAACAACACTTTGTCACTTTCATTCATTTCCAGTGTTTTCCTGGTCAGGTTTGTTTGGGTGTTCACACATGGCAGATGCGCAGTTGTGAAAATGATAGCAGGAAGAATGCTGCAAGGTAATTTTTTTGATCAATATTAATGCTGTCTGGACAAATCCTCCCACAGTGTTAACAAGACATTCCTCAGGGTCTGAATGTGAGTGTCATGTATGCATAATGACCCCTCATTGATCTTCTTTTCCTGTAAAAAAACACAAATGTATTTCAAAAGGGCTGTGGGGGGTGGGTAATATAAGCAAATTTGGAAGTGTTTTAATTTTGATTACAGTTACATTTTTTCCTAAAAAAAAATTCTAATCAATTCTAATCCACTGTAAATAAGAAGAGCATTTTTGTTCTTAATAATTTTTTTAAAACACTTTGTAACATTCATTTTTGCATCCAATAAATTAACAAATCACTGAGTATGTACATTTACATGAAGACATCAACAGAAGTGTTTCAAAGCCCTTGGGGTTTAGATGGAGTAAGTGCGCAGTTACGAATTAAAAACGATGTGAATCGTAACTGACGGCTGAATCAGTATCTGTCAGCACATCATCATTGCGCTTGCTTAGAATAAAAGCTATTTAATTAAACCCTTTGAGCATCATTCATAGAATCTGTCAGAAATCGACAATCTGTTGCCACTTTTATCTTCTTTTTGCAGTGAAGATGATAGAGCAAGTAGGAAACTTTCAGAGACCTTTATTATATTTAGTACTGTAGTTTAAAACAGACATGCTAATGAAATTTGCAACCAAAACTATAAATAAGCAGATGAGGTGCTGTCATTAATTTATTCCCGATGCAACCTCTCTAACCAGACTGTAAGAGAAATTAAGTGGAAATCTTGACATGCAGCGAGGGAGAGGACGACAATGCTCCATAATCTGTCTCCCGGGAACACTTTTCCACATTTCCTTAAAAAGCTTTTACCCATATTCCAAGGATAGGTAGATGGGGTCACAGCACCTCACAAACTCGGCTCATTTAATATGTGAGAAAAATAACCAATTAGTTGTAAAGGATGCATGGGGGATTTTGTGTAAACATGCTGAATAGAGACTATGTATGCTGATGGGAATTGTGCATTTACATGTAGCACATGCTCGTCCTTGTATTTCTATTTAAACCAGCTGGTTTCAACATTGAGACTCCAAAGGCCTTCGGGCATGTATGTGATGGAGAGTGCTTCACGTCTCCTCACTCAGCACCTGCGTACAGACTGTCTGTCATAAAGCAGTGCTGTTTGCCCATCTAATCTGTAAAGCAAACAGGGTAAAGCAGTCGCTGCATTACTAAAAAAAAATCACATTTGACAACAGAGAGAGAGTTATGCATGCATGTGTTTTTGCCAGGCAGTCTCTCGTATGTGATGCGTGTTCACCCTCACAACAAGAGTGGGAAAATATGAGAATGCATTACTCCACCCCACCATTGGATTCAGTAAATGCTTGAAGGTCATCGTGGGAGCAGGGAGACGTTGTCTAAATGGTATGGAAATGCAATGCAGGTTTTACTCACACATCACTTTTGTCCATTTGGAAAGCAGTGTGCACTCCTGTTTGCTTTATATATTCCACCTTTGCTGCGGAATTGTTTTCATTACAATTTTACCTTCTGGATTGTGAGTCGCAGGGATTCAAATTCTTGGGTCGAATGTGAAGGTTGTTGTTTCATGTCTCAGTTTTTCATCCTTTTAACACGTATTCTATTCTATTGTTTCAGAGCGATATGCAAATGTTTTTAGAATTCTACAGTGTAAAGTTGGGTATGTAGGGACTTCTTTCATGTATCCCTGTAGATACATAAAACTAAAGGCAAACAAGGATGCAAGAGCCAATTCAGGTTAAGGCACAAACCCTTTTCTTCTGTATGGACTACCCTTGTGTCTACAAATGATTTCCCATATGGCTCTGCCAGGTTGTGTAGCACGGTTTGTGTCAGGGTTGATTTGTTGAAAATTGAAGATATCTTCTTGTGAACTGAAAATAATGTGGCAAGAGGACCAGATTATGATATGGTTCTATATTTCTTGAAATCAAAATGTTACATTCACTTTCATTACACTTTCATTATTTTTATGTACATCTTGTTAAGACATGCTATATTATTAAATATAAATAAACCACTAAATGTTTTATTAAATAATGTATAAATGTATTGTTGTCATATGGCATTGATGCATTTATTGTGGATTTTTGTTCTACATTTATTATATGAATGTTTAAACATAATTTCGAGAGGATCGTTGAAACGAGTAATCATACACAGCTGATGTCCCTTTTCCTAATCATTCCTTGTTCATTCGCGCCCAATCAAGTCATTTCCCCTTCACTACAAATGCTCCCAGTGTTTTATTCCCAGCTTCCCGC
>JAUCMT010000105.1:8415593-8427462 GCA_032357475.1 Enteromius thamalakanensis | reverse complement strand
GGGTTGCGTGCTCATAAATGTATTAATAAAGTCATATAAATAAAACTGTTGTGACCGTTTACAGTGAAAAATCACACTCCAATACAATAATGGCATTATCATTCCCTAATATTTGAATCCAAATCCGTGCGTGGATCGCAGCTAAACCATGACAAAAAAACGTAACAGTCATACAATTTAAGGGCCATTGTAACCCCTGGACCAACGTAGTCAGGGTACGTTTTTGTATGAGACTGGGTTGCAACCGAATATGGCTGAACTGAAAGGCTTTTGTACAGAGGAACGTGGCTAAATTCCTCCTGATCTTTGTGTCTGATCCGCAATTACAGGAAATGTTTTGTGGAGGTCAAATTCCTTTTTTCCCCATCCGGCCCTGTGAATGTTTGCATGGTTTTTGTTCAGTGTTGTGACTATTGCTGTCAATACAGTAAAACTTATACTAATAATAAAATCATTTGAACTTCTTGTTCCTTCCATCTTAGTCCGAATTTTAAGTCTTGGGATTGGATTTTAGTAAAACATTGCTTGAAGTGTTTATGTACAGTATAATGCAAGTAGTTTTAGTGCATTAATTATGCCTTGTAATGTACCTTTACTATACATTGTGCAATTCCATGAGTAATTGTAACCACAGTCAATACATTAAAATACTTATCAATTCAGTGTTACACACTGGATATAATATATTGCATTGCACATCATAATTAACTATTATGCATTTTACGCTTTAATACCTCTTTATAATGTGTTAAAAATAATTAAAAACATCAAATTATCACCCTGATACTTAGAAAGTTCCAATAAACAGGATCAAATATATGTGAATGAAACAGCTCTATCAACTCACACACTATGTAGCCTCTGTTGTGTAGTATTATATCTGCAAGTGGTTCATGAAAGGCTTTTCTGCACTGTACATTATGGGTTTCTAGGGTTTCTATGTAATCGTATCACTTAAACACAAAACCAGCATCTAGATTGTAGACTACTAGATTGCAGTCCATAAGAAAAAGTGAGAACATTGTGTATTATGATGCCACTCTGTGAAGAGAAACTGCTCCCTATCAAAAGTGTTATTAGTGACAGTTATCTAAAAGATAGCACTAAACCCTCTTCTGATATCACAGAACATGAGGAAAATGACCTGAAGGTCTGGTTCATGTTTAGTCCAATTGCCTCTCAGCAGCTCTAAATGTGTTGTTTACCAAGCCAAAAACACTATAATTGTATCTTTTACAGCCTAATTTATTTCCTCACAGAGACAATTGTACTCTAAAAGTGGAAGACAAGAGAAAAACACTTCTTGTATCCATGGTGATGTCTTATTCCAACTGCAGTCACTGCTGAAGTGTCTGTGTGGATCTTAAGGCAACAATTCAGATGTAGATTACAGGATCTACAAATTCAAGTTCAGAGTGCTCCAATCAAACCCAATCATACTGTTTATTTCTCATACTACAGGAGCTGTTAGAAAAGTGTTTTTCTGTCTATCCAACATGGAGGCGGATCTGTCACTATCCTGGTGTTTTACATCGAGTGGTCGTTTCACAGTCAAAGGAGGATATTTGTGAAGCACAAATGCTGCATTATTTCTTAGAAGTAGAAAAATCCTGGTGTTGAATCAACACAAAGGTCAGAAGAGTCCCATTACAGGCATGAAAAATGTGTCAGAATTTGCCTGCCTCTCCTCTGGGGAAATGTCAGAGGATCAGTGAGCGACTGAATACAAATGTCAGACGTTATGGATACAGAGGAGGAAAGAAACTGTTCAAGCTTCCCTCTCATTGCATTAAATTGAACACTTGTGATGAAAAAAAAAATGCTATTTGAAAGAATCAGTAAGACATTTCTTATGCTTACCAAGGTTGTATTTAATTATTTCGAAAATACGGTATTATACAGTAATAATTTGAAATATCATATAACTCATTTTAAAAGATTCTAAGATGGCAAAGCGGAATTTTTCAGCATCATTACTCCAGATTTCTGTATCAAATGATCCTTTAGAAACGTACTCGCATGTTATTTACTGCTTATGAAACGTATCAATGCCAAAAGCATTTTTTTCCCCCTTCATTTTTATTTAATTTTGTGGAAACCGTGTATATACACTGCCCTCCAAACGTTCGGAAATGCTCTACAAAAGTGCGGTTTTGGACAATATTGGCATGAATCCTTTTTAATTTGTGATAATCAAACAGTCTCACGGCAGTTCGTGACTAAATCACAAAATGTATTTTTAATCTATTTATTTGTGGCAGGGACAAATTTATTTAGTTATTTTCATGAGTCCAGCACGTTCTTTAAACTAAGATTTCATTGGATGCATCCATTCGTGCTGGACTTACGCAAAATAACGAAATAAACGTGTCCCTGCCACGAATAAATACTGTGAGACTGGGCTGGATAATCTTGCACTGATAAGAAACTAGGCATATTTTATTACATAAACAGTTTATCCATAGAAAATACTTTTAATTCCTTTGAAATATCTAGCATTAGCACTTTTACAGCTCTGCATAATCTGGGCTTCCTAGCTGTTAGTTTAGTCAAACATTGACTTGATATATTACTCCAAGCCTCCTCAAGATGATTCACACTGGTTGGACGCTTCTTGGAGACATCATGGTCCAGTTCGTCCCATAGCAGCTCAACTTTGTCATGTATTCGTAGCCATTATTATGTAATCAAAATGAAAATGATTATTGCTGGTCTTTCATGACAATGTCCAGTTACTTTAATGTACAATATTTGCACCAAAAAATTATAAGGATTTATGCTGACATCATCCAAAACCACACTTTTCCCTGGGGTGTTTCCAAACTTTTGGAGGACAGTGTAAATATATATTTGGTGTTTGAATAAGAAAGCTTGAATAACAGCCTGAGATTTGTCTTTCTTTCTTCTTTTTTTTGTGTTGAGCTCATGTAAACCTTATGAGACATTTGTTGGGTTGGTGTATCCATAATAAGAATTAGTCATAATTCGCGTTTAATGGCTCAGCTGGAAAGTTGCTTCATGAGAGAAGCAGATTTGTTTAATTATTTTTAGTGGGCTTATTCCGTTCTGCAAATATGTTGTGGTGTTTGAAATGTATTCACAGTCTCTCATTAAATTAAGCAGCAGGGATCACCTGTGTATCATAATGAATAGTAGAAAATGTTATTAAAAGACTTCCAACTGCTTTATTCACCTGATTTGATTGTTTTAAAAAGGTAAAAATGTAAATTTGCCACTTATTAAAATGCGTATTTTATATATCTTTAAGCATTTCATTGTAATGTGTTTTTTTTCTTTGTTACTGTGCTTTGTCTCACTGCATTAAATTTTTATGTGATTAGTTTTAAAGAATTACACTTACATAATTGTGAATCAATACATGGCCCATAAAACAGAGCAAGCACAGCTAATGGCACCTTTTCTTTATCTTTGCAAGGAAGCAAATCTTAGACTTAATTAAAAAGAGCCTGATTTACCACCCTTATCTTTTGTAATCATGTTAACCAGTTGTTGTCTGTTGTCTGCTCATTAAGAGTATGGATTTTAATTAGGGACCATTTATACGCTCTATATCACTAGCTCCTCTGTGACTTCCTCTGAGCAGACAGGGAGATTCATCTTTATCAAATTTGTAATGATTAGATTTTTTATGTATTTCGATCGAAGATGAAAAGGTTTAAGCATAAAAACAATCAGTGCAATACTGCTTTAAACTGTTGTTTTACCACAAAAAAAATCATATAATTTTTCTTTAATGCAATTTTGTTTTTTCCTGATTTACAGAAGACGTCCACTAAAATGTCGTTCAGACTTACATATTGACAGCAATAATTAATTTATGACATACTTAAAGACTATACAATAGCCCAAATACCAATTAGTTGTAATTTAACATTTTTTAAAGTTGCCACTATCATAGGTTTTACCCATTTGTAAGTAAGAATGTTTAACTAAATTAAATCATATTTTATATATTTTAATATATAAAAGTCAGAATAAGCATGTGTTTGAAAATTTTACAGTTTTGTTTTTCTCCAAAAACATATCTGAAACCTTAAAAGTAGACATTTTTCTTACATTTACTGTGCTTTATATGGACAAAAATCACTTTTGTGAATTTATTTTATGGACAGAAAATCACTTTTAGAAATTGCTTTATATGTGGATCTTTTTTTCCCCTATAGCTCACCAGATACATTGTCACTGCCATAGTAAATAGGAGACATTCTTTAATGGACTTTAAAGGAGTAGTTCATCTAAAAAAAGAGTTCATCTTAAAAGTTTTTTTCCTCAAGTAATTTTTATATTCTTCTATCACTTGCATACAACAACAACAACAAACAAAAAAATGCATGTTTGTTAATTCTGTCATTGTTGATTCTTACTATATACAAGCCTTCTTTCCACAGTATTGCTTTCTCCAGTGAAATAAATGATCTAATCTGAATCAGGAGAAAATATGCACACATCAAGCAAAGTCAAGTCACCTTTATTTATATAGCACTTCTAAACAAATGTTCAGTGCATTTTAAACAGTTTGACATAATATTTAACTCTGTTACTATTTAAATTCTCATTTTCTAGATCCTAACTAGTTCAATGTCACATTATACATCAGTAGATGATCCAATTAGTCATTTTTGTTGCATGTCCTCTCAAAATAATATTGAGGAGTTGTAGTTATTTAAGTGAAACTATTGTAACAGTGCAATTAAACCCTTGGTAAGTGCTGAAATAACTTGTTAGTCAGGCAGGCAGCAGATGCAGAGGCTCTATTGATTCATTATCAGACAGCATGGGTCACTCATTACATTCTGAGATTTAATTAGCAAACACCTGTTTCCTCTTTGATTTTATGCTAATAAAAGATTTTCCTCAACACTCCTTTCTTAATGTGAACCATTAATTAGTGATGACAAGCTGAGTATTTAAACCAAAAATAATTAAATAAATAAAACTCTGATTTCTCGCAAAACAGTGTTACATGAAACAGTTGGCAAAGTGAAATACTTTTAATGTCAGAAAGGTTAAAATGTTAAAACAAAGCTGTTATAGCGGCTTCGGGGAGCCATCAGTAATCAAGACCTTTAATTAACCTCTGCGAGACTTTTTAAGGTCTTCTTGTTAAGTCCCTTTTTCAACTAATTTTTATCAAGGGCCAATATTACCTAAATCAGAAAGTATAATGACTATTCATTCATTTTATCATTTGAGAATGTAGATTCAAGGTTCATGTGTGTTTGATGATCAAAAACTAGATAAAATGAATGGCAACTTCTTACTATCAAACTCCTACAACGGACTCTATACATGAACATATCACTGACCATGACATTTTATTGATATTGCCGTGCCATGGACCTTGGAGTGTACTATTTAATATATTTAACGTCTCCCAATTGATTTACAGGCTCAACCTCCCCTCTGTTTATGAGCGTTAGCAGGCAGCCACTCAACTTTATGAGAAACTGAAAATGAAAAAATAATGACCCCATCTATTGTAAAAGTTCAACCTGGTTCAGAAAGAAAGGTGCTGAAGTAAACAGACTGGAATGAAAATGACAAGTAACACCTTTCTTCCTGCACATTCGATAACAGCTAGTAAGCTTTTTTTGCACATTTCCAAAGCTTTCTTTTTCTTTCTTTCTTGAGCTCTGCAAATTACTATAGCTCTAACTATAGGATAATTGCAGTAGAAAGTGGGCTCCTGATGAATTGTGCTGCAGTGATTCACTGAGGAGAGAATGGAATTGTGTGTGAATAAAGTATGCCTCTGTGCAGAGATAATTTTGACATTAATTAATTATTTTGATCAGTTTCTTGTTGATGGGGTAGAATTCTTTGCCATAAATAACTTCTCTTCTGTGGTACTAGCGCTGGACTAACAGTTGTATGACAGTCCAATCAACGGAAGTGAAGTGCTGTGAAAAGGCTGTTTTGTAACTCTGACTGATGTATTTTCATTTTTTTCTGTGTATTTCTAGTGAGTGGACATTGCTTTGACATGCACTTGATAATTGCCTCATTAAGTGAGAGAAATGTGAGATTTTAGAATTTAATGAACTCAATGAAAAGCCTACTGCATAAATGTTGCAACACCAAGGTTGAAAAGCATGGTAAAAAGCCAATAAACAGATGAACAATTGACAGTGCAACCATTGTTGTGTAAGCTTAAAGAGCACGTCGTCAACCCAAGGATGCAACATATGTCAGGATTTGATTCATTCGTCAGCGTTAACTGCTTCTTTAATGATCATCAAGGAAAGCATAAGTGGTACTCAGCTTCCCAATCCTTTTATTCCAGGAGGTGGTCTTGAATCTGCCACTGTTTTGCTTACCATATGGAAGTCATTTATAGAGTAAAAAAATAAAATGGTGAAACAAGTTTATAAAAGAAATAAAGTCGCAAGATCTTTGATGTACAATGTAAATTTGTGATGTGCGTTGTGATATTTGGGTGAAAACTAATTTTGAGATTTCACATTGTGAGAAGTCTAAATGACCAGAAATATCATCACATCACATTTTAGATATAGAGTTGCATTTGGCAGATACAAAATCAGCAGGTTTATTTTCATATCACAATTGCATCTTTGT
This sequence comes from Enteromius thamalakanensis, assembly GCA_032357475.1. Taxonomy (NCBI): domain Eukaryota; kingdom Metazoa; phylum Chordata; class Actinopteri; order Cypriniformes; family Cyprinidae; genus Enteromius; species Enteromius thamalakanensis. The sequence goes on along the minus strand of JAUCMT010000105.1, from coordinate 8,420,865 downwards.
CTCTTGCATGCAGTTTTAATAGGAAATGTGCATTCATAAATCGGTAAAGCACAGATTGCTGGTCAATGTTGAAAATGTCCTACGCCACCATAAGCAATAAAAGAATAACTCATTATTCATCAATGAGACGTGTTTACTCGTTAAAGTGAAAGTGATGCATGGGGCTTTAAGCTTTTTTACACAAACCAAAAGTTAAAAATGACAATATAGTATCAGTTTGATTACATGTTTTCTTTTTTGTCGTCTGTCTCTACAATACACAGACAGATGTAAATTTATACACAGAGAAACACACTGTAAGGCCAGAGTCAAGGTCTATCACTGTGGGACTGTTGATATAAGTACATTGGCCAAGAGCAAAACGGTGGATGATACAGCTGGAATCTGACCACAGAGACCCTCTAAATGATTGTTTATTCACTTCAGTGCTGTAGTCTATGGATTAGGCCCCTTATCCAAGCGAAAGTCATCTCAGGTTATGTAAGCAACTCCAGTAAAGAACGAGACGCTGCGTCTTCTTAAAATTCTTCCTATGAGGTTGCGTGTTTTCTCTCGGGCTACTACTTAGCCTGATTTGAAATATTGCCATGTCTTCAAATGTTCATTTTGTAAGTGCTCCCAAAAGAATTACAGAATATAAACACCTGTAAGTAACAGTATTTGAATAGCTGCGGCATGAAAACAAAATAATAATTGAAGCAATTTTACAGTACTGCTTCACCTTACTTGAACAGTGCACACATTGTCATTTGTCTGCTTAATGACCTCGTTTAGTCCACAAAGTTGTATATAATGAGATGTAGGAGATTTTCAAGTCGTATAATGAAGAAGCTGCTCTCCTAACTTAATTAGCAGAGTACACAGGCAGCCTGTTTTTATCAGAGGTGAGACGCTTGATTCATCTCAGGGCCAAATTAACAACAGGGATTGCATATGTTTCTTCGTTTATTTGTCCATCTTGTTAGTTCTTTCCTTCCTTGTATTAATTTCTCACTTTTCTTGAAGTAACTTTACTGAGAAGTCATTAAAGGTTCTTGGCCTGATCTTATGTACAGTGCTTGGAAAAAAAGCTGTGTTCAGACTTAAGGTCTGATCAGGCTAATTATCTTGGAATGTGTTAGCAGGCATGTGGTCTATAACTTGAATTGTTGAATAAAAGAATAATGAAACATAAAATGTTACATCCAGGTAAGACTATTATAGACTATTATTTGTGTGACCTGCCCAAGCACCTTCATCCATGTATATATATATATATATTCATGATTTACATAATATGTGTGTGCGCTGCAGATGTGTATACTGCATAAATACACATGCATGTATATATTTCAGAAAAATATGCCTTAAATACATTTATTTATAGTATAATTTATATGAATATAAATATAGGGCATGTAAATACATACCGTGTGTGAATTTAAATAAACATATTCATAGAACACACACACATACTGTATGTTATGCAAAAAATATATATTTTGTATGTGTTTAATCCTAATTAATTGTTTGACAGCGCTAATATATATCCAGGATCATGTCTTACTTGGCAAGATCACGGCAAATATATATATATATATATATATATATATATATATATATACACACACACACACAAAAACACACACGCACACATATACATACACACACTTATAGCAATTAACATAAACAATAGTCTGGGTAAATTACAAAGGATGCAATGTTCATTGGTATATCTGTCAATATTTTGCACACGTTGATAGTTTTACTGTAAAAAACCACTTGTACTTGATCTCCTGATCTTCTTTCTTGTGACCTTTACTTTTCACTGTTCGTACAGTTATATGATATCTCTAGCAGAAGATGCTTATTATTAGATTCTGTGCAATGCTCTTGTAAAGTTCATTCCCTGAAATCTTCTAATAAAATGCTCAATGAATTATCAATAATTGAGACCATGCCCCCTTTTTCACCTTGCTTTAAATGATCCAACAGTGAAATTCCCTCCCTTTTTACTCCTCTGTGTGCTGAACAAGTGAGGAGAAGCTCCAGATGGCTGGGGGTTTAGTAGAATAAGAGTTATTCAGCATTTGAGTTATTTTGTGCGCAGAAAAAGTTCTGTCAGATTCACAACTGGTGAGAAATAGGGGTTATGCGCAACAAATGTCTGTATTCTTTAAAACAGGTAACACTTAAGTATAGGGACCGATTCTTATTAACTTATTAGCATGATAATTGTTAACATATTGGCTGTTTATTAGTATTCTGCATGACTATATTGTACTGTACATTTTTAATCCTACTTACAGTATACCCAAACTTAACAACTACCTTAACAGCAATTTATAAGCAGTAGTTTATTGAGACAAGGTATATTACTAGTTAGTTAATAATGAGAACTGGACCTAAAAATGTGACCCTTTGTTAAATATAGAGTTGTTTTACTCCAGGTACCAAGGATGATCATAACCTTGATGATCATACTTTTTTTAAAGCCACTAAAAGCATATTGACTTCATTTGGCTTCGATATTGTCCATATTTATATTTTAAACACAAATATGTGTAAATGAGAAGGATTTGTTGAAATGTGCAATGTGTGCACATGATCTGATCTAAAATTCCCTTAGATAAAATCACACACCAATAATTGTAAGCCTTTTTAAAATGAATACTGTATGTTTCAGTTATAAAAGCAGAAGGAGAAGTCAAACATCTAACACTGCATTCTAGCTGTAAACACACAGTGGTATATTTAAATTGGGCTATTGCCTACCCCTGATGTATAAGATTTTTTTCTTTATTAGTACTCTTTCAGCTACTTTGTGGAAAGCTAAACATTTGTTTGGCACATTATGATAGTGTTGAATCCCTGTCAGGGTCTGTCAGATTATATTTTGTTTTTGTTTTTTATTACGATGTGTAAGACAGACTGAATAATGTCCCAGAGGAGCTGTTTGGCACTTCCTCAGTTAGCAGACATGCCACACATGATGCAAACTAATCCTCGTTATCAAAGCCTCTTACTCCGTACCATGCTGAGAAGAAAGACACTTTTACTATAATAAGGTATGGCACCAGAAAACACATTTAATACCAAACATTTGTTCTCAGATAATGAAAACACAGAAAACATCAAAACCATAACGCAGGAACATATACACGTGTGCATGCACATTATATGATTAATTGCTTAGAAACTCTGAAATTTGTTCAGTGGAGTTTTTGCTGATGTGCAACCGTATCAGCACTGTTTGTGGGTTACCCAAAAAAGACCAGAGTGCTTTGACTCATAGCCAAAGCCAGGTTCATTGAAGATTTGCATTTAAAACTGTGACAGGTGATAAATAATGCACACACGGGGAAAAATCCAGACTCCAGACTCACTACAAAGCCTTATTTTATTAATGTCCTCACCACTGAAACGGTAGTTGATAATGGAAGCTCATTTAATCCTGAAGGAATAGTAGGACAAAGTCGAAACATAAATATGTAAATAATAGCCCTGTGCTAGATTACTCCTATTTGTCAATGTCAGGGCAACTGTCGCATGCCCTCCTCTGTTCTAACACACATGCTTAATTCTGCATGCAGTCCCTACACCATCAGAAAGTGTTATGTCACTTAATATACTTTGAATTTCAGCTTAGTGTTTGTTTTTTACACCTGTGGTGTAAAAGTCGCCTCAGTTTTAAGACTTGTATCTGTAGTAGTGGGCGAAAAAACGAGTAAACCAAGTATAGTAAATAGTAGGCAAAAACCTAAGTCAGTGGTAGAAAATGTTTGTCACAGACACACCTGGTTCTACACTTATCCAATCACAGCGATCACAGTCACCAGAGTTCTAATCACCACCACCTGCCAGCAATCACCTCCCTAATCAACCACCTCATATAACCACACACCACCCAGCATTCAGTGTCCAAGCTCGTTCTTAGAGGAAGTGGACCTACTCTAGGCAAGACCTAATCCTAACTATACCTACCTGAATAATGAACTCAAACCTCTCCCTGTGTCTCCTGCAGTTTCTGTGTCTCCTCCCAGGCTCCTTGATTCCCTCTGTGTTCCTCCAGCATCTGTGTGTGGTTGCTCTCCTCGTTCCTTGTGTCTACTTCGCTTCTGTGTACTCCAGCGATCCAACGGACCTTCAAAGAAAGTCAATACTTTATTGAACTATTACACTCCTCTCCAAACTATCATCTATTGCCATGCTCACCAATATATCTGCCATGTATCCATTGTTGAACCTCTACTGCTCTAAATAGATATCTCTCTGTTAACTTACCATCTGTGTGCAGTCCGCTTCTTAACACTGTTGTAGTCCAAGAAGGATTTGGGGTTAACAACACAACTGCAGCAAAGTGACAGCAAACCCAAAGTTTCCAAACACTGAGAACTTCACAAAGCCAACATCTATTAAAGAGCTGTATATGGTTAAAATCCCAGACATCAATCCTAATATGCACAAAAGGTGGTGTCATGATCGTAAAACCAAGACAGTTGAAGCACCAAGATGAACTTCAACATCTGTGCTCTGAAGTTCACCTGACTTTATTATTTAGCCACTGTGGGCAGATGTTGACTGAAGACTATTCAAACATTGCATATAACTCTATTTAAGAAGGTTAGAAAATGTATAAAAGGCAAATTGTGTTGAAACACTTGAATAAAGAAACTGCCTATTACCCAGGTGCTTACATTCCTTTGTCCAACCGCTGTCAGAAAATGGCATAACAAATTACTTATTTCACTTAAACAGTATTGTTTCGGATTGTAGGTTTTAAAAAGCTAATGCTTTCAGTTGCTTAGTTATATGTTTGATATCAACTGATATGATAAAAATATACAAGCTCAGCACAATGGACAATAATAAAGCTGAAATCACTGTGCCATGATATGACTCTTAAAGGGAGTTGATGAGAAACCTTGATTCTTCACTGGTTCAGTTACCTAAGGTTGCTTTAATAATGATTCTACAGTTCATAAATTCAAGACCTTGGGTGTGTGTCATTTTATGATTCTTCATCCTCAAAGCTGTAGGCTATTTTGGTGATGAGAATACCATACTGTACTACTGCCTCAATTGTCTTGGTCAGTAAAACATAATTTAAAAGATTAATTCTAGAATTGTTTTTTATAATAATCATTGGACTATCATCTTATATTTATTCGAAATTATTAAACTGCACATTTTATTTGTGAAATTAGTTAGTTTCTTCATCAGGGGCCTGTACCATGATGGTGGCTAAACAAACTCAGAGTTACAGGATTAGTTTTGGGTTGACAAATCCAAA
>JAUCMT010000105.1:8392002-8415446 GCA_032357475.1 Enteromius thamalakanensis | reverse complement strand
TCCTAACATTATTCAACAGGTAGCTTTTAGTAGCTTTTGAAAAACCTGTCACTGGAAGTACAGAAATGACACACTTCCTTTTTTGTGTTGAAAAACACTGTACAACAAAAATATGATTGCCCAACCCAGGAACAGGAAATGTCAGGAGTCATATTCAAAGATTAAAAGATTGAGCAATATGAGGAATTTTAACACATTTACACAGCAAGATGTAACTCTGAATCCTGTAACTCTGATCTTTTAATGATAGAGGAAAACTTAAGCAAAAAACTTGCAAGTAAGCTGTGTTATCTATGGTTGTATTAATTTAAAAGCCTATTACTTTTAAACTAAACTGACATGTGTAATAGATTAAGGAGATAATAATTATATAAATAATTCTAAAAATAATAATAATAAAAAAATCGGATGATTTTAACTTTGAACAATGTTTTGCAATGCAGCGTCCTTTAATTAGGAGTAAGAGAAGCTGGGGAGTGGCTTTATTGCATCAGACATGTGTCACCTTGCTGGAAGCTGATTGTTCAAATTTCGTTTTGAACTCTCTAACCCAGAACATAACCTGCTATTTTAATCAGATTTAATGATCTATGCTAAGCTACGTACAGCTAAAAGTACTACCGCTAGATCCAGAGATCAGCTAAATGAATTAAAAAAAATGGTACAACTCAGCTGTTTAACTCTAGCGGAGTTGGAAAAAGCATTTAAGTGCGGCCTATTTGGGGGAGCCTGAACTGTATGTAAATAGAGTCATGCTTTAAGTCAATCTGAGGTTTTCAGCAGTCCTTCCTGCCAGGACTGATGCTATTTGCAAACAGTGGTATTGACAGCAGTGATGGATGATGGTGTCCTGCTCTTGTGCTTGGCAGCAGAGTGTATAAGATGAGTCTAGCTGCTCTCTGTCATCACTACTGAAATACTTTACATGATTGACTACTGTTGCAATGCCCCACCTATGAAACTTTGTTTACATCTGATTGCTTTGTTGTTTGCGCCAGTACAAACATGAAAATAATTCACTTTATAACAGTCGCAGTTCAATTTATAACCGAATTTGGAAACAACACGTCTCTTGAAATATATTCACGTCAAGTCACAGCTTATTGTCAATGCTTTCCCATAGAATAAGAAAAGAGGTAGATGTATTTCCTATAGGCAATAAAAAACAGAAGTTTATATAATTTATAAAAATGTAAATAAAATAAAAAAATATGAATACAACACATTATTGTACTGTAAAATGGGGTGTATGCAGCATTTCAACATTATAGCATCATATTTTGTAAGAGTTAGAACACTATAAATACAATACAACATGGCAAGCATTGACTAACTTTAAAGGTCAAAATATTGACATGTACATAATTTTTGTTGTTTTGTATGTATGCAAATGAAGGTGAGAAATCTGTTCAGTTTTTGTAAAATGCACATATTATAAACTATGAGTTATTGAGTATCAAAGTAAACGTCTTCAAGTAATATTAGCTGACTGTATAAAAATTTATTCTCAGACAAAACATCACAAAGAGACATCGACTGACTTTAAAGGTCAGAATTTAGACTTCGCATATCATTTTCTTTCATTTATATGCATGCAATCCATTGTGTCCTGCCAGTGAAATATGCATGATGCTGATTCATAATTTAAAACAAATATGTTCACATAATTAGGGATAGAGCAATCCGTTGAATAAAATAACTCAGGCCTGGCTGCTGACATTAATTAAGTGTTTTATTGAACACTGTGATAAAAAAAGAGCTGAAAGTAGGTTCACTACTTGTTCAGTAATTTCATCTACCATATAAACAGCTTCAGACTGCATGTCAGCCTCTGAGGGAGTAAATCACTGTTCCCTTGACTCAAGATCAAGTTAGTGATGGCTGATAAAAGCAAGATGCATCTCGTTTTGGCTGATGAGTAACACGTTTGATATTAGAACAACAGCTGTGTTGTTTTTGTTTGACATTGACAGGCTCCAGCGTACGCCAAACTGTTCTGATTGGCAATTTGTCATTGGAATCTGTCATCTGCTTAGAGACTACTGAGGAGAACGGTGTAGGATGAGTTCTGCTACCAGGTTATCACATTAAAAAACAAAGTGAGGAAATGACACGCATCTGTTCTAATGAGTAGAACCAGGAGATGCATGCAGAAAATGCGTAATTGAGTGGGCACATAGGGAAAAAAGCCAGAACAATCTGTCAGACTTCTAAGGTGAAGTGCGCAATTTTGGTGATGCCAACCTACTTTCTTTATCTCAGTTAAATGTGCAGAGACAACTAAGTAGAGCACTCATAAGTTGACATCCCAAAGAGTTTAGTATGGATGAGGGGTCCCAGCATCCTAACATTATTCAACAGGTAGCTTTTAGTAGCTTTTGAAAAACCTGTCACTGGAAGTACAGAAATGACACACTTCACTCTTTGTGTTGAAAAACACTGTACAACAAAAATATGATTGCCCAACCCAGGAACAGGAAATGTTCTCCTAAATTTGGCTAAATTCTCTCAAATTTATAAACAAACAGTCTTCCAACAAATAGAGTTGTAACATTTTTTAAAACATTCTAAAAACATTAGCACATCAAATTATGGAATGTTTTTCTGAAACATTTTATTTGGATGTTTGTCTAAGATGTTTTAGAGAAGATTTGAAAATAAAAAGATAATAAAATGTAACATTCTCCTCAGTAATTTCTTTAATCAAATCATTTTATTTGAACATTTAGAGACATTCAGAAAAGTCAGTCTTAAAACATATTTTTGTTAGCTTCGCTTGTCATTTGAAACACAGCAGTTTTATATAATTGTTACAAGAATGTAAACAGTGATCAATCAGCTTTCTGGACCAGCATAAGCCCTCCTGTGATTTTAAGAGGTAGTAAACCTCTGCATCAACGCTGCTTTTTCTCCATTCAGGTCAACATTATGAGCAAAGCTGCTGTAAAGTCCTGACCCAGCACTGCCGTACTGCAGCCCAGCTGAGATTACCTGCGTGAGGAAGTGACCCCAGGCCAAACCTGCCTGATGAATTCTCTTATGAAAGAAAAAAAAGGGAGGGAAAAGGGCTAGATTGTGATAGATGGCCCAGTCCCAAAGCCATTCCTCACGTGCCTCTCTAGCAGCTGCGCTACCAGTTGCAAAGGTCTCTGTAGGTACACAAGTACACAAAAAGTTGTCACGTTGGTGCTAAAGTCAAGATTTAAACTCTCCCTTGAGCATGCAGTAATTAAAGAAATGTATCACAATTTCCAATCAAAGTGCTCTGAGGGGATGACTTCTTCTTGTTAGACATTATTTGCGCCAAGACCTATTACTGTGCTTTGTTTAGAAATGATTTGCACAGATACTTTGTGTGTTTGTTTGAGAGAGGGAGTAATGTGCTGGTGAGGTAATAATGTTGCAAAATTTCCTTAAACTATAATCATCAGAACATAAAGCTTGTTGTTGGGGGTTGTTTATGCTGAAAATACAGACAATGTGCTCATTGTCTTTCAAGGACATGGAAAGGAGCACTTAGAATGAGGAGTGAAAAGATGTCCTTTAAAAAAATAAAATAAATAACCATAATTGTAATATGCATCTGAAAAGTTGCTTTGATGATTCTACATATATTCATAATGTAAATTTGCAGCTTTGATGGAAACAGCAATTGTGATGCTAGAAAAACATACTGTACAGGGAGAATTGAGTTTGCTATAGTTCATTAGACTTCTGGAAAATCAAGATAAATTCCAGTATTTCATGATGTGACCCCTTTAAGTAAAGCTGACCTCTTCTTATGAGCCACGGAGTGATTTACCAGAATAAAAAGCTTTTTATGTCTATTGAACATTTTGCCTTCTACAGGAATGCGAAGCCTATCAAGCCGCAAAAGAGTTTCTTGTTTTAATTGCTTCTTCAAAGAGTGAATGGACTTGGTGAAGCAGACGCAGTGAGGAGGAAAGAAAAGGTAACAGCTATATAGAAGGATTTGGACGCAGCAGTGCTGCCTCCAAATGCTCATCACGAGATGGTTAATGCATGAACTGCTGTTCGACAACACCGCGGGACTCTGGCTCACTCGCACAATCATCAAAGACAGCCTGAGGGTACTGAACACCCCTCTGAGCCTTATGACACACCTAAAAACACACTTAATTTTTACAACTGTTCCATTAGTTCATACTACATTCCTTTTTTTGTCCTCCGAAAGGCTTCCGTGGGGGCAAACGTATCAGCTACTTAATTCAATTTGCTTTGCTTCGGTGCTTTTGCTCTATAGTTGACTATGAAGCATAAGGAACAGTACAGAGCATGTGTTTGAATGATAGAAAGCCGAGCTCCCTCTGATGCAGAACACTTCAAAAGTGCGGCTCTGGAACTTCAGCCAGACTTTGCCAGTGAATCTCTTTTGAAAACCCTGCTCGACAAAAGTACTGCTTAGATTACAGCAATTATTTTAATGCTTGTAATGAATTATCAATTTGAAAACAGAAATTCTATTTTAATGCCGTTAATAAAAACAACAATTCTGTTTACGCAGATTTAAATAACATTTCACAGTCTCTTACAGGTGGCATATAGCAAACCAAAAATAGAGCTTAGTCAGGGTAGCAGCATATTTAATTTCTGACAGGAATGAAAATGAATCTGTACGGGACAGAAGTACAGTGTGTTCAGTGGATTATACTGTTTCTTAGAAACATAACGATCGTTCAGCTGGTGATATCTCTTTATAAAAATAACTTTCTGTAGAAAAGTACTCCACAAAACAGTTTATGATTCACAAAAAAACATCCAACTCATCAAAGCCATTTATTCATGAATTGGATAACTTTGCACTGTAGATTGTTAATTATCTAATAAAACACTGAACAATAAGAGTCATTCTTTCTGTAGGCAGACTATATTTTTCTAGTACTTTGTGCACCGTTAATTAAACCAAACGTAATTCAGAATAAGAACGGAGAATAAAAACATTCAAAACTTACTAGAAAACTATTTCTAAGTGTTCCCAACGTTTTTCATTTTCTTAAAAAAAATTTAATTTATGTTTGCAAAGTTCTAAAAATAATCAGACTTGAAAGATGCACTCTTAGCTTTATTCATATATAAATTGTTTAGAAGGGAAAACGTATTTAGCATGCTATACAACAGGATGATTACTCAATTCATACACTTTTTTTTATAATAAAATGATCTTATTCCCAGGTTGCATTAAAAATAAAAGTAAAAAAAGTGGTTGCATGCCAGTTATCTATTTACAGCTAAAATGTAAAATTTTTCAAAATCAATGGAATTTAAATATCAAATTATGTAGCTATAATTGTTAGCAGTGTGTTTTTTGTACAGTATTAGTGCAGTCCTGAGCAGTTCTGTTGACATTCTATCCTAGAATACCATGTTCCACTCTTCCCTGGTTTGTCTCTACTCCCCAGATTCAACACCGTGCCAGGGACAAGACGGTAGGAGAAATATGGCTGAGGCTTACCCCATCCATCACAAGCTGAACCTGCCCAATGAAATACAGGACGAGCTCCCCCAACAATGAGTCCTATCTTGTATGTTAGACCCCTTGCTTGTGTATTTATCACCTGAGCTGAGGCGCAATGGCTGATTCACAGGGCAGTCAGGCTGATAAAACACACTGACGTGATCTCTGGGCCGATTACAGAGTATCTCCCTACGTCCTTCCTGGTCTCCCATTTCTGTCTCCAATAACCTCTTCAAATTTAGTGTTTGTCTTTGGGGCTTTTACTTTTTGTTTTCAAATAGACCACCTTTATAGCGCTCATATGTACCCATCTGCAGTACTTAGGTACTGGTGGTCAAATACTTTTTTTAGGAAGAAAAATTATGGTCAGTTTGTCTTCATCACTCTCAGAAATAAATGTACAAAAGCTGTCACTGGGGTAGTACCTTTTTAAAAGGTATCCTCATATACCTATATGGTTCAAATATGTACACTTTAAGTACTAATATGTTGACCCTTTAGGTACAAACATGGTTCCACCCTAGGGTTTCATTGGGTCATAAAGATATAACCAAAATACTACATCAGACTATGATCGATTTATTTTATGTTAAAGTTCTCTGAAATCTGTATCCATCTAACATAGAACTTTGACTAATGTTCTCATAACAGCTCACTTTCAAGTTCAGAATGTTCAGAAAATATTCAAAAAAGTAGTGGTTCTATAATGTTCTATTCACATTTGTATAAAAAAAGGACATTTTGAACATTAAGAGAGCATTTTGAAATAACGTTTTCATAATTTAATAAGAAGGTTAGCAATATATATTGTTAAATATTTTTTTTGTTAGCCTGGATATCATTTAATAGAATTTGCCATTTGAATGTTGGTTTATTTGCACTTTTTACCTCAATCACATATGTTCCTACTGTATGTGATTTATGATTATCATGTCATAGAGATATAGTACCACATATGTTGAGCTGGCAGACTGTTACGTGGCTTTTTTGTTGTTGCAGTTGTGACTCTTTTGCAGCCCATTGATTCTTTGATTGATTTACTAGCATGAAAAGGCACCCAGACTGATGACGGGTATGAGTGAAGGTCTATAGCTCCTTTGGATAGCCTTGTCCTTGATTTAGACAAATTAATATCTAGCAGGCAATAACTCTGTATGGCTCATCTAGCCCAGTATCTCCTCCACTGGGTGAGAGGTGGAACACACCACACTGCCGGTGCTAATATCAGAGTCATGATTGATGACAATTATATGCAAAACTGAAAAGCATTCCAATTGGGGCCTCTAGCAAAAATACCACAAGCATTAACAATAGATTCCGTAGTTTATATAATAAAAGTTTGTCATATGCAAATGAAAGATTTATAAAGTCAGTTATGCTCAGATATGCAAGCGTTTTTGACCATTAGCTTTCTGGATGCTGACATGTGGCTATAACTACTGTATGAATGGAGGCTTTTTTAGCTTATCTATTGTCTGAGATATTCACATGGTTGGAATGTTTACATTTACATGTATGGTCCAAACTAACCAAATAAATAGAATGAATCAGATTTTTTTATACTAAGAGAATGGATTGCTTAGAACAAACAGATTCACTGGAATGATTTGGACTTTACAAAGTTACACAAGAGTGAGAGGACCATTTTAAACAAATCATTTATGAATTAATCTTGTGAGACAGAGAACCATTTAATTGAGCATGTTTCATCATGATTACGTCATGATTATTAACACAGCAATGTAACATATGGTAATCTGAGTTAAAAATCAGACACTGGTGTAAAGTCAGTGAGATGACCATTTTTTAAATCTGTTCAAGTAGAATCAGATTTAGAAATATCATATTTATGCATTCCAAGTTGTATTTTTAAGTGAGAAACCTTCAAGTGGGTATACTTTCGAAAATATTGCTATGATGAGATCCAAGAACCAAAAAAATCCAATGCAAAGATTATTTACAAGTGGAAAACAAAACAATCTGGCTTGTTGCTAAGAAACATTGTACACTCTTATCTGTAGGTGTGTTTGACCTCATGCCCTACTGCACAGACTGATTGGTATCTTATTCGAAGCAGCGCATGACAGTAAGACATTTTGCCAATTTGAGACAGCACTGACACTACATCACTATAACATTGTACCATCAAAGTACCATAACTGTAGTTTGAGTGTATCCGGCTGGCTTACTCTTTGCAGCTTCTCTAGAGTGGTTACACAAGCTCTATGACAACACAGCTATTTTACAATTGGCCTGAATTACTGATGACAGCAATGATGATGTCAACACATGTTTTCTTTGGAAGAGGCAGCAGGTCGATCCTGTGATCCAAGTCTTTTCTGAATGTGAATAGATGATTTTGGACCTGTGCTGCAATTCATTAATATTTATTACTGGCAATAAATGTAAAAGTAATCACTCACATTGCACAGTATGCTTTAAGCACAAATGTGTTTTGTTAGATATGCATAACTTATAGAAATTGCTGTTTATTGTAATTGTAAAATAAATTGTGTTTTCCTACAAATTCCTACACTGCAATAGAAGTGCACCAATGAAGAGTGCATAATGACAAACTTAGTGGAAGTCAGATTCATCCAAATCATTTATTTGTTCACACTTCGATTCTGGTGATTTTAATTTCTTTGACTTCACTGGGACCCCTGCTGAGAGTCAACCACCTTCCAGTCTATGCTAAACTCTGTGAACATGCTGTGTGCTGAATAATTGGCTGGTGGTCTGATCAAGTCCCAGTGGCAGCTGGTCCAACAGACGCCATGCTGCTATCACACTTCATCATTTCATTTCAGGCCATTGATAATATCTGTCAATGGTCATCATTTATGATGGTCCCAAATTCTAGTAATGAAAAGTATACAGAGGTCTGTACTAACAACAGTGCATTACTGTAGATCTGGGCTGCTGCAAGCTGAGAAGGGAATTCATTAGTCACGCAACGTAGTTGCTGGTTTGCAGTGAAGCTCATGATTAGTGGTTGAGTGTCTCTCTAAGAGCAGAGCTTTCAAAAATGCTTCTCTCATCAGTGCAAACAAATACACAGCACCTACATAAATATGATAAAATTTGTCAGTTTTTAAAATTGCTGTGTTTTTACTTTTTACTTTTTACTTTGCATTTCAGACTGTGGCAAGAAAGGTTTAACCCTGCTCTGCGTCTTGTCTGGTATATCACCCTATGACACATTTTCCAGCTTAAATTGATCATTAATGTCAGCAGTATATAAAACAGGGGACAGAATCCAGTTCTGTATTGAGTGACCTTTTCTGAGAAGTGTAAGGGTGATGTATGCCAGAGGAGTTAGAGAAAGAGTGCAGATAGCTGCCAGTAGACTTTGTATGATATCACCAACCCAAGTGTTTCAACAAGCTGCAATGACAGAAAGACTTTAAAATGGAAAAGAGCGAGAATCTTTGTTGATACTTCAAGATTGGCTTGAAGAAACCCTGGCTCACTTGTGTTGTCAACTCTGTACAGTATACATAATTGTACCATCTCATAATCTTGGCTTTTGCATCACTTTTTTGAGTGTATGGGAAAAAACCTACATTTTTCAAAATATTCTTTGGTATTACACAGATGAAACTAAGGATGGAAAGTAAGTTTTGAATGGCATGAGTAAATGATGCTAGCACCAAATAAGGAATCACAGCATAAACAAGTGGCAAAGCCATGCTACATCAGACCTCACTGAGACATCAGAACAAAAGCAGATATCGATGCCTCCTTGGATTACATCTAAGTGCTGACTATCAGTTAGCCTCCTCCGCTCAGTGGTATGACTCGGATGCCAGATTTTCATTCTATTGTTCTGCTCTGCCAGCTGCAAGTCGATTACTGCATTTACTTACCCTAAGGAGGTTAACCACAGAGCAAGCTCAGGGCCGCTTAAGAGACTCGAAGGCTAGACCTCTCCAAGAGCAAGTGTTTACAGCAGACTTACCATATGGAGAATCTCTGTGACAAAAGGTTAGACCTTTGAGTTGTCTATCCTTGTTGTCTCTGGTTTCAGTAACTTAATATACATTTAGATTCCTAGCTGCTCACCAGACGGTGCATTGAAATCATACCCAAGCATGCCTTTAGAGACATTTTAGATTAAGTTATCATATACAGCAATATATCTGACAATCTGACAATTTCCTTAAAACAACAACATGACTAAAACTGCACAGTAATCCTTAGACCACTTAATAAGTTGGCTATATGTAGAGAGAAAATGTATTATGATATTTGCATTGCCTAAATATGTATCAAGGTTAAAATATAATAAAAAAACTATTGTTATTTCAGCAGTAATATGAGTAAACTTTCTATGCATGTATTTGATGAATTAGTAGGCTGCCAAAAGCACTGCCTCATTGCTCATTAAAATTTCTTTCATCTTAAATATGATGCACTCTATTCTGCATTCTTACTGTATTTTCAACATTTTGGTGAAGTTACAGCTTATGCAAATCAAAGCAAAGTGAGCCCCTCTAGAACAAAGAAAGAAACCAAAATGTATTTACTGATTAAGTTTAGCAAGCTGTTCAGAAATGTCTTCAAAGCCCTGAAGGCAGATTCATATATGTATACCTTCAGTGATATCAGTATATTGACGGAAAATGACCCCTGAACCTCTAAGCATATATTACAGCTGTTATTCCTTCTTCCACTGTATTCTTCTCTGTTCATGCTTATGGATGCAGTGTTTTCTGGCACCCTACTCATCTTTACAATTTGAAAAAAATGATGAATTATACTCAACTCACTCTGTAATTCATACTCTAAAAGATTAGATTTCAGCTTACCATAAAAAGCTGAGAAAACAAAGACATTTCAGAGCCTGCTGCAAACAACCATCACTGAAACAATAAAATGTAACAATGAAAGAAAGACTACGTACATTAGCTAAACTTTAATGGCCTCAGGTGAACTTAGGGCTAATATAGTAATTCTACAGGAATCATAAACAATTACCACAAATCCCTCTTTCCTCTGCTATTTAGATTTTTTAATCATGTTGTTAATCCCATGGTGCTGTCACCACGTCCTGTTGAACATCCAAACAACAGGCCTATTGTGAGAAATCTTAATTATTTATAACGTTTTATGAAAGGTATTTATAGCTTGACTCGCTTGTGTGCAGGAAATAGGCCTGGAGTTGTGTGACCATTATTAATAATGATATTAACTTTATTAACAACCTTAAATATGAACATTTTCTTCAATGGAAGTATGTACATTACAATTTTCTTTTTCAGGAACCTGTTCTCATTACATAAAACTTCCCCTGAAGCACAGTATTACACAAACTTCCAGAAATACCCATACTCACTCTATTAAAAATCATGAAACTGTTTTTCGTCAAACTTTGTAATGCAGTTTTAGTCTGGTAGCAAACAAACAATGCATGATATTCCTCTTTTGCATAACTCGGTTTAGAGAAAAAACGTTATGTTTCTAAATGCCGCCCACAGTGAAAGGTTATTCACATTATAAATTTGAATTGCTTCCTCAAATGTAATATTGCCCCCTCAGGTGCATCATTTATGTCTATTGGATATGTAAATTGTTTCTTACTCAGTGCTTCTATCTAACTAAGGGGGAGATTATTGCATTATTGTGAATCTATAGCATGAAACGTAATGCATGTTTGCACATTCCTCCATTACAGTAGGCTATTACACTTTTAAATGCTATATGAGTATTTATAATATACGTTATTTGTGTTTAGGGATTTTACAGTTTTTAGATTTTGCTATTTGCTAAGTGAAATATTTGCTAGACAAAAATATAAAACAAACAAGCAATGGAATATTAAAGTTATTAGCATGTACTGTATTAAACAATGATAGAGTACGATTCATTCTGGTCCTCAGATTTGTTTAAATGTCTGCATGTTCCTAAAGGTTAGTCTAACAGCCAGTTATGTTTTTTTTCACTCTCTGCTTGTATATATTTACAGAATTCCAGTCTACATAAGTGAACGCTACAGAGTGGAAATAGAGTTTGCCTAAAGCAAGGAGCAGGTTTTTTGAAAGTCAAAACATCTGTGTTTTCTCTGGGAAATAAAAACGCTGGTTTTCTCTCTCTTACATGCTGGAAGCATGAATTGGAAAAACTGGAGTGGAGCTGAAGTCGAGTGGAGTCTGTATTCCAGTGCATTCCGTGGTAAACTGGATCCTTGATGCTTTGATTTATTTTAATGCTGTTTTCATTGATGGAAAATATATAAAAGACTTACATTCATCAGTATTAACTCCTTATAGAGCTGTACTGAATTTGTATAGTTATGTCATGTTATATAGTCCTAAATATAAAAAGGTTTTTATCCGTGACCTTGTGTGTACAGATAACACAGATAGGCTTGTTTTTAGGGTGTGCATTATAAAGACCAGATTCTAACACGAAATAATAAAGGCATGTTTACATGTATAAAAATAAAGTAGCCTACCTACTTTTTTGTGCCTTAAATACTGAAAGAACAAAATAGAAAAATATAGATAAAATAGTCTTAGTTTTTTAATAATCTGAGCATCTGACAAAGTCTGCGAAGCATTAACTGTTTTTACTGAAGTCAGCTTTTTCTTTGACTGTAGCAATATTTCTCCCTATCAGATTCCCGAGGCACTTCAAAACGACATCAAAATTAAATCATAAGACCGGGCGATATCTTCCCAGTGTAAGTGAGCTCACGAATATTCCCACCTGACTGGTGCTGATGCGTGTGGTGAACATGACTCCGCCCATCGCGACGCGCCATTGGCTGGTTCTGCTAGTGAGCGTGCGGCACCTGCGAGTCTGAGTGCACTGGAACAAGGCTCTGAAACAGGGCAGAAGCCGGCGCGGTGTCTGAAGTTCGGCGCGCAGGAACGATGTCCGCTGAGCTTTCGCAAAGAAGTCAGAGCGTCAAAGTGAGAGAGAGACCCTTGATGCAAAAAATAAGGAACTGTCACAAAATAATAAAACCGGACGAATTTACCCCCTGAAATGACTGTGAGAAATGTCAGAATAGAAATGGGAAGTACTGTGAAGGGACGTCGGCGCTTTTTGGAGATCTTCTTGGCTCTCGCGCTCGGTGCAACCCTAGTCAGCGGTCGAGGTAAGAGCTGGAGAAAATATGTTTGTGATATTTACAGCATAATATGCTCACTAAACATTCTGCTGGCATGTTTAACTTTTATACTGGATATAATCTTACGAGACCTGTTTGATTTCCCGCTCTGCCAACGCGCTTTTGGACGCGGTAGTTATCTGTGCGTTTATCTAAACGACTGACACTGACAGCGCAGTTTTTAAAACATATGTAGCTACTCAGTATTTTGGTAGTATATTTTTGATGTGAGATGTAAACACTGAGGTGAGACTGACAGTGAAATGGAAAGTTCTGTTCTGAAACGGAGTAGCAGATTTTTTACACCATCCCTTGTTAGGAAAACAAAACAAACTGAAGAAATTAAAAAAAGCGTTTCAAAAGAAAATAAATATTCAACAGGCGGCCATATATTTACGTGTACCAAAATGCCATTTTTGTGAGACTTCGCTAAATGTTATTTAAGGCTTGCGCTGACATCATTTAGTGAACGCATATGTGGCTGACTCGAGTCAAACATCACTAAAGATAATGTGGTAAAAAAATGCAGTGTTCAGCAGTATTATCCTGCTGCCTTTTTACATACTGTACGCTTTAAGGTGAAGCTGATGGACATGTTTATTTTATAGACAAAGTAATAATAATAAAATGTATTAGAAAATATTATATGAAAGTTTAAGAAAAGTAGAAAAGTGTTGTAGCTGTCTATTACAGTACATGTTTTATACTTTATATGCATAGATAATAGAAGACCATTTATTATTATTGCAGGGTCCTTTGTTGATAGAAAACATTTATAAATATTTTATTACGATGTCAAAATTTGCAAAAAGGGCAAAAAGTCTATATTACATTTATTTTATTCGAATAACATTTTTTTTGGAATTGGAAATTTTTTTTTATTATCAAGTTATAACAAAAGACTGAAGATGCCTTAAGCCTGTGGGATATGTACAGAAGGTCAACTTTTAAGCATTTGTGCCTGAGATGTCTTTAAGCTTGTCAGATTTGCTTTTCAGAGATCAATGTGGATGAACATTACATCATTTGCAATGAGTGCAATTTACGTGAAAGGTCAGGAACGGAGACCTCTTGCGTGCTACATTGCTCTCAGCAAGCCCATTGGGGCTTATGTGAAACTTTAAAAGTGTTCTCAATGCTTCCAGTCAAGCGTGCATGCCTTGTAGAACATGCATAACGGCACGCAATGGTTAGACTTTCTTTTTTCCCGAGAGGAAGGTGGCACAGACATGAGTAAATTAAGGTCTGTCAGCACATTTCAAAAACAAGCTAAAATGCAGCTCGGTAGAAAATGTTACAATTATTAGTTTGCAGAGGATTATTAAATAATTCTAACAATTGCTTTGTTTCCAATGTTTTTTTATTCTCACACATGCATATATCTCAGAATAATATGAATATCTGTGATATGAAAATGCATGGCCTTTATCAAATGCCTTTCAGCTAGATCTCTTTACAGATTACCCTCATTAGAAGTTTTTCACTTAAATATGGCAGCATAGTATGACTACAATTTTACTTTTCATTTATGAAGTACATTTACATGCACTTCAAAAGTTCAATTTCAGTTAGAGTAAAATAGTTATTAATTTTATTTAAACGTCACAAAATTGCTTTATTTCTCACATATATTGTACTACAGTTAATTCAGCACTTAATTAAAAAAGACAGCCAGTGTTTATTCAGTTGTTCATGTATTTCACTGTGCATTGCGTACAAGAATGCTGTATTCTTAAGAAGATGGATACAGGAAAAACTCACAGCTTGATTAGAACTGCGTGTGTAAACATATTTTTTGCGTTGTGCTAAAGGATTTAGATGGAATTTAAATGATTGCACAGATATACAATGCAGTTTTAGCAGCAACAATCTAATTTTAGCAGTGAAATTGTCTAGCTGCCAAACTCCACCAGTAGACCGCTCAATGAGAGAAAGCTGGAAGCGACAGTGGTTCTGTGTATTTTCCTCGCAGTTATAAAAATCCATCACCAGCTCAGATCTGCTAACAGTGTGCCAATGCAGCACTGCTCAGTGCTCAAATTTACATTTAAATGAAACCAAATGACTGAACACTCACAGATGAGAGTCAGTAAAAAAGCACCACCACCTTGTTTTTATGCGAAAGTACGATTCTCTACCTGAAAGTGTTATTAGGCCCTAATGGGATCCGTGTTAGTAAATAAGGAAATTACATGATCGATCCTTGTTTTTGTGAAAGGAAAAACAATTTTCATACAGGACCTTCAGAGATGAAATAAATCTGGTAAGAGAAAGTACATAGAGAGTGTAACCTTGAGCATTTTTAACTCATAAATACACTTATGAGTGTGCAGAAAAAATGTTTGGTATGCCTGCCATGCTCATCTTCAGAGCTTTGTATTCATTTTTTTTATGGATGGTAAAGAGTGACTTTAACTTCATTAGTCTAAAGTAGAAGTATCGTGGGCTGATCCACCATCAGGCTTTTTTCTGGTTCTCATCACCTCCTCTTCAGAATGATCAGTGCAGTGCCTAGCCTCAGCGTTTAATCATGTGAAGTCTGTAAAAATGTGTTTGCATGGTATAAACATAGATATACCATGTTTAATTTTTAAGCATTGTTGTCATGCTAATTGCCTTTATTTTGAGGATGTTTAAGCTTATGTTTGAAGATGCAAAATAATATGCTGGCTTATCAGAAGATCACTTCTGTTTACATCTGAACATGTGAAAAATAATGTTAGTCATAAGTATTAGATCAGGATAGATGCATTGTAATCAGTACAAAATTACACTTGTCACCATTGTTGCGTGATTTATTTGGTCGCTAACTAAAATATTTACATATAGACAATCTCAAAGCTGCCTTTTTCCCCCAGAAGCAAAACATGTTCAGACAGAATTCAGTATACTGTAGCTGAAAAGGTAGTGCCATATGTAAAACAGCAACTAAGGAGGAAAATGCAAACTCTTTTTCTCTTTAGAAATGCATAATACGATTGACCTCAAGGTTAAATATGAATATTTACCAGCTTTTTTGCATTGACTTGAGAATAACATAAATCTTCTTAAACAATAATCTACACAAATGCTCTGTATGCCATTGCTGATGAAATCTGGACTTTGCAGCTTGCAATCCTGGGATATGTCCCCAATTACCCATTTCTTTTTGTGTACAGTACCAAACTCGACAATGTACCAAAATAAAACAGCAAATAAGCACACGACACTTGTTTATATCACTGTAGTGTAGGAAACTGTGTTACAGCAATGTGGTGCGAAGAGACAAGGTTTGGTGTAGTAAATTAACATTTAATGGGTTTTTGGTTAAATGTCAGTACAAGGTGATCGCTAACAAGTAGAGCTATGGAGGTTTTTGAAAAATGCCTTAGGCCTATTTCTGAGGTCAAACACATCACATCTTTATATTTGCTCACTTGAAAAGTATTCAAACTTGTACATTTTTAATGAAGATTAAAAGATTTGTTGCTAGCTCAGTGGTCACTTTGTAATTGCTGTGTAGTTCATTTGCTTTTTACTTCTGCCAGTTGTATTAGGCTTCAGGCTAATTATTTGGATGAAAACGGGTCTTGTTTTATGCAGTAATCCAAAAGCCATTGGAAAATTCTATTGGGTAAAATGGTAAGGTAAGTTGCGAGTTGTTCTTTAACATTACATCATCCCTACATCACACTATTACTGATGCTTTTTATAATTTGGATGCCATTTCTGTGTAAAGAGGTAAAATAAAAAGGTAACTCTCTGTTTTGTAATGCGAAACTTAAACCACCTGCAAGGACAAGTGTTTGGTTTACAGGTGAGTTGTTTATTGAAAAGACTAATTGACATTCATAGAAACAAAACCAATACCATTAATTGTTGGCATCCCTGAAAGTGATTTCTCTCTTTTGTTGAGGTTTCGATTTAATATATATGTTAGTTTTCACTGTTGTGCTGTAGTTCTCTGAATTATGTAGTGCATGTTCACAAAATACCTTCATTACATGGGTTTGTATCATTCCTCCATAATGCATAGACCTTGTGTGTTTCTGGTTTAGGAACCACTTCCATGTCAGTGTTGTTTACAGATAGGACAGACCAAATGAGCTTTTTATAAGCTGGTTTTATGATAGGTTCCCTATTGCCTGGGTAGTTGTTAGGTTTATAGGATTTATCCGTGTCTGCTCTACAAGAATATCACTCTCTGTCCTCCAGTAAATAGTTTTATCCACACGCATTAAAGCGAACCAAGAGATATTCAAAGTGTTCTTCCTCTCATTTACAGATTTATTTACTGCTATATGCAGTATAGTACAGTTTGCAGGCCTTCCCAAGGCAGTAGAAATGCAATGTTGTAATTCGAAAATGCATCTTAAACAAGCCGTTTTGTCTCTTAGGGAAACCTTAAAGCATTTTGTTTTCTGTAATCTAGAAATTTGATTACAGAATGCTGTGTCTAAATTTCAGATTTTGTGGAAAAGTAAGTTGTGTGTACTGTAGTATCGCAGTTTCATGATTTCGTAGGAGTGAATAACAGGAGATCAAAAGAAGCAATAAGTGTGGGGGAAGAAACCAAACTTTGATCATCTCTGGTGGCATTTATTGATTTTTTTCTTCTTTCAGCTTGACTAACTTCTAGATTATGCACGCACACTTTCTCCGATCTTCTTTTAGTGGTGTAAAATCACTTTTTTAAGTGCCTCAAGCCATTTTTGCTCTCTCTTTTCTGTGCTTTCCAAGTTTCGATCATAAGTGCCCTTTTCTTTTGTTCCAGTGCTTAAGTTTTTCTGAGCCCGACCTACAGTGGGCTCCACCCGCCTCTCACTGACACTACATTCTTCTTATCTATCCCAGGAGAATGCTAGGCAGCTTTTTTGTTGATTTAACCTGCACCTACACCAAGGGTCATGGTAATTCTGGTGTTTTTGATGCTGCATTTAGGAGTCATAGAACTAGAAGAGGACAAAAGAGTTCCGGAATATTCTGTCATCGTTTCACAATGCCTTTCATCCAGGAGAATGAAGTAGGTCATAAACATTATACTGCAATACAAATGATGCTGCACGTTATTATTTCTAAAACTCTTACTTCTACAGGTAAGAACTGTTGATTATTTGAGTATCAGCCAGTTCACTAAACATTTCTCCGTTCAAGCCAGAAGCAAAATGTGTTCATTTGGAGGTTAATCTACCTTTTGAATCATAAGCAACTGATTAGGGACCCCATGGCTGCACTTATTATTGAAACACCTTTGATTGCATCATGCTGAAATATAGGCAATGCTTCTATACTAAACCAAAGGTGACCAGTACTAATGAGTTAAGTTAAATTTGAAATAGATATTTTATTCAGCGTAGATGTGAGGTCAAAGGGGTATGTACATCACCAAGTGTGAGTTATAACAGTGTACAAAACCTCAGACACCGTTTATGCTGTAGACATCTCGAGCTCTTACCTTGAAACATACGGTTACATCCATATATATAGAATAAGGGTCAGAGTACTGGGTCAGATGGGCCAGAAGAGATTTAGCTTACGCAGCAATGGGACAGCAGGAGAAAGCTGGATCAAATGGAAAAACCTCTGGGTAATAACACTCTCACCTTGAAGTGCTTTACAATATCACATTACACATTAGGTCAGTGCAAGAAATAACCTTTTTTATTAAAGGGAAATATTTGATAACTCAATTTGTAGTATTTATTTATTTTTTTCGTGAGTGACCACATAAATACATGTTATCAGATATTACATTTATATCAAAACAAATGCTCTGGAAGCAGATTTTTGGCAAAAATTGGTCAGTGGGTTAACAGGAATAATTTTTGTTATCAGACTGCCTGAATGTAAAACTAATTCAATTACGCTATTTAGGCAAATATTTAGTATTTCTCATTCATTTCTAAACCTGTTGTAGGTACAGTGTTTCTGTTGCTTAACATTTCCTTTTAAATCATAGATTTAAAGTTAAGTTTCACTTGAGCAGTGAAGCTTTAATGAAATTGCTTTCCTTTCTCAGCTTATATTTTCTGTGCTTAAAGGAATGCTAGCCTTGCAACATTTTATGCATTTAAGCAGTGGTTCATTATGGCAGTTCGCCATATGTGCACATCTAGAAGCATGTTTTTTTGGACTGCACACATGACTGAGGTTTACTGCATGGCATGCATACCTTGTCCTTCATTGTGTTCTTCATCTTCATAGGTGCAGCAGGCTTGTAGTGATTTAATGTCTCGTGCAGTGGAAGGACACGCGGATAAAAGCCATCTATCCCATCTGAATGATCCTCTCCATTTCCCATTTCCATACGACATTTATAATGCTTGTCCTTGTTGTGAATAAACTACCTACTATCCAAAGGACAAATATCAAATTAGGAAATACTATTAAAATCACACCTGAGCTTCTTGAATGTAAAGACTGACTCTAGGTCAGAGAGGAATTTTAAAACTGTCCTTCTTTTGTCGCTAAAATGTCTTATGGCCAAGGACCCAGAGACTGTTCGCATGAATATAGAGCTGGCAGAAACGGCAGCGCTAATGGCTGTGACATTTTATCAGGGAAACATGAGCCACTACATCAACAGAATGGGGCGTACATGTCTTAACGGTGTAATTTGTTTGTGTAAATATATCAATGAGTGGGCAGGCGAATATGAATTTTGAATAAACTGTAATTAATGGAAACACATTGATTGTGCATCCAGGGTTCAAATAATTAATGAGGTACTTTGAAATATTTATGCAGCCTAAATGAAGTGCTTCACTGGAAGCAGTCAGGCTGAAAAGTAAACTGCTGCCCATCTACTAAATATTAAACAAAACATCAATCTGTAAGCTTGCTTTTCATCAGTGAGGGGTGCGGGACAATATCAGAGCCGAATAAAAGTAATTATGTCCACCTGAGAGAGAGAACAGCAATGCTTTGTCATTAGATTATTATTATGTGTCTGAGGTCAAGGGTCATAATGATTTCAATGTTTGAGGCTACATGTTCATGACATAAAATAGGTTTGGTGTTATTGTGACTTGTAATTGCAGCACAAAAGGTATGATTTTAACACATTTTCCTAAAAGTTTTATTGAATATTTCACATCTTGTATCTGTAGCACTTTGGTTTTGACTGAAAGCCTATAATTCAGTGCCACTGTTAAATTTCCATGCCTGCAATTTAGCAGATTTCACTTAAAACTAAATCACTCACAGTACAGGCTGTCAACTTAACAGTGATTATTAAATTCTGGCCTATTTTGAGATCTCTTAAAAGTAGTACATTATCATTTAAAAAACCAAAAAGGATAGGGGAAATCACTGGCTTTGTATTTTTATAAAAATATTTTAAGTAGTGTAACATAATTTTTAGTTAAAGGGGTAATCCGGTGCTACATGCACTTTTACAAGCAGTTTGGACTGAAATGTGTGTTGGGGTTACACAACCACCCTACAATGATAAAGATCCACCCAGTAGTTTTCTTTTAATTTAATAAAAATAAGTTGGCCCTTGTGAAATCAAGCCATTCTCAAATGCATGTCGCTGTGGCGTCACACCGACGGAGGCTGCTTCCAAAGTAGTTGATTGACAGCAGCGTGTCACACATACTGAACTGGTGTCTTACTTCAGACCCGCCCTGAGTGAGCAGTCATCAGACCGAGATACAGAGACAAGCAAGACTCTTAAGACATTCAGGTGTTTTGTTGTTGAATGCTTTAATGAACATAGCAGTAGTCATTTACTCTCGACATCTGAGTGGCTGAAGAGGATTAACGTTACGTTTGGTTCTGAAGGGAAACGCGCCCTTGATCAACCGAAATGCATTTATGTTCACGCAGATCATTCATGATCCAGCCTCACCAACAGAAGCACTGAGTATAATGTCTTTCAGTGAGTCTTTGCAAATCACTTTTCCTAATAATATGTTAGTTAGCAAGTTTCACTATGAATATGGCTTAAAAGATCCTCCGAGAGCGCCTCAGAAAAGAGGGGCGGGGTCAGCGGAGTTCGTAAAGATTTAAAGAGGAAGTACACAGAACAGTGATTTCAAAAGAGCTGTTTTTGACAGGGTAAAATAAGCGGTTTTTTTGCACTAACTATATTACAAACTTTCCATTAAGACCCTAAAGAATTATATTAGCTTGTGGAAAATTGGCTTTGTGTGACTCCTTTAAGTTGAGGCAGTAAATGGATAATTATGCCCAAATTTCCTTGCATCAATTTTCAATCTGCTGCTTTTTAAAGTGTGAGTGATCTTAACTTTTACATAATCTAATTCTTAGTGTTGTGTAGCTGAAACCTCTTTAGTGGGCTGCCAGATAGCATAGCCTCACCAGTCATTTGTGGCACTTGAGGCAGTTCAATCCATTTGTGCTTGTGAGTTTGAATCCCCACGTGAGTTTGGTTATAGTTGTGGCTCCGATTTCATTCAGATCAGTAGAGGAAAAGGCACAGAAAGCAGGGAGGAAATTAGCTGAGGCTCATTTGGTCTGTGATTAATTTCTAGGTGTAGTATTACTGACTCTTTAGATATAGTAGGGTGTGGATATTATAGTAAATACTATATACCGCTCTCTTGGGAGAGGTGTAATGTGTTTTTTGCAGTGCGTTCTCTCTACGGTGATTCATATTTAATTGATTTTCTTAAATTTATAATACTCAGGCTGACCTAATGAATCTATATTAAGGAATTTTTAATATTTTATTTTCTTGTTGGCTAAGGTTTAATAGAAAATAATAGATTTATAGATATCGACAAATATAGAAAATGCACCACAATTAGTAAAAGTGATCAGTAATTTTTTTTTCACTAGCAAAATTGATTAAAAAAATACTAAGCCACTTGTAAAAGGGTCACCTGACACCATCACAACTCCAAGCGCAAGTAAAAGGATTTGCTAAAAACCTTCCTTAGTGCTGAGTTGCAATTGAGTTCAAAACACACTTGACGGACAAACTAAATTTTAATAATCCATTACATGACCTGAAAAAATCTGATCTAAAAAAATCTGCATTTCAGGCAAGACCGTTTTAGCAGAAAAATCCATAATAATGCTATGGGTTGTCTGGCATTGTGGCATATCTTGATAAATGACATTTTCTATTTGCTTCAGCAGCCCTGGTATTAGACTTTGATAAATGTTACTTTCCTTGGTTTGTCTTCAGTCAAAGGCCTTTCTTAAAGGCCACCTTTGTCATCATCACCGCTTCCTTTTGATGAGCTGAAGCTTGCCACAGTTATAGGGATTAAAAATATACAGAGACATAAATGTCAGGGCAGGATTCACATGCACTGCTGGAATTAACTTTTTTCACTGATCTAATACTGGCTCCAAGTCTTAAACTTCTCATTAGGCATGGTTTCACTAGTTCCCACTACCTCAGCGATAAAATAGCTTGTTTAGCGAACTGTCCGGCGGCCTCCAAGCCCTAGGAGGTTTAACCCTCTAGAAGGCTAGGGTTAAAAGATGCTCGGAGCCCAGCCTGGTCCCCGCATGCCCCCCGGAGGAAGTGGAGAACATGGCAGAACGAGGGACCCTTCGCGAAAGTCGGCTTCAGCTCAGGTGGCAGAAGGGGAGGTGGAGGAAGAAAAATAATGCAGAAGCCGAGTGTTAGGGAATGAGCGGTATTTAAGGCGGAGGAGAGGAGATTATCAGTAATAAGGAGATGGTGGCAGCTGCGATCGTTCGTGCGTACTCCTCCTGAAACTCGATGAATTGCTTAATCGTCATTTATTTTTAGATAATCTCAAAAGGACAATTGACAATGATATTGGCGTATCCCATATTTTTAGGAAAGGTACAGTAGCTGTGATTTGATGTGTCTTTGGTCTAAGGGCAGCAACACTGAGTTGTAATTACCTGCTGAAATCGGAGAGGGTTGAAGCCCAAAGCAAATGTGCAACAAAATAAGATTTTGATCTTGGACTGAGAGGCAGACCGGTTGAGAAGTAATAAGAAGGCGTGATATCACAGGGGAGAACAAAGTGCAGTGATTACATTTATCTCTATTGGTGTGCTACAGGGCTGCTGAAGGAGAACAATCCCTGAGCTCTATGTACCAAGGCTACAGGCATTACTTGCTCTGTTTTTCTTTAAGGCATATCGGAAACAGTACTCTTTGCAAAAGTCCTCACAATTTGGGCAAGTTTTGTCTCTATTTCATGTTAGGATTGCAAACATGCTTTTTTCACTTCAGTTCGTTAATACCGCGTTTTAAATGAAAATTAAAACAAATTGAACTTTGTCTTTGTTTTGCTGTGCCATTTTGAATTTAAGCACACGTCTTGTGTGAAACAGCTTCTAAGTGTGCTAACTCACATTGAAACCATAAGCCCAACCTGTTTCTGATAGTGCACCCCTCTCTGTAATCCTCACTGATGTTTCAAATGTCAAATGTGTCTTCAGTGTTACAGGGTAAGAATACTATAAGCATTATTTGAGCTTAAGAAGTGTAGTGAAAGTTCAAACGGCTCCAGAGTTTATTGGTATCTTCACCCAAAATGGACACTTCAACCTACAGTATGACACTATAAAAATGACAAAAAACAAGATAATCCATATGAATTGACTGGTTTATTCCAAGTCTTTATATGGTGAACAGATTTAATTTAAGCTTTTATTCATTATTCATTGCTCGCTCAATGTCAACATTTTTGGATGAACAATCTGTTTCATTATTTCCAATATGCACACTTGCAATTATGTGCTAAGCTATGAATGGTTATATGTAGGGATGCTCATTTCGGTTATTTCTCATAACCGACAACCGACGCACGTTAACCGGTTATTAACCGGTTAACTAACAACATTATTTTAAATGAGAATTGAATTCAAAGGATAGCGCCTGTGACCCGTTAAAATAATAATATTAATATCAAA
>JAUCMT010000105.1:8284151-8310942 GCA_032357475.1 Enteromius thamalakanensis | reverse complement strand
GAAATCGGCGAACAGCCGTGGGTAATTACTGCGTCCACGAATCTCTCGAAACCATGTTTTTTGCAAAACATAAACCTCATGTTTTTCTGTAACAGCAGAGCATCACAATGGGTTTGATATCCAGCAAATAAATAAACTGATAAAATATATACATTTTAATGCAATGCAAGTTGCTTTTGGATAGATATTATCTAGCTAAAGAGGGAGAGAAGAGCTAGTAGGAGTATGAGAGGGGAAAACATATTCATAAATACAGGAACTGCAATTTGTACACAATGATTGGAATGCACATTTATGAGGAAATTGACCTTGTATAACTTGGCAAAAAAATTATATTTATGCATTGAAATTTGATATATGTGTCAAGGGAATAGTTATATTAAAAACAATTATAAATTCTGAAACAAGCTTGGTAAATACTAATCACAGACATGGAGATTGCTCACTGAAAAATGCTGATTTACAAACATGTAACATGCATAAGAGGCTGGATTTATTGCTTGAACCAATTATATCCAATCATAACCAATCACAGCATGATGAAGGGATTGCCTCCTCTTAGTGACTTTCCTTTATTCATTCTCAATTACTCACTAACCACCCTACTGCATACTTTAGTGGTCTGTTAAATCTCAGTGGGCTCAGAGGAGGCAAAAAAGAATTGGCCTTCCGCTGTAACTTTACCTATGTCACGAAGGAGAGCGGAGGCGTGCCGATCCATATGCAAACTACTTTATTTAAAAAACTAGCACACGGGGTAGAATCAGGCAGGGTCGATCAACAGTGAACAGGGACATTAAAGGCACAGACAAGAGAATAATCCAATAGCGTAGCAATGGTCAGACGATCGGCAAACAGTATCCAAAGGGGCAGAGACAAGAGCGAATATCCGGGGCAGGCAGGGTCAGTAACAGTAAATCAAGAACGCTGAACAGAACGAAGAACACAGGGAAACACGGAAGGCTACAAAGGGGTAAATCTACACAATGAACAGCGATATTCAAAACAAAAATTAGTCTTTAAATACAAGTCAATACAAGACGAGGGGGCGAAGGAACTAATGGTTTACCAGGATGACAAACAAGCTGGGAGGAGACATAAGTTCATAATAAGAGTCCTGGGGTCCGTTCTTCGCACCACGCTAACTAAGTTGCTTCATTTAATTTGTCCGCTACTGTTTGCCAGCCCTCTCTTCTGGCTTTTGCAGCATTAGCTGTGTTTCCTGGTGTTTTTAATAGTTTGAAGTTCTTCTTAACCCTCTAATAAAGGGTCTTGCTCCGCTTGAGAAAAAAATTTAGCTCGATCTTTTGCTATTTAGTCAACCAATCGAAGGGGTTGTGATCAGTGTTTCTACTATCGATACATACACCAACGCACAAACATAATCCTAAACAACTCAATCCAGCTATACTAATCATCAACAACAGGTGCGTTCAGAGAACTGGAATAGTGAACTCATAATTAGTACAACAATTTGATCTTGGATGTGTCATTTGATCTTGGATGTACATAGTAAGCACAACAGAGGCAGAGACAAACAGGGAACATAGTCCCGGCTGGATTACCCTCTGAAGGTTTCCGCGGGGAACTGCTGTGAAGCTCGTGACAACTCGCTGGTCATGCTGTTTGACAGTACTACTTTTAAAAATGATATAATGCCATATTGTTTACTATTTGTATTTTGTATTAGATAATAATAGATAATAATCAGATGAGTGGCCCAATTTTTTCCAGTGTGACTTTAATTCAAATGTTTTTAACTTCGACTAATTCTATAAGTACTGTAACCCCCCACCCCACCCTCCTTCCTTTTCTAATTGAGAAAGGTGTAGACAATTTTTCCTTTGTGAAACATCAGTATGGCACATATTCTGTCTATTGAGCTTAACTCATATTGAACATTCCCCACACAGATGCTTTTCTAAAGAAAACCAGAATGAACATTAAAGACTTTACAGTTTCTCTAATGACATCAGTCTGTTAAACCTTTTTCATTCTTGCAGCCTTGAGTGAGAGAAAGACATATACACAAGTTGTGCTGCATTCTGTCACTGATGTCTCTGCATTGTTCATGTAGACATTTGAACAACACAGAGACAAAAGCTTATGTTAGGAGGAAAAACTAGTTAGAAAGTAAGTACAGGAAGGATGATCAGAGATGATAAGGTATGAACAATGAGTGGTAAAGTATGAGGGTGATGGATGATGAAAAAGAAAATTGTGAATCTCTGTCAAAGAAGTGTTACGAGTGGTTGCAAAGACAATAACAAGTACAGACAGCAGGTGAGGAGAAGAGACAAGCCAAATGCCCAGAGTAAAACCTTCTGAAATGAAAGAGAGAAAGCTTGGAACAACAACACAGAACGTAAAAGTGATTCAGTTGACTTTAAAGTTTCATCATAGTCTGAGGGGAGACAGAAAATTGCCAGTGAAGGGGGGTTTTACATACTCTTCATGTCTTAAAAACTGTAAAATTATAAGTCTTATTTTTTATATCCATACAACTATGTTTGAATCAACCAAAACAAAACAGCAGGAATGCATTTTTAAATGTCATTTTAAATAATATAATTTAAACGCATAAAATTTAATCACAGCATCTTCAGAGACATACTTTTAAGCCAATTACTCAATTCTGTCAGTTTGTATATTTCCTGGGACTCCAACAAGAAAGCTACAGGGAAACCACAGTAGGTATAAAAATACAAAAATACTAATACTGGAATACTTCTCAAAATTAAAAAAAAATATTTAATTATCTACTCACCCTTAGGCTGCTTCTTTCTGTGTAACTCATGCTCTGTTTTGTCTTTTGAAGTCTGACTATTGCTTTGTGTAAGGATCAGACTTATTAGTTTTTATTAACCTTTTGTGCTACCACTAGTGGTCATTTCATATGATAACTTCAGGAATGTGTTTGTGCTGCACCAGAATTTTGTAAAAACATGCTTTTACCATGAGATCAGGCAGCAAAATCTTGAATGAATGAATAGGACAAGGTTGGTGGCAAAGATGTGCAGATTGGAAGTTTAAAGCCACAACAGTATCCTGATAAGCACAATGAAATGAAAGAGAAAGGGTGAAAAAGCTGAGAAGAGTTAGATAGCAACGCAGTAGTGAAAGCTTTTATATGTGACATGCATTGATGTTCCATAGAGTAAAACATCAGTGTTGCAGCTCTAGTTGCCTTTAAGCATTATGTGTAGCTCAAAGGTAACCACTAAAAGCCAATGATTTCTAGATCAAGACCAATGATCTTTGGATTTCCAATTAGAGGTCTAAATTTGCACGTTTTTACACCAAGATTATGTTTTTCAAACAAGCTTATCTTGCTAACAAAGGCATTTTACTGTCAACTCCGATCAGTTTAATGAATAAAACTGACTGCAGTGTATTTCTTTTCTTGTTAAGCTTTTACATTGGCTTTTTTAAGGTATACAGTTTAAAAAATGAACCCATGATATTTTCCCTCTGTAAGTCCAATCTGCGCAGTGCTTTGAAACCCTGCGTTAAGCCATTTAAAAAATGCCTTGTGGAAGAAATTGCTGAGTCGTGGTGTTGAACATAATTAGACCAAAAGAAGCAGGACAAGAATGAGTGATGAAGGACTGTGTGAGGAAACGAGACAGAAAAGACGGAAAGAAAAGCAATGATGAGGTCATGCAGGGTATGCGGCTCGTCTCGCTCGGTGAGTGATCAGACCATGAGGTTGGATCAAAGGTTTCTCTCCTCGTTAAAAAAGCCCCGGCTGACAAAGGCATGTTAATTATTCATTGGAATCAAAAGCGGCGTCCATGAATGCCACTGATTTGCTTGCTGTGTTAAAATGCAGAGTCCAATTTATTTTAGTCATGACGCACATATTAGTAAAACACCAACACAGACTCATGCAATTAAGCAGGCCTGTACACTGTACACAGTAGAGCACTTGAGTGTAGTTATAGGCCAAAGGGCCTATGAGTTACAGCTTAATCTTCTCTACATGGGGTGATTAACTGTGTTTGGTGGCTTGGGAAATGTAGGGGATAAGGGAGGACAAGAGAGAAAAGAGAGAGAGAGGACGGCCAGACTGAAGAGCTTGTGTAACTACATATAGGTTTTTTAATCACTGTGATTGTATTGATGGTTGTAGATGATCTAACATTGGTGGGGTTTGTATCTGTAGCTTTTGATAAGCTGATTACAAACAAACACATTTTAGATTTACATTCTGGATATGTATGTATTTGCATATGTATATTCATATGTATATAAACTGCAAAAAAATGCTGAAGAATGCAGATTTTTACTAACATCCAAAATGTTTATATTTTAATTACTAAATCTTCTATGTTTTTACACAGAAACATGGAGCTTATACTATAGAGTCACATCCATCTTTGTTTTTCCCTATTCCTGTATGGCAACGTCTACTTAATATGGTTGTGTTTACACACAATTCAATGAATTAATTAACCAAATTCTAAAATTTAACACAAACTCAAATGGAATTTTATCATTTTGAATGTGATGTGAATTTACAGTTTTATTTCCATTAAGGGCACCTTTTATGCCCCTTTTTTACAAGATGTAATATAAATCTCAGGTGTCCCCAGAATATGAATGTGAAATTTCAGCTCAAAATACCGCACATATCATTTATTATATAATTTTTAAAATGCCCATTTCGAGTTGAAGCAACAACTTCCTGTTTTTCATGCACCTGTCAGTTTTTACATTTTTGCCTTTTTGGTTTTTCATAAAATGTTTTTTTTTTCCAGACTAGTGGAAAGAAATCGTCCAAAATATACTGTTAATTGTTTATTTTATAGCACTTTATTTGTGTCATAGATTTCAATTACAATACATATTTTTGAAGGCCGTTTTCACAAAATGAGTTTTTCTCCTATACTGAGCCATAAATCTCAACATCAGTAGCACTTACAAACACCATACTTTACGTTTTATTCCTGTCTATATGTGATCATATATAATGTGTTCATATATAATTTGCTTGATTATATACAATATTTTACTCCCCTAAAATGGAGTGACAAAATGAGATACCCCTCTGTAAAAACTTTTATATTTCAAAAAATATATATCCCGTGTTTAGATTTTTGATCTAGGAATGTACGCAAATTAGCACATATTTAAACATTAAACAGTGCCTGATTTGCATATTTAAACCTAACATTTAGAAAATAAGTTTCAACGTGATCAATCAACTAGTTAAGTAAGGCAATAACTAGTTATTTTTTTACTCTATCCACCTGCGGTGTCTCGTCTTAAGTGAGAACCAAATTCTATAAAATGAACATGAACTTGAATGGAATTGTATTGTTCAAATGTAATATGACTGTTGTTTTTTATGCATTGCCATCTTTGGTATTTGATATTAAAAACAATTATAAATTCTGAAACAAGCTCGGTAAATACTAATCACATACATGGAGATTGCTCACTAAAAAATGCTGATTTACAAACATGTAACATGCATAAGAGGTCAGATTTATTGCTTAAACCAATTATAACCAATCATAACCATTCACAGCATGATGAAAGGATCGCCTCCTCTCATTGACTTTCCTTTATTCATTCTCAATTACTCCCTAACCACCCTACTGCATACTTTAGTGTTCTGTTAAATCTCTTTGGGCTCAGAGGAGGCATAAAAGATGTGGCCTTCCACTGTAACTTTACCTGCTGGTCTTGCTGTTGGACAGTACTACTTTTGAAAATTATATAATGCCATATTGTGTACTACTTGCATTGGGGTTTGTTTGTGTTATATTCTCTTCCAATTTTTTTTTTTTTTTTTTTGAAGTTTTACTTTAGTCAGTGTTGCTATGGTTACATGTGATAATCACTTAAGATACTACAGTCGTAGCCCAAAGTATTGGCAGTGACATACATTTTGTGTTTTGCAAAAATTGCTACTTAAGCTGTTGTGTTGAGTTCATTTACATTGTTTTTACATTTATATTGGCAGTGACATAATCTAGAAAGGATGTTAATGAAAACCACAACAGCCTAAGTAGCTAATTTTGCAAAACACAAAATTAATGTCATTGCCAATACTTTTGGCCACAACTGTATTGTAAGCTGCCGTGTGAACAGGATATTTTGAAACTCATACCTGTAATCAAATGCAGTTGTCAATCCTGAAAATTGACAGGGTGAAAATAACCTTTGAGAGCAGAGATAAATCATATAATAAAATCAATCACCCTTCCCTGCACTTTACTAATGGTAGATTCTCTATCTTCGCTCCCATTGGTTGTGGCCACAAATTGTCAAACGTCTTGCTGAGCGCGGCCACATCCCAGTCGCTGTCACTCACATTTGCTGGAAATTGCGAAGTCTCATGGAAAATGAAAGGATGCTTTGTCGCTGCAAATCCCTGTTGTGTGGATGTCCCTTAATAGAGTCTTTTGAAAGTAGGTAGGAAGGTGGAAAAGGAGGGGGAGCGAAGGGAAATGATGGCAAAGATGAGGTGAAAAGGATAATACGAAGGATTTAGGAGGATAAAAAATGTACCTGAAGAGGCGGGGGAGAAAAGGTTGAAAGTTGAAAATGGAGCAGGAGGGCAAGAGCGAGCTATCAGTAGTAGAGAGATGTAATGAATGTCTAAAAAGAAGAGAGAGACCCTTGACTTCATCCCTCTCTTCCTCTCGCTCTGTCATGTATTTTTAACTGCTTGGGGGCATTTGTAGCAGTGGTTAAACTTGTCAAGCCTGTGAAGTACTTAAACTTTGACTGCATAGAGCGGAAGAGACAGAGGAGGAACAGGAGAAGCAACGAGATGGAGAGAAGAGGAGGTTATGGTAATAGAGATGCTCACATGGAGTGAGAGATAAAGGAAGGCTGGGGTGGGAGAGGAGGGATGGAGGGAGTAGCGGAGGTGTAGTGACCTAGTTTAGAAACAGAGGGATGGTGTGTTTAATGGGAAAAAGACGGAGAGACGCAAGGAGGGGTGCTTTGGCAGGCTGCCATGTTGGATTGTCTGGTTTCCGTGGAGACGGAGCATGAGAAGAGCACACTCGTCCGAAGAGATGCGCTCACACTCGTCCTCGGGTTGCTCATACACTCACACCTCTACTTAATATCCCGTTCTATTGCTCATGCTCAATTCAGTCAGCATGAACATTAAAAACAATAATTCCAGATACCACGGTCATTTAGTGCTTAGCAATCACGTTTAGTGATATAAAGCAGGCTTTGGTTGTTTCTCATTTACATAATTATCTAGGGGGATAAATAAACAAGATAAGCGAACAGTGCTTCTTGTGTTCCTTTGATGCTTTTGGCAAAAAGCTATGGACCTTGCTCGAAAATAAATGATTCTTTTGCAGTTCGGCATTGTTAACAACTGCAAAAATTTCAGAATGCACCGGAAGTTAACTAAGTCGTCTCACCTCAGTCGTGGTATTGAAGTTGGAGAGGGTGCTGGAAATTCACTCCCACCACCCACAATCTCTGCCAGACCTGGGACTCGAACCCGTGACCTTTGGGTTAAAAGTCCAACCCTTATCCATTAGGCCACGACTGGAATATAAAGGGGAATCAGGCAGATGGATAGATGACAAGTATGTGGGTGGTGTATTTCCATTTCATTGCAAATTTAATTCATTTACACTACTTTGCATGTTATTTCTTTCTAAACACATTTCAAGAGTTCACGCTTCATTTGGCATGCTGTCTGGGGAGCGAGCCATGAGAGCGGCGAACTCCGAACCCTAATGTACGGAGCCCTAGCGTGGGCAAGAGTTTGGCGTTCAGCTCGAAACGGAGGAGAAGGGGTGGAGGAGGGACGAAAGCGGGAAGCGGGAAGCAGGGAATGAAAAGCTGGGAGCATTTGTAGTGAAGGGGAACTGACTTGATTGGGCGCGAATGAACAAGGGATGATTAGGAAAAGGGACATCAGCGGTGTATGATTACTCGTTTCAGCGATCCTCTCGAAATTATGTTTAAACATTCATTTATGATAAGAGCAAAAAGCCCAAAATGTAAATAAAAAAATCTAATCTGCATGTGTGAATATCTTATAGAAAACATAGAGTAATAGTTTTAGTTTTCATTCAAACAGCACTACAAGTTTCATCTCTGAAGACAGAGACTCTCCCATCCAGCGTGCAGATAAAGAGTGACTAGTGTTTGGTTCAAGTTAGAGGCATTTCATGGGGCTTCTGCCTCCTGAAACATGCTTTAAGTATGCCTTCTCGAAGGAGAAATTAATCCTGGCATTAAGGCATCTGCTGTCCCATCAAGCATCTCTTCTGCTCAGGGTTCCTATTACTGTTGACATGGAGCATCTCGCAGGTCATTTCAATATGCAGGGCTGGAGAAACGGTGCAGGAGAGGTCAAGGACACTCCCTGCAGACGTGGTGCTTCACAGAAATTAATTATACATCAAAGGCAATTGCTTTCCCTTCTGCTGCCCTGCTCTCAGATACGTTGTGTTGTACATACCCCAGCGCTGACCCCTATCATCGGAATTAACAGGGATTAAAGTTTGTGTCTTTTGTACTGATGGTCTCAAAGACGAGTCTCTTAACATGCATGCTTTCACAATTTTCATGGATCAGGCGCTTTCCCTGACTCAGCTCTCTGATCTTCCTCTCTCTCTCTCTCCTATTTCTGGTGTCCTCATCCCTTTGCAGGAATTCTCCTTCACCCAAGTGTGGTATAGTAACCAGCAGCCTGTGCACTGTGCCTTCTCACTGCAGAGACATAGCGCCTCAACCACCCAGCTCTCCTGCAAGATCAGTGTGCGGCAGGTCAAAGGTCACGAGCAGATCCTGCAGGTCTACACCTCAGTGGGAGAGGTCAGTTTGATAATGTCACTGGGTTTAATAACATCCGTGTCTCAGCCTCATGTTCATTTTAATTCTTTATTTTTTAAAGTGGCTTGAAATCTTACAAACAGTGATGTTTTTAGTGACAAACTGTCAAGCTCTAAAAAATATCTATTGATTTCAGTGCAGCTCTCATATTAAAAATTCTGCTACTGATGCCTAGCCTGTATTATAAACTTTAAAAAAAAGTTAACGTTCCAAATTGGGATCTATGGCTCCTTGAGGAATGATGAACATCCATGGAAACGTTTCTGTGTGCAGAAGGGCCTTGCAGTGGAAAAAAGCTTATTTAGTTTATTGAAATGTTCTTCGTGCCAAGGACTACTGACTGAAAAGTTCTTTGTGAAGCAAGAAATAGTTCTTCTATTGCATCACTGCTTGAGAAGGTGCCTATTTGGATTCAGAATCACAGTAGAGATGAAGAGTAATCCAAAGAATTATTTAGCATTTAATCCATATTCGCATGCTTGAAATATAGCTATGTTCTGTGGAGCTT
Source organism: Enteromius thamalakanensis (assembly GCA_032357475.1). Lineage (NCBI taxonomy): Eukaryota > Metazoa > Chordata > Actinopteri > Cypriniformes > Cyprinidae > Enteromius > Enteromius thamalakanensis. The sequence continues at coordinate 8,301,608 of JAUCMT010000105.1, read as the reverse complement.
TTTATGCATTTTGGAACTCAAATGTCTGAATTTACTGTTTTTTCATGTGAAAAAAAGTATTTACAAATATTCAGAAATTCTTTTGTGTTCCAAAGAAACAATAATGTAAAGGTTTAAAATGACAGAATGAGTTTTAAAAATGGCATGGCAATGGTTTTCGTTTTATTTAACTCTTCCTCTAAAAGTTAGTGTCATTTGAGGCCAGATTTACTTAAAGCCTGCACCAGAGTAAAATCTACAGTCAGGATGTACTAAAGACATGATGCATGATGCAGTGAAAAATTAGTGATGAAAAGGTGTGGACAGTTATTTTTGCAGCTGACCTTATTACATATGTATTTTTAGGTGCAAACTATATGGGAGGAAACTATTTATGCAGCCATGCAGTGTGGTTTTTAATAGTCAATTTACTGTCATGATTAAATGCCCAAAAAGGTATGTCTCAACCCATTTTGTGCTTGTCATGGCTCTAGTAATTGCTAATTTGCACCGCTCTTGGTAGTTTATAAAAAAAAGCTTATAAAAAATGATCCAGCTACAACTTTGTTCTTTAATTTGCTTATTATCTAGATAATATTATTTAGATGAACTGCAAATTTCCACTTGCATCAGCACTTTTAAGTAATTCTGTTTAGTAATTCTGACCCTATGTTTTTTCGTACATGGGTAAAATAAGTGTTTTTGTTTTTTTTCAAGCACCTTTATAATTTAACAAATTGCATGCCAAAACCATGTTTTGTTTTTTTATTTCAGAGTGAGAAAGAGACAGTCCCATTTTTTATGCAGGCAGACTGCACAGTGACTTCACAGACGGGGGCTAAAGCCTTCAAAATCCCCCTGTCCATACGTCAGCGGATATGCACCACCTTCGATACTGCCAACGCCAAGGGCAAGGACTGGCAGCTCTTAGCTCAGAAACTCCACATTCAAAGGTGAGCGCCAGAGAGAGATGTAGCCAAGGCAACAGGGCTGATTGAAACTTATTGCAGCAGTGCTCACTTTAACAATGCCCTTGAATAATAAGCTGAGACTGCACGCCACTTTGCTCGATCATTTCACTCAGAACTCATACTCCTCAGGCTCTTCATCTTTATTGAATTCAGTTTCTGCAAAGGTTAGAAGTTAAAGAACCACTAGAGATTTGTGAGATAGAAGAGCCGCCACCTTCCCTTTATCTATTAGGCCATTGAATAGCACATTGGTAGTTTATAGATTATATTTTTGATGTACAGTACAATAGATCAACTATGAGCTGAACATAATCTAAACGCTAAACTTTACTTTTAAATCTGAATTTTTATTAAAATTTATTAATCATTTGTTAAATTTATTAATCAATAATCATTTATTAATCATAAAATGAGTATATATTATTTTGAATTTATTTTTTGTTTCATCCAAGTCATCAAAATGAATGCAAATAAAGAGAACTGATAGCATTAAAGACGTTTTTCATTCCTACTAGTACATTTGTGATACTAAAACATAAATGCATCACAGTTATGAAGATATGAAATGGTATTGCAGCTCTGTAATTTGTACGATTTTAAACAATTCATGTTAATTTTAGAAAGCAAACATGTTACTTTTTCTTGAACCTATGTCACGTGACCATTTGAGTTTGGAATTGTATTACTACACTGCCATCTACTGGCACATTAAAACTAACAGCACATGTTTCATGTATTCATTTCAGCTGTAGTCCCTAATAAACAACAGAATAATACACAAAGATAGTCAGAGTCATGCTATAATACACAAATAATTTAATGCAAATATAATAAACAACTATCCAGATGTGCTTGCAATTATCTATGGGACAGAAGGTTGACATGTAATATGATCTTGCTATGTACTCAAATTACGTCATCTCCTCTTGTTAAAACTTGCGTTTCCTTTCTGTACAGGAACCTGTCCTACTTTACCAAGCAGAAGAGTCCCTCTGCTGTCATTCTCAGTCTCTGGGAGGCCAGACATCAGGACAGTGGAGATCTTGACTCCCTTGCAAGTGCTTTGGAGGAGATCGGAAAGATCCACTGTAAAAGTCTGCCTCAGAGTCCAGATGACAAAGAAACAGACTTTACATTTTGAGGGACTACTGAAGACTACACGTACTCCACCAGGTGCAATTCCCCAGCATCTTCAATTAAGTGTCCAAGCAGAGCCAGTCAGATGACAGACGACTTAGACAAGATGCGACCAATCAGACGGTTTCACATATCTGTACATGTGCGAAGGAAGTATGAGTTGGTATAAATTTGGCACAGATTCAGCAGCTTCAAAATGCTGAAAGTGTCAAGCCATCGCAACATGCATAAAATTCCACTCTAGCCTTTCCTTGATGTTTATGATTTTATTATTATACTTGTGATTGGGATTAGGATTTTATTGGTGACCAGACTCGGATGTTCTTGAGCATTTCCTTGTGTCAGCGTCATATTAATTAAAGGAATAGTCCATCCAGAAATGACTCGCTTTTGGACTCTTTTTTTTTTTTCTTTGGAATATAGTGCTGTCAAATGATTGAATTTGATTAATCGCATACAAAATATATGTGTGTGTGTACTGTGTATATTATGCATATATAAATAAACACACAATCAGTAAATATTTACATGTATCTATTTATATTAATATAATTTATATTTAAATATATTTAATATATAAACTATCTATTTGTCTTAAATATATACATGCATGTGTATGTATTAATACATACAATATAAATATACAACATTTGCAGATTTATTTCAGAGTCGACAGGCTGGGTCAGAATACCGGTAAACAGAAATGTAGGTCAACAGGCAGATATCGGGGCAGGCAGCAAACTGTCACAGAACAGATTAAACAGTCCAAGGTGATAATGGGAAATCAAACACGGACAGATACGCACAGAAATGACAGACAGAACAAATCAAGACTTCATACTGAATTGAAGTCTAAAGCTGGCTTGTGTGTGTGATGAGTGTGGTGACGAGTTGCAGGTGTGTGATTAGTTCAGGTGTGTGTAATTAGTCAAGGAGTGAAGCATGATGGGAAATGTAGTCTGTGTGTGTATCCTGTGTTGGCTGCAGTGCCCTCTGGGGGAGCTTGAGGGAACTCCAGCTGAATATCATGACACAGCACACACACACACATATATTATAGAAATAAAAACTTTTATTTTGGATGCAATTAATCGCAATCATTTGACAGAACTATTTGGAACATAATAAAAGAAGATATCATAAAATATGTTAGTATGCAAATAGTTTCAGTTCTTCTATTTCTATAACATGGACAAAAAATACATCTGAAACTGTCAAAATATAAAACCATTTATTTTTGGCTGAACTATACCTTTAATCTTTTGCTTTTTTTATCACTAGTGTTCCAGAGTTGCAAAGTATTTATATCCTTTCTGCATGTAAGTTCTGACGTGTGCTTTGTTTGCACTATATGACGTTTAGAGAAGGGAAGAGAGGAAAATACACTCCTGCAAACTGCCTTTTTTGCTAATCACACTCATTGTGATCGTGACTCACGACATTCTTTTAACTCTCTCTTAAGAGGATCAGATGAAGAATCATTCTGAATAATATATGGTAATCTAAAGATTCTAACCTTGTTTTTGGCTATTGCAGTTCTGTGCATTAGAAAAGAACCTCATTTACACAGGTTAGAGGGTTCAAAATCCATAACGTTTTTGCTTAAACTCAAAGCAAAGCATTCTCTGCTTCTGCGAGCTTGTTTGAGTCATCAGGGCAGATGGCAGGATGGTTTCATGCCTTTTTTTAGAGCATTAGGCCTGAGACCAATATTGACTAGAAGCAGCGTTTACTTAAGCCATGCAAACGGCGGCACATCCCTTTTGTTACCACTTATAGCTTTCTTTTGAAATGCATCTAAAAAGGAAGAACTCCGAGAGACCTCTGTGAAATGAAGCCTCTCTTATCTCCTCTGACCAAATTCCACCGTGCACTGGGAAACACAATGGAGGAACATGGACCGGTGAGCAGTGAGAGTTATAATTAAGGTCTGATAAAAGGAAAAGAGCTGTGTGGAAAAAATGCTGTCAGAAGTGCAGGAAAAAAAAGTTGTCCTTCTTTTCCAAGTCATCTACTTCATTAACCTCCTCTCTCTCAAACAGAAATGCCTCAAAGAGCTCATTTTAGTTGGTTTTCAGTGCTCTAGCCACTACAATGCTTGCCACTGGTTTTAAATGTTAAGCTTCATCTCTTATCCTGGATATACTTTTTTAGCAAATATTCCTTTTTTTTTTTTTTTTTTGTATTTTCAACATGTTTGATGACGGATTTAATGATTTTCTGATCACTTTATGTTGAGAAGCACTACAAACAGAAGTCTGTTTATTGTGATTATTAGTTGTCCAATATAGCCCCCCAAATATTATTACATTTGCTTTATTTTAATTTATTAGCAAATTTGATGTCACTCCTCTAAAGAAAATCACTTTGGTGCTCATTACACTTTTCCAATGTTTGCATTTATGTCCAAATATTGGAACATGATGTTAAACCTATACAGAAATAATTCTAGAAACAAAACAAAAGAAACATAATTCTAGAAATGGAAACCAAACTTTAGATTTTGCCCTATTATTGCGGACCGCATTTATAGTGGTATGTTCAAGCCTTTGAACGGTTGAGTCAACAATGTTTATCTGTCCCACATTCATGTTATATTTAGGCCTTTGCTTCAGATTATGATTCTTGTGCCTTGTATAACTTCTGTAAATGATGAATGTTGTACAGGTTAAGATGGCTCTGAATCATGCAGATGTACTGTAAGATATCAGTTTAAAAAAACACTATATTACACTGATATGCAGGGGTCAAGAGCTTTTCTAGTGCTAAATATACTTGTTTGGTATCGCCAGGCCAGCTTTGTGGTATACTGTATCTATGATTATGAACATTTTGGATGTTTTCTGTACAGTAGAGTTTGCTGATGTATATGCAGTCTTTTGGAAATAAATGTACAGCTGAAGAGAGCTGCAACTCTAGCAAACATGCCTCATGGTTTTATTTCATTTCCAATTGCTCATGGTTTTCTTTATTTTCATTTAGCGTCAGGCAGGCACTTCTATTGGACAGTGATACACTGCATGCCTTTTGCATTGACTTTTTGTGCATTACAAAAATGGCACAGAATGTCAGCGATTGATGTATTAATTTGTTTTTGTTCTCCTTTGTTTCAAATTAAGGTTTATTATATATATATAGGCATATATGTATATATATACACAGGGTAGAGCCGTTATTAAATATCTTAATGTAGCATGATCTCCTACTTAATATCCTAATAATGTTTTGGCATATAGGCTACTATAATTTTGACTCATACAATGTATTTTTGGCTTTTGCTACATATATACCCATTCTAGTTAGACTGGTTTTGGGGTCCAGGGTCATATCCTGATGTATCCTGACAAAAAACACATACACTTCTGAGTGTGAGAAAATAAAGATCAGCAGACTCTTCTCGCAAAACTGTAGCTGATAAATGAATACACGTTTAATGTTAAAAAATGTTTCTTTCAGCAATGTTTGAAAGTCTCAGATATGCAGTAATTTAAGGATCATAAATGGTTGGTGCAAAGTCCGCAGTTGGTCTTATCTCAAACAGCCCCTCCTTCTTCACAACTTTCTTATCAAAGTGCACATGAGTGACTAACGATTCAGTCCTCATAACCATGGTAACCAAAATGTATGTTTGATATTAATGCTCAATCAATTCTTGGAGCAGCATTCAGAAATCGGAATCCCAAAATCATCTTAATAAATCTAAATTCAAAGATTATACAACCAGACATTGTAATATGTTGTATAGTTATAGCCTTGTCAGGCAATGACATAGAAAGGTGCTTTTGTCAGTAGATGCAGACATGATTGGCTGTCTGGCATCTCTAGCTGAAAAAATTATGGTGAAAATTAAACTAAATCAGCTGCCAGGAAGCAACAAAACAATGTAGTGACTAGATTTATTGAAAGCGAAGAACCAGAGAGAGATGTTTTCAATGAGCCACAGTAATGCCTTACAAGAGACCATGCAATATTTTAGTTTATCTAGAAAACAAACAATTAAAACTCTGTTGAAAATCAGTGTAATCTAATATAGCTAATGCGTGGATCACGTGGTGGCGCGTATTTGCTGGAAGTCAAAGGAGTTGAGCTTTATCTGCGTTCTGAAGCAGCAGTATGAAATTCCCCTTAGACTTGGTAAATGAATAAACAAACAGTCCCACCTTCTTCCGCGCGCATTACTGAGGGATCAGCCCGTTTCCTGTGTTTTGCACTGCGTCACTCAGCAGGCATAGTATCGCGCTGTCACAGTCAACTGTCTGCTAGATAGCCCAAAATTGACAGAAATGCCGTTGCATTTCGGAAATTGATAATAATTATTACGATTGTGTGTGCGTTCAGAGAGCAAGCAGGAGCGAGACATAGTAAATTCAGATGCTTGCTTGATGGAGATACATTCACACTGGGTAATCTGACTGACACCAAAGTTCACACGGAGAAGATCATATTGCCATAATTATCTCAGTAGAAAAGAAATAGGAAATACAGAAAGTATTTAAAGAAGAAATATTTGAAGTAGCCATTCAACACAAACGTGAAGCTTGTAGGCGGTTCTTGCAACCAGGTTGTTTCGCGAATTTATGAATCCCACTATAGCAAAGGCTTCATGAATATTAATTAGGTCACGTGACTGGACTGAGAAACTTATACTAACAACGTCACCAGAAACTAATTAATACTCATAAACTAGGCCGCCTCGACCATAGTGGGATTCGTAAACTTCGCTCGAGGGTTGTTCTAGTTTAAGAAGCGCTCAATTCCCTAGAATAAGACCGGAAGTTTTAAACAGCTAATTCCTCCTCAGAGGTAACGTTATGCTATCAGTGGGATGGGATATGAGCTTCTTTCAGTTTATCAGGAGAAAGTGACACAATTATGATTTGACTACTATGAGATACATAATTTTCTTGGTAAGTGAATGTAATATTTTTTAAATTTGTTATATCAGTATATGTCAGTGAATGTCGGTTTAGGGAAAGTTTTTTAAAGTTTAGTTTGCTTGATGACGCGTTAAATTGAGACGTGTTTGGACTAGTCGATGACGATAAACGACCTGCCACTAACTGTTACGGATCCTTGTCGAAGAAAAAAACTTCAACTTATAGATAATGACTTTAAACATAAATTAAATTAAGAACAGTATCTCTGGAACACTCTTTTAGACTGTTTTAACATAGAATGACAATTGTTTTATTTAACAAAATTATTTAGTGATATATATATATAACATTGCTGAAAGCCATGGATAAATATTTACAGAGTAATTCACTGTTTTGTACAGGGGTGTCAAAATGGCAATTTTTACCTGAGATTCAGAGCCAAAATTCAAGGGTGTAAAAAACGACTTTAGCTGGTTTGCAGCATCCTAATGTTATTTCTACACAGAGATTGGTACGGTCTGTTAGTAAAATCCTTTGATTTTTGCATTATGTGCCAGTGGTGATCATTCAAAAACAGGGAAACCACACTTTTCAAGTTTTTTCTCCAAAGATTTCAGGCCTGTAATTCAAAAAGTATAGGGATTTTGATGTTCTTTTAGATACTGGGTCTTTCCTTTTGGCATCTTCATTTTTAAGACCACATTTTGAGCTATAGGCAAGCAAACTTTGCATTTTTTTTTATTAAAAAACTCATTTTTGAGGCACCTTTGGCACATAATACAATACATATTATCAAATAGTGGGTAACTTAGTAAATATGAATCTGTGACATTTAACGTGTATGCTGTCATCACCATACATGTATGTCTTTCTTCAGAAAATAATTCAGATATCTGACAGAATGACCCATTTATATACATACTGAAGTACTTAAATAGTGAAAACAATTTCCGAAACATCCTTGTACAGAGAAGGTACTCTACAGAATGTGAAAACGTCCTAATAAAACAAAACCTTCAACTCCACACTGAACCTGAAAGTCTATAGTTTGTAACACATAAACAAACGTAAAGTTTTACACCTGTAGGTGTCAGTATAAAATTCAGGTGTCCGATTTTTAACCATAAAGCCAATCTTTATTGAAACTATGTTGCATAGACCTTGGTGATGTTTTTAAATGTGTCTTCTGTGTGTAGATTTTGTTGTTACTAAATGCCATTCATCAGGCTAAATGTCACTTGGATCTGGCCTGGGCTCAAGGATCCATCAAGAACAGATCAACCCGGGATGTTTCCTGCAGAGAGGGCTTGGAATACGAACATGATAACATCTGCTGCCTGAACTGCCCTGCTGGTGAATGAGATTTTATTGTTATTTTTAAATCCTTTTATCTGATATTAGACAATGTTTTCTTATGTGTATTCACATCCACGGTCTCATATTTTGCAGGCACATATGTGAAAAAGGCCTGTCTTACTCCTTTAGAGAAAGGAGTGTGTGAGCCATGCGAGTTTGACAGATACACTGAGCATGACAGTGGACTGCTGAAGTGTTTATCATGCACCAAGTGCCGTATAGGTAATGCTATTATTTGGAACAAGCAGTATTGTCCCATACTGTCAAGTCTTAGTTTTGCGCAAATTCTTGCGCAAGGTTATGCAAGCCAAATCAATATTGCATTTACAACAGTGTTGGACATCCATTACCTTTGCAGATCAGGAAACCACAGAGAAATGCACAAGTACCCGGGACACACAGTGCAAGTGCAAACAGGGTTTATTTTGTTTACCTGACCAGGCTTGTGAGGTGTGCAAGAAATGCAAAAGGTATGATCTAATGCACCATTTCATTAACACTTAAGGTTTGGTCAGATAATTGTCAAAAAGGGATCTGCATTTGAGCTTCTGCCATATTTGATGTGCTTCAATCTGTTAATCAAATAAAGCAAACATGTCTCATTAGAATTAAATGGAATCAAATTCACATGAATGTCTTGTACCATGTTTTAGGATGTTAAGGAAGAACTGAAATGTTTCATTAAAAGGTTACATTAACAATATTGTTATTTGTGAGTTGATGACAAGATTTCAATTGTGTGTTGCATCCAGATGCACAGAGGATGAAGACACTGTAAAAAGCTGTACAAATATTTCAAACACCGTTTGTAGAAAGAAAATCTCTTTGGACAGCTCTAACTCAGGTAGTAGAAAACCCTTCTTAACCCATAGCCCAATTAAATTAACTAAATACATAAACTGTGCAAGAGACTGTGTTTCATAGTGATTACATCCTGTTTGTCCTACAGTGACTTTCATTGTTGTTGTGGCATGCATTGCAATGCTTGCATTCGTTGTGGGTATCGTCTACTTGACAAAGTCAAAACCATGTAGACAAGCAGGTAGTCAGATCTTTTCTCAGTTCTTTTTATATATATATAATTTTTTTTTTTTTCTTTCAGTAGTTTTTTTTTTTTGCTAATCACATTGTCTTCTCCAATTACAGTAACATCAAGAAGTCCAAGGGAAATGATTAAAATCTGTATGGTAGGTCGACAAAACGTATCTAGTACGCTTCATAGAAACTCGCATACATTTGGATATAACTACACTGAGCATGTGACTGACCAGACCTCATGTTTGCCCTGCAGGGTGAGAGTGAGGAGGTGAAAGAGGAGAGGCAGAATGCCCACAACTCCAAGATGGATGACTCCTCTCAGCTCCAGCCGTTCCTTGAGCAAAACTATGTGGTGGGTATCAACATACCTGCTTCAGCAGAGATTGAGAAAGACCGGGGGCTAGGAGACAGCCTCCCCAACACTGCCAACTCTTCACAAACTAGCCTTGCTATGTCTGCTGTGCTTGGTGATCCCCAGTTCTGCCACACTAACCAGCCTCCTTGCTCTGCAACTGCCCTGCAGCCTCACACTTTGGTGAGAGTTGCACCTTTTTTTTTCTTAACACTATTTCCACTATCATAACTATCTCAAAAAAAGCTTAGTGCTGTGTTCCTGCAATTTGCTTTAGGTAATGTGTGGGGACATTTGATAAAGATAACAAAGCTTGCTTTCATTTAAAGTTTTGGCTTTCTTAAAATGAAATTTACATGCTGGTTATGTGTTGCAATATGTTGTCATTTTTGTCTTGGTTCAGCTCTAAACCAAATGTCTCCTGATGCACTTCAGTGAAAAGTGATCTGTGTGCTGGTTTGGGAAAGAGGTGTTGCTTTATTATATAATGAACACCATATGTTGATTTTGATTTAGAAACTATAAATTATGAATGTATCTCCTGAGCCCAACTGTTATTTGTTCTCCGTTTAAAATATTTTACTGAATGAGGGATACAATAGGCTACTAAAGATTTTTTTATACAATGCTTTGGATATATAGTTCATAATACTAAGTATTAATACATGGATATTGTTATTGAAACATGTTATAAGCCTCATAATTTAAAATCTTTGCTCTTTTGGTTGTTTCGGTCAAAAACATAAAATTGCACTGAATGTTTAACATGATTTGTCCTAGTTAATACGACCTGGAATAACCTCTGATGTAGCTATGCTTTTTAAGATGTTAAATTCCTCCTCTTTTAGGAAAGACAGTCAATAAGAAGACTTGTTCCATTAAATGGTAAGGCCATATGTTTTTTCTTAATGTTGTTGAGTTTCATATTTACTTGTAGGGAGACTTCACCCAAAAAAGGGAATTCTATCATTTTTAAACCTCTATAGGCTTCTTTCTTTCTGTTTAACATAAAATACATTTTGAAATATGTTGGAAACCAAGCAATTGTACTATTAAAGTGTAAAGTATGGGTTCTGAAATGTTTATATACAAACAAAACTCTTGCTCAACGATTCATTTTTCCAGTGACTGGTTGAACAGTGTTTTGTGAACATTTAACGCTCCAAAAGCGGCACTAGTGGCAAAGAATGAATTTGTATTTCCATTCCGGACAAGCGCAAAAAGACCAACAAGTGGGCGGGCAATATGCTAATGTTTTGATGATGAATTAAGACTCTGCTTGTTTTAAAAAACTACTCATTTCCATGATTCAGAGTCAACTCTTTCTTTTGAGAGACAATGACTTTCAGATTTAAAACTTGGTAGGATGTTTTCATGTCGATGGTTGCTGGCAACTGGTTACCAACATTATTTAGAATAACACTTATGCTGTAGCAGAAAGAAACTACTACAGATTTGGAACAACTTGAGCGTGAGACAGACTTTTTAATTTTTGGGTGAACTATTTCTTACATTAGCATGTTTGAAAATTGTGTTTTTACTCTGTCTGACCTTTTCAGGAGAAGAATCGTTGAAGAAAAGCCTTGATTTCTTTGAAGAAATGGATGTCCACTATCATAACAGATTTTTCAGGTTCATTGGACTGAGTGATAACTCAATCAAAAGTGCAGAGTCTCTCTTTCCAGAAGACCGAATTTATGAACTGTTAAAAATCTGGATGGAAAAGGAGGGACTGAAGGCAGATTTCAACAGTCTTATTGAAGCATTAATCTATTTAGACCAAAAGCTGTCAGCAGAAAATATTATTACAAAGGCAATTATTAATGGTTACTTTAAATATGAAGATGAGTGACTGAACGCATGCAAATATTGTCACCACGTTAGTGTCCTCAGTGGACAAAGGTGTTCTTTTGATTTTTATTTTGTGCTTTGCTAACCGTATGCAGTATTATTTCCCAACAATTCCAAAATGGAAAGTGTGTTTACTGACAAAATATTTATGTTGGCCAATCTTGCAAATTTACTGACAAAATATTTATCATCATGTGGTAATTCTTTTTTTGTTTTCTATGAGATGCTATGCCGCTGTTTAAAAATGTTAGTTACATATGGGGGGGGGGGTGTGCAGTCTTACATGTTGAAATGCATTATTTCCTGTTTTGTATACAAAATTGTGATGCATTTGAATGAAATAAAATGAAAGGAAAGTTGTTTTAAATATGATTATTTTGTGAACTAATAAAAGCAATTAATCTGTTTTTTTCCTGTAATGATTCTGATTTGACATTGATGTTCTAAACACAAGCACACATACTTCTATTACTTAATGGATGTTTCTTCACCCAAAAATGTAAATTCTGTCATTCTGACCTAAAACAGCTGGTTACAAACTCTCTTCAAAATATCTTCCTTTGTGTTCGACAGAACAAAATAATGAATACAGGTCTGGAAGTACTCGGGGTAAATGTACGAGTACGTAAACACTGCATTTCACCCTGCTCGCCATCAGAGGTCGCCTGAACTGGAAAATAGGGATCTCAACCAAACAAATTGGGACTAGAGAGGATGGAACACTTGAGGGAGACTTTGTCCAAATACCCAGACTTGCGGTCTAGACCACTTGAGAGCGCGTGCACGCGACAAGTATAAGTACGCAAGACTGTCCCAGGTCTTCAAAATGCTAAATATGTTAAATAAAAATTTTAAATCTGAAGTGTTTTATTAATTAGATTATCTATTTTGTAAAACATTTTCCCCCACAAGCTAATTCGAGAATAATTAACTGTCATTGTAATTTGTTGTTTACAAATCATTAAGTTTGTCCATCTAAGAATAATAAAATAATTAAATAAATACATTTTGAAGATTAAATACAAATTTTCTAACAGTGTTGTGTATTGTTCTCAGACAGACTTAACAAACCGTTTACAGAATTTACAGGGATTCCCCCGAGGGGAAGTGCTAAAGGAAGTTTAGCTGTCTAAAAGTGGAGTGAAACGCAGCCTAGTGTGTCCCATAAGGTATAAGAAGTTCTACATGCACACTTGGGACATTCACATCCACTTGAACACTGGGGCCAAAAAGAAGGAAACACGTCATTAAAGTGGCCAAGTGCGAAGACCGCAACTGTGGATATTATGAACAGAATTAGTTTCATACCACAGCAATATGCAGAAGAAAATATAACGATGCTAAATGACAATCCGAACACGTTAAAATAAACACACAATGTTTTGTGTTTTGCTGTCATCACTTATAAAACTTCATACACCATTTTGTGCATTATGCAAGTTCGTTGTAATGCAAATATGTGTGGGCCTTTGTGCAGTGTGGTGAACTAAAGATAACCGAATTCGTATTTGGGACATTAGTCTTTCCCATCCAATGTAATGTGAGAAATGAGTTCCAGTGGGGGAAAAGGAAATTGCAACTGGAGACTACCACGCAGCAAAGTTAAATTTCTGTTTGAAGACGGATCTCGTGCTTTTATACTTATGTTGTCATTTATGTAAATGTTTTCTCGAAAGGTAATGGAAATATAATCTAACAAATACTTTAATTCGTGAAATAGGTTCTGTTTACTACACTTCCCATGGCGCCTTGCGGTTGAACAGGAACTTATTATGTCGGCAAGCAGCTTTTGTCAAAAACACAGTAAGCTTCGTCCGTCGTTAAAGTTTGCCTCCAGCATGACACAAAGTAAAATCAGGTTATCTTATGTTAACAGTCAGTATTGTTATTTTAACAGGCAATATTGAAGTAGTTTGCGCGGCTAACTTACTTTGTCTGTTTATGCGTGTGTTCATACTAGCGTTACGTCACAGAATGAAAAAAAAAACATTTAAGATACAAACGACAATAATAACTACAAAACTTTAAAAACAACAAAGTACTCCAAGCTTATGCGGGTCTTATTTTTAGAGAAAAAAAAATGCATTGTTTCCTTGCGTCATGGTAATTTGAGTTCTCCGTTTATGAAGTTCTCTATTTGTAGGATATTTTAGTAACGTTACTGTTGAGTGACATAATGTCCACTTCATCCTTATCACAGCTAGTCCCTTTTGCTGTTCCTCATTTAATCTATTGTTTTTTTTGCCATCTGGTCTGGTGGCAGATGAAATCGAAAATCATGATGGGGAATCACGGAAAGAGGAACTGAGATAAAGCAAAAAAATAAAACGCTGTCACGAGGCATCCGATTTTAAACCATCAGATTAAGGTACTGTACATTCAGAAGTCCTGCTCTTCTAAAAACCGTGGTTCTGTTTAAAAATTAAACTTGACAATCGCTAGACTCTCTCTTATGGTAAGTTAGCTAGCAACTCATGTTCCCTGCCTGCCTCTTTGTAAACACCTGTAATGAACACATGTGTCAGGTAAAGTAAATTAAGTAACTTAACTATGCTCATGTGCATTGTTTCTGCAGCACTCACAGGATGAGAGGGGTCGTTACATTTTACTTGACCTATCTGCTTTGCCTGATGTTGGGGGTCACCTGTGTGGTATTGGTGTCTTACTGGAATTACAGCTATCGAGGTGGATTTGCATGGGACGGCTCAATCAAGCAGTTCAACTGGCACCCTGTCTTCATGGTCACTGGCCTGGTGGTGCTTTATGGGAAAGGTATGTTGGATTTCAGTATTATCATGGCTTGTGTTTCATACTACTGTAGGTGTAATATGATAACAAGGCATTGCAAATGGAATGTGTTGTAAACCGTGTGTGGATGTTTTATTGTTAGATTTAAGTTTGGCATGAGACAATTAAATATTATAATATTTAGCACATTTTTTCGGACTTTCTGACATAGTCATCAGTGTCTTTTTTTCCCTTCTGTTTACCAGCGGCCGTAGTGTACCGTATTCCTCTGACGTGGGGTCACAATAAGCTCCCCTGGAAGCTGTTACATGCCGGGCTCCTGCTGCTTTCTTTCGTTCTTTCCGTTATCGGGCTTTGTGCTGTGTTCGAGTACCACAATGCAAACCACACAGCCAACCTCTATTCCCTCCACAGCTGGGTGGGGATTTGTACCACTGCGCTTTTTACTGCACAGGTGAGTATCGCATTGTTCTTGTACAGTCTAGATGTTTCTGTAAATAAGACGTCTAATAGTGGATAAACAATTAACTTTAAATGATAAAAAAAATTGCCAGAAACTATTCTTTTAAACATTTTGGAGACTGAGAATGTAACTCCACATATTTTAAATGCAGGTGTAGACTAGCAGTGATGTAAGAATTAACTAAATTAAATAATATCCTGATTCTTTTTTTAGTGGCTCATGGGTTTTACCGCGTTTCTATTACCCTGTACTCCAATGACGGCACGTGCTCTTGTAAAGCCAGCTCATGTTTGGATGGG
This sequence comes from Enteromius thamalakanensis, assembly GCA_032357475.1. Taxonomy (NCBI): domain Eukaryota; kingdom Metazoa; phylum Chordata; class Actinopteri; order Cypriniformes; family Cyprinidae; genus Enteromius; species Enteromius thamalakanensis. The sequence goes on along the minus strand of JAUCMT010000105.1, from coordinate 8,286,537 downwards.
AGGAATCATCTTGGTACTGGCCATTGTGTCCTGCATCTCAGGGATCAACGAAAAACTCTTTTTTGCACTGTAAGTCATCACACTACATAAACTGAGTGGTATGCATTAGCTATTGCAGTTTAGACCTGAAGAACTTGTATTTAACCTGATTATGTATGATGATTAATCTTCATGAAGCGTTTGTGCTGTTTTGTCAGTATGTTTTAAGGTATGAGGTAGAAAGAAGAGGTTTTACAAACATACTCATAAATGCAGAACTAAAAATAGATTTAGTTTAATGTCATAACAAATGCGCTGTTCTATTGGTTCTTTCCTCAGCAAGGGAAACGCCACTGGGACGCAGGCTTATTCCGCATTACCACCAGAGGCAATAACCGCAAATGCATTGGGAGTCATCATTGTAGCATTTGGATTGGTTGTTTTGAAAATCTTATCCAATCAGACATGGCAGCGTCCTGAGCCAGGCTATGAAGAGGGAGTTTACCAGGTAAAAGACAAAAGATTTCATGATGTCTTTGTTCTTTTAGTTTGGTGTGTTAATTATCTTGTTGTAGTACAAACCTAAAATTAGTAGGCAAGAAAGTAAGCAAATAGTGATGTTTTCTGACAGGATTGATTAAATATTGTTCCTTTGCTCTCATTTTCAGCCAGTGGGGTATGATGGAAGCTAATGAGCCAAAGCTGAAATGAAATCTAAATATTATCTGCACTCTGATTGATCTGCACTCTTCAATGGAATCAAAGTGCCCTACAAGATGCTACAAGTTAATCTTCCTACCTATAGAGAGCGATGCAGATTACTGCAAATCTTTTCTTTATTATGTTTGATGTGATTGTGCTGCTGCTGTTGTTGTAAAGCATAAGCCAAATTATCAGATGTAAAATCGTTGATTGTTTGTCAGTGGTCTGTGCTTATTTATTATCTGAGAATACGTCTATAACAATTGATTAAAATAATTTCATTAAACATGCTGTTTGCGTCTTTGAATAAAGTCAGAAAAAGGTATTGCCTCTTTTGTTCGTTAAACCGGTTCAAACCGGCTGGGAAGGGCATTCAAACCAGGGCCACGCGTCGTCATCAGCGAATAACCAATAGAAATCGACGCTGTCTCGCACCAATCAAAACGTTCGACTTGGGTGCATGAAATTTGCATATATTCGCTGTAAGTCCAGTCAATTATTTAATTTGTGAAATTTGATTTTGCGCACTAAGACACAAATGTTATGCAGGCCCGCGCTGAATACGGTCACAAATGGAATGTAATTAAAGTACTCAGAAAAAAACTGGTCACAAACGACCAAAACTACAACATAAGGCTTAAGCAGGTAAATCCTAATTACTGAAACAACACACGAATGTCACAACATAAAAAATATCTTTGTATTTCTTCAATGTTTTACTCGGTTCCATGATCTATACAAATAAACCGACGCTTAACATACCCATTTCCCTTATCGTTTTGTATTGCTGCATTAGCCCCGCCCTTAGCAGGGTTGTGGCAGGCATGGTTTCCACTAGGTCCGCTTGAAGGATATAGATGGCAGTCTTTCTATAAGCCCTCCCATTTCAGTTCAATTCGCGTTCTTACAATTGTCAGCTACTATGTCTGGTCGAGGAAAAGGCGGCAAGGGACTTGGAAAAGGTGGCGCAAAACGTCACCGCAAAGTTTTGAGAGATAACATTCAAGGAATCACAAAGCCAGCTATTCGCCGTTTAGCGCGTCGTGGTGGTGTGAAGCGTATTTCTGGTCTGATCTATGAAGAGACACGAGGTGTACTAAAGGTGTTTCTTGAAAATGTCATTCGCGACGCTGTGACCTACACCGAGCACGCCAAGCGCAAGACTGTGACTGCTATGGACGTAGTTTACGCTCTGAAGCGTCAAGGCCGTACGCTGTATGGCTTTGGCGGTTAAACTTCACCCGGACCAGATTTTCAAAAGAAAAAAAAAGGCTCTTTTAAGAGCCGCCCAAAGGTTCATATAAAAAGGGCAAATTTAATGTATCAAAACGCATTTCTTTTTTTTGGCTCGTTCTTTTGTGCTGTATGGTCCCCACAACACATTTAAGTCTTTTTTTTTATTGATTTTTTTTAAATTAATTTATAAAATGGAGTAAAGCAAGCAGCTAATAACAAACTGATTTGATAGTTCGTTAATTAATGGGTGATCAAATGGAAATGCTAGTAAACCTTTTTGATTATTTTCATACTCTTAAATGTACATACAATTACAAATTTTATACTAATAATTATAATAAAATTGATGCTATTTAATAAGATGATGCATTGTTTTTGATATATATATATATATATATATATATATATATATATATATATAAAACAATGCATCATACAATGCATTGCATATATAACAATGCATATATAT
>JAUCMT010000105.1:8269003-8283964 GCA_032357475.1 Enteromius thamalakanensis | reverse complement strand
AAAAACATATAAACGATTGGACCATAACAGTTCAGGAGTCCCTGCGTTCTAAAACAATGCTTGATATCATAAAGCGTGCTGTTCCTATCTGAACTTATCGCTTCGATCGCATCACGTTACATTCCAACATGATAGCGGATGGTTATGACGTGTAACAGTGTGTTGTAAGGTCAGGGACTTTATCTTCAATCTTGGAGCGTTTAGCCCCAACACACAGAGGATTGACTGGATTCACAAACGATACCACGTTGGCCTAATAGAATAATGAAAAAACTTTCATTAAAACAAAATGTTATTACGTTAACTCAACAAGTGCAATTCTTTCGCGGGCAGACATATCAGAAAGCAACTAAATGAATCGCTGGGATATGAACGAGTTTGCGATTTACTGACCGGTCGCCCTCCGTGTTTGATTTGTTTTTATGGCAAATTGACTATTAATTAAACTAATATTTTTGGAAAATAGCTTTTTGTGCTCTAGTTGATGCTTAATATTTCTTGTTAATGAATTAAGCCATGAGAAGCTTTCAGATAGGTTACATTAGCTTAGTGATCAGATGTTGAAGTAGTGTAACTACATACAAAACGAAATCTTTAATTTTTGTTTAAAAAGAGTGACGAGTCTGTCACACTGATTTATAAGATATTTCATACATGTGTGTGAAAGATTAAAACAACAGTTTTATTATTTCATGTCAAACAACATCAAACTATACGAATTACGTGCAGCAGTATGGTTCCCCGCTGGACAATGAAGGAATGAGAAAGTCCTCGATGTTATTAAGCCTGTTCGAATAAAAAGTGGTTAAGTGGTCTTTTTACAATCACTAAATATTATTATAAGAATAGTGAGTTGTTTATAAGTATTAAAAAGCTGACAAATCGGTCATACATTCATCAATGCAACAATATAGCTTTCCTCTGTTGGCACTCCTCGACTGAGGAGAACACTTTCTCTTTAGACAACACAAGCACTCTTTTTAATCACAAACAGAAAGCGTCTTTAAATGTGAAATGTTGTGAAACTTGCTTATGTATAAGTCATTCGAATCATGTACTGGTTGTACAGATATGATTATTAATAGATCATTGTCAAAAGAATCGCCGTGAGATTAGGGTAGGCTGAAATGGCGACAGCGCTGATCTGTGTTACCTTCACTAAAGAAAAACGCTTTAGGTTTTAATTCCCTGAGCTTTCTTAATCTAAAAGCACAGCAAATATGTAGAATAGGGTCTTCTCTATGCAAAATGTCTATCAGTTTAGTTGTGCTTTTCGAATTTTAATGTATAATCTACAAAAGAAGAGAGGAAGTGCGATATTTCCCGCTGCGACTCGCACTAAATTTGGACGCGTTTTTATTATTGTACAATAAACCAAGCGATGTTTTGCACAAAACACAAGCTGTCCACAAAGCGGAAAGACTCAGCTATCGGAACGTGGTTTAAAGTCAACAATCTATCACTCTTTATCGCGGGAAACCTTGTGTTTTTCAAGAACAGAAAACACATCTACGAACGACTCTGTCCTGTTGAGAGCGTCGGTTGAGGCGGTTGAGTCTATATGGTTCTCATCTCCCGTTTAAATCCCGCCCTCAGCTGTTGGATGTAAACATTGTTTGTTTGACAGCTCTGTACTACGTGACATCGGCTCCAAGTTTATTGAAACTATGGCAGAAACGGCTCCTGCTCCTGCTCCAGCTAAAGCCCCGAAGAAGAAGGCGGCAAAGGCAAAAAAGCCTGGACCGAGCGTGTCGGACCTTATCGTGAAGGCGGTCGCTGCTTCCAATGAGCGCAAAGGAGTTTCCCTGGCGGCTCTGAAGAAGGCTTTGGCAGGTGGTGGATATGACGTTGAGAAAAACAACTCTCGTGTCAAGATCGCTTTGAAATCTCTGGTGAAAAAGGGGGCGCTTGTTCAAACTAAAGGCACCGGGGCGTCCGGATCTTTCAAGGTGAGCAAGAAACCAGCCGCCAAGAAGCCCGTCAAGAAAGTTGTGGCGAAACCGAAGAAACCAGCCGTGAAGAAGGCGGCGACCAAGGCGGCGAAGCCCAAGAAGGCAGCAGTAAAGAAACCTGCCCCGAAGAAGTCTCCCAAGAAAGTGAAGAAAGCGGCAGCACCCAAGAAAGCCACCAAAAGCCCAAAGAAAGTGAAGAAACCGGCAGTGAAGAAAGTTGCAAAGAGTCCCAAGAAGGTCAAAGCAGTAAAGCCTAAAACCGTGAAGCCTAAAGCCGCAAAGCCCAAGGCTGCCAAAGCGAAGAAGGCGGCCGCTAAGAAGAAGTAAACTGCCAGAATTCACTCCAAAAACCAAAGGCTCTTGTAAGAGCCACCCCATCTTCACAGAAGTGCAAATGTTCTTAATGCATGTAAGAAGGCTAATGCCTTTTTGATAGACTGAGAAAAGGGGTTTTGGGTGGGATGTGACACTTTTTGAACTGTCTTGTTGTATAGGGTCTTACTGCTTCTATCACCAGCGCGAACGAGCAGCACAGAAATTGCCGTGAAAGACTTTTATCAAGATCGGTTTGTATAAACACACGACAGTCTCTACCTCTGTACCTGGTGCACAAAGCCGATTACTTGGTGTAGATTTTCAATCCTTCACAGATTAGACAGAAGAGTCCACTGGTTGGAAAGTGTCCAAATGTGCATACATTAACATATATTAGTACAGTTTGTTTAAAGTTTATCGTGTGCGAGTGTGTGCGACTAAAGAGGATGAGTGTGTTTTATCACTGTCGCTGATTCAGGTTATATTTATATTTTGTATTGGATTATACTAGACTTTCCTGTAAATAGAGCAATGCAGAAGGAACATTTAATTTATTCATTGTTAATGGTTTGTTGAATGTTGCTACCAAAGGCAATATACATTCCATCAAATGTTCTTGTTTTTTTGTATACAATTGTTCTTAACATTTACTCATAAAACCTATATTTTGTCCAAAACCTGTTTTAGTACAAAACTCCCAATAAAAACAAATATGATATCAGAAGATGAGTGCTCATTTGTTTCCTTGACCTGCTTAGGAAAATGTACATAATTGTTAATTTTAATGTTTTTAAACTGAGAAATGTATTTTCTCATAAAAAGTCATTCAATATTTTGAGTTGACCTTGGTGTGTTTGTATGTGCATATATATATATAGTTTTTGTTGTTGTTGCCTTTAATAGTCTTCAGGAGTCCATCAAATATTATGAGGTTATAAAATAATGATCATAATGCAGCTAAAAAGCTCAAGTTAAAGTATTGCACACTCTCAGAAATAAAAGCTCTCACTGGAGCGATACCTTTTCAAAAGGTACATGTTTGTATCTAAAGGGTGCCTTTTCGGACCTTAAATGTACATATTTGAATCTAATTGGTACAGAAGTGTACCTTTTGAAAAGGTACTGCCCCAGTGACACATTTTGTACCTTTATTTCAGAGAGTGCATGACAACAACCTTCCTAAACTATTTTGTTTCAGCTATCCTTTTATACATCTTTCCAGTATCACTTGCATTATCTTTAATAATTTCCCAACAGAGAAGATGTGAACATATCTATTCAATCAACAGAAGCTTGTTTTGCCGACCAAAGGTGACTGTTATGACAGACCGATAAGTAAAGATTGTCAGAATAATAATAATCATTTGTGAAATCACTTGATCTCATATTTTCATTTGATCTCATATGCCATGCTCAGAAATAAAAGGGGAAATTAACAACAACCTGTCAGTCTGTCAGTAAATTTTCCTTTTCGGAGAGAGTAAAGGACATTTCAAAGTCAGCTGCTACTTATTTTCAGTCAAATCTTCAAGCTGACGAGACACATGATTATTATTTCCTCAATTAACACATTAAACTGAAAAGACTAAGCATTCCCATTCAGGCAGAAATATTTGCATCATGAGCTATATGTAAAGCTCTTGATGAAGTCTCTCTATAGACACCTCACATTTTGACCTTTTGAATGATTCATGAGAAGAGTAGTGTAGAAACAGCATTCAAAACAGTGGTCTAAGCCAGTTCAGTTACTCATAGTCTTACTCAGTCTGTTTAATACATGTATAATTATTTTTGCATATTTACAGATTACAGTATTCCAGAGACACTAGGAGATTCGATTTCATTATGAGTCACACTTTCAAGAGAGGCCAACTCATCTTCTTTTGTAAATGGGAGTATTTTATCCAGCGATAGTTCTGTTTCTCCATGACTTGGCATAGGAGGCCTTTCCCCGTATACAAAGTTGCATTCGGCCTCATAAGGGACTTCAGCCATCTGTGACACTGTATCGAAGCGCACGTCTTTATCACTTTCCTCCCTGACAGCGTGCGGATGCAGACAGGGGTGACTAAAGAGGTGAGCGTCCCGAAGGTTTGTGGAGTCACGATGGTAAGACACCAGCTCATTGCTGAAGTCAACCATCTGAACCGTATTCCGAGAACACAGCTTCCCGCATCCCAAGAGGCTGGAGAACGCTTTGCGGAACTCTGCATTAAAAGCATAAACTACAGGATTCAAGGTAGAGTTTGCCCACCCACACCACACAAACACATCGAAAGTTGTCTTATTGACACATGGGATCTGCCCGGCATTGTGGAGGCCGGGGTCACAAAACGGCACCATGCAATTGAGAATGAAGAACGGGAGCCAACAGCAGACGAACACACCCATGATCATCGACAGGGTTTTCAGGACTTTGGTTTCCCTCTTAAACGAGCTTTTTAACTTCTCTTCAGGTGCCTTGCTGCAGCTCTGGCAGGACTGAACATGCTTAATGGTGCACTCTTGCATTGATATCCTTCGGATCTGCTTTTGCGCTATGAGGAAGATGCGAGTGTAAGTGACAATCATTATGGAGACGGGGATGTAGAAGCTGATTAGAGATGAAGTGATGGCATAAGTGCGGTTTAAACTGGCATCGCATTTCTCAGCCATTTCTCCCAGCTCTTCTTTATGGCGGAGACTCTTATGCCAACTCAACTGCACAGGAATGAATGAGATCAGTACAGAGAGCACCCATGCCACTCCGATCATGACAAATGCCACTCTTCTTGTCATTTTCTGCTCGTAGCTTAGTGGGATAGCAATAGCCCAGTAACGATCCACACTTATAATGCACAGGTTAAGAATGGAGGCGGTGGAACACATGATGTCAAAGGCTATCCATACTTCACAGAAACTGCCGAACGGCCAAAATCCCACAATCTCGGCGGCTGCCTTCCATGGCATTACAAGAGATGCAACTAAGAGATCTGAGACCGCCAGAGACACTACAAACACATACGCCACTTTGGAGCGCAGATGACGGAACCGTACCACTGCGATGCACACCAGAGCATTCCCTAGAAAGGTGGAAAGCACAAAAATGAAAAGCAGACAAGCAGTCGTGGAGCGAGTTATTAGCTCTGAGACATAACCTTCAGTCTGGTTTACCATCTTCCGGGATGTCCCTATTACCCTGGCTGCAACCTGAAAAATGAAGTCTTTTGATCAAGCATCCATTCTTCGGGGTATGTTTGCAGAGAGTTTAATATCCCAAGACTTCAGGAATTAATCCATTAATGAGAGAGTTGCCTGGAATTGAACATTTCTCAAATAACCTTCCCTCCTTCCTTCAACCAGAGAAGTGCGTGAGGATACAGTGCAGAGGGTGAGACTAATGATCTTGGAAGTAGGACTAGGGGGAGGAGCCTAAGAAAATAGAGGAGAGAGGGAGACTGTGACTGCTGTCATGTAGCCTATATTATGGGATATCTATTATTTATTAATTTCGAATATATATTTTGTTTTTGCTGTCGTCAGGCCTTTAGAAACCATTCTAATAGTTTTTATGTAACAAATAAGGCAAGTGGAAAATCGTGTTTCAAAGGAAACATCTGCTATCCGACCAACGAAGCCTAATTAGCATTTATGGATTAATTTACAGTTCTGTTCTCTTAAGTGCAACGTAATCCACAAGATGGCAGTATACATACATTAATATCCCACAAGAGAACAGGCAGCTGTTCTGGCGATGAGGACTGACTCAATTCGTAGAAAAAATTCTTTTGAACTGTTCGTTTAAAAAAAAAAGATGTTATGTTCAGCTGTTGTTTTACGTCATTGCATAATTACGTCACTGCTTGCTCCCCGATCAACTTTTATTCATTCGGATCAGTTTAAAGCCATGATAAAATAATTTGCTTTGGCAAGAGACAGGCGTACACAATTCTTTTAGCCCACGTTTGCTGAAATATGTTTTGTATGTAAGCTAAAATGGTACTGCTGCATTATTTTTATGGCAGATATATTAGAGCGAATGAATGGACTGATAGTATGTATAATCATATGATATCCCGAATTCAGCCATGAATCCGATTCATTGAAGATGACATTAAAGATAATTGGTTCAAGAGCACTAACTACTGGAATGCATTCGTCTTAATCCAGATTTTTTGTATAAGCCAAAACATACCTTTTATGTATTTTTAACACACTTAAGCAACGACACCAACGAAGTATTAGTGAAATTTGTTTGCCTCCCTTCCTCCAGAAAACTCCCAACAGTGACCAAAAGTGCTTTTGTCGGGCTAGGAGATTATTCAGTCCATCACAATTATTATTTTTGGTTTAAAACAACAGACTTCGTTTAGGCACGTACATAATGTCTGTTTCCTCAAATATTCCAGTTATGTGTCCATGGAGGTCCATGAGGTCACCAGCCCGCAGTGGGCGTGAGGGGGCAGTTCAACAAGGCGTAACTTTGTTTCGACTTTCCTAAAATTGTAGGAGATCAACCAGTGAAAGTTTAGGGGATGTGCAACAGCTGAGAGAAGCAGAGATTCACATTCGGAGGACTATTCTACTGTGAAACTTGCACTCGCAGCAAAAGTAAGCTAACAACTGCATCTGCTCTGCTTTATTAAGCTATATTTTATAGTCGCGTTTTTGCTTATTTTAAAGAAAATATTCAGAGTTGTACAGAATATTATTCGCTTTAAATCGACTTCACAGCACATTTCCTTGTAAGATAGAAAAGAGAATAAAAACAGTGCTTCTAATAGTTACGCATGACGTCATGCTTGAATCAGTGGGACAGGATGCAAGCTGTAACTAACTGAGAGATAAAAGCTGTGCCATGGTTTAGGCTTTGTTATTTCTTCATGTTTTTAACACTCAAATGTTATTCAGTAATGAACATTACAGCCTGTGCAAAAGTGGCTCTGTGCCTTTGCTTTTGGTTCAGGTAGAACACTGGGTTATTGTGTTTAGGTAGTATTGCACTGTGACCCCTTGACACGTGAACCCTGTCAGAATCCTATTCATTGTGGTCTGTCTGGAAGTGCAAAACACTAACAGGACAGGAATGTAAGGCAGTTCCAAAGCTGCAGATGGCTCAGAGCAATAGGTCTTGTTTTGGCGAACAAACTTATACCCAAAAAACTTCTGAAGTCTGTGTGATGAACTTTACTTTAATTCACTTTAGACAAAGCACATTTTTAAAATAACTACACAGGCAGGCTGCTCAAGAAGATTTTTCACTAATTCTTTGGGACTACTGGGGTCCATGTCTGTTTGCCACATGCATTTGGACAATAGACCATGAAAAGATTCAGAAAGATTTATTTATGCTTGTGTGATTTAGTTTACGAATTCAGTTGTGGTTCATGTAACAGGCTTCAAAAGTTTGATGTATTTTAGGCAATAACCTTTGAGAATATTTGAGAAAGTGAGCGGAAGTCTTAAAAAGTGCTTTTGTAGAAGGGCCTTTTTTATCTTGAAATGGTGATCTCAGGGGGACGCTTGGAAACATGTTATTTCTTTGTTTTTATTTTTTGGCTTTTTAGACAGATGCTTACATGCCAGTGGGGACTGTAGAACCAAAATGTCTTGAGGATTCATTCTACTAATCATTTTTCTGCACAGTAGGGTTTGAGAACCCTAGCATCTATTTAGCTTTTTAATCGTAATAATTTATGAATCATATTTATTTTACAATTATTTTATCCGCATTAGATTTACAAGTAACTAAAGTGGAAAACAGCATTGTACGTGTTCGCGTTAAAACCTGATGAGCCATGTTAAATGAAAATGGCTCTTTGTACAAAAGACACCACAATGCAATTATTTTATTGCAACAGTTTTTTTTTCAATAATTAGGCTATGATTAAATTGACATACTATGTTTTCAATTTGAATTTTATACTCAACTTTGCATAATGTGCCCCCCCCATTCCTAACTCATCTACTCATGCTTACCATACGTCCATCAGCATGAGTCACTGAAAGAGAATATCTAATATCCCAATCAAAGTGCCACTGTCAAACTTTTATGCTCAATTAAACTGTATTTTTTGATAAGAACATGATTCTTTTCCTTGGTATTCAAAGTGAATTTTATATTTTTCTGCTTAGGTCATGGCTAATGTAGATAAATAGCATGTCACAGTGTGGGCTAAACAAGTCTCTGTGTCCTCTGAGTCTGCTTCGCTCTTTGATGTGGGCTGATTTGGTGATGGATGAGAATTCCCATGCTTTTCCCCTTGAGCTCATGACTTTGATAAAAGTGCATTTGATTAGAAAAGTGCAGATAAATGACAGGCTGGAGATCCTAAAATGCATGAATTATGTCTGTTTGCTACAATAATGTCTTTCTGTGCTGTCTTTTAAATAATAACAATAGAAACTACTTCCATTGCTTTACTTTCACTTCTTAATTTATTTTTTGCAGGCTATAAAAACCTGAGCCTCTGTCATTATGCCGGCTCTCTGGTCTGTGTCATTTGTACTAGTTTGCATATGCAGATTCAGTTACGCACAATATGAGCACTTGGGTTACTTCCCCGGCTACCAAGACCCTGCACAGGACCTTTATACTGCTCCAGAGCTTCCTAAAGATACCCAAGCACCCAAGATACAGCTACGTCTGGCTGGAGAGAAACGCAAGCACAATGAAGGCCGTGTTGAGGTTTTCTTTGAAGGGGAGTGGGGGACTGTGTGTGATGATGATTTCACCATACATGCAGCCCAAGTTGTATGCAGAGAACTGGGTTATTTTGAAGCAGTCTCCTGGTCTCCATCATCTAAATATGGAAAGGGAGAAGGTAAGCTAGTGTTCAATATGATTCAGTGCAAACAGATGTTTCGCAAATTAAAATGACTTGCAGTTAAAGAAATCAAAATCTACTCACCCTCAAGCCATGTAAGGTGTAGATAAGTTTGTTTCTTCGGAAAGATTTGTAAAAATCTTGCTTTACATGTCTCGATCACCAACAAAGTGAATGGGTGCCATAAGAACAAAAGTCTAAATAGCTCATAAAAGCATCACAAAAATTCAGAGTCATATGAATTAATGTGGTGTTTCTGTCAGATCCGTTTTCAGAGGATCCATTGGTAAGCAATATAACATAATGCAAAATTTATTTAAGTCTGTTCCAGTGAAGAAACAAAATCATCTACATTTTTGTGAGAACATTTTTTTTGATAATACAGATTAGTATAACATGTCCATGGACACCTTTTTGACTTCATTAAATAGTTTTAAATGAACCAGTGTTGTATTTTTGTTTTAAACGTACCATAATTACATGTAGACTCCTAAGTCATAAAAGCTGCATTAATTTAATTATGAAAGAATAAGCTAAATATCAGCAATGAGAATTGATATGCACTAACTTCCTGTGTTTTTAGGCCGAATCTGGTTTGACAATGTCCACTGCACGGGTAATGAGAAGAGCTTGGCCCAGTGTGAGTCTAATGGGATAGGCGTCTCTGATTGCAAGCATACTGAGGATGTCGGGGTGGTTTGCAGCGACAAGAGAATACCAGGATTCAAGTTTGTTAGCACCCTTACCAACAACATCAATGTAAGTGAATTCAGTACAGATGTTTCTTCTGTTATTGTCTATAATTCAGATGCATCATTGCCCATTTTATGCCCATGGATTTTGAATGCAACTTTCAAAATTTTTTTTTGCAATTATATTCCATGATTATTGTAGGTAAAAAATTAATGGTGCAACAGAGACTGGTAAATTTCACTTGTTTTGACTTATATCACTTAGTAATGTGTGTGTGGTTAAGAGAATCTGTGCAAAATTTAACAACTTTGTCAACACAACACAACCAGCATTTAACAAGTATTATATATCCAAGTTTCACCCTTTTGTGAAAAGGATATCTTTTATAGGTTATAGGTTCAACAAAAAATTGTTTACCCCTGCAGTGTCCCGTCCTGAAAGTTTAAATTAGTTTGTTCCTGTAAGTTAAAGAATACATGATAGACAGACTTGTGTGTGTGTGTGTGTGTGTGTGTTTAATTTAGATCATAATTCATAATTGGGTCATAATTTTTTCCCCAAAGAAATAATTTTCCAGGCAGAGGAAACTAGGTATGGGACGCCTCTGAAACTATTGTTGCTTTTTTCCTTTGATCACTTTTCTAATTGCTCAATGCATTCTTTTCCATTTATTATCTCACCCAGAGCTAAGTAGCTTGGTTGCTAGGCATGAGAGAATGGAATGTTCAAACGCCTTTTTTGCACGTTTATTATGCTATCCAGATTTATGCTACTTGGCTTTGTTTAAAATCATTTTTTGTGTCCAGTTAGAGCAATAACAGTATTTGTCCCATCCTTTCTTTCTATGCAGAAGCTGTTCAGAGCCGGCAGTGTCTTCTTGAAATAATGCATTAAGCATGCAGAGAAATATTCCATAGTAATCACTTTTGTAAACAAAGAGAATTGTAATTCCAGCCACAGACTCTAGAAGATGTGACAAATACATTTTCAGAAATTCTTATTGTAATTCTTAAAGCCAAATGGAAACCCTAATGAATGCCATTCTGAGCATTCAACACCAAACTACTTTGCAGAAAGAAAATATCAGAATTTAATTACACATGCATGAAATTTTTAAAAAGATACCTTATGTGTTTGTTTAATTTCAAACTGTTATTCGTGACTATAAGAGTCAAGCAGAAGCTAGGGGGAAGGCTAGACGTCTTAGATCAGCTTTTAATTGGTCTCTAGCTGAGAAACCTGGAGAGAAAGCCAGAGTCAGCTTTTCCATCTACTGATAGCCTGCACGGGCTCCACATTAAGGCAGTTAAATCACAGGGAGGTTTACCATAATGCCGCCCCTGTTCAAGTCATCTGGGAATGTTCATAGGCAGCTTAGTGTGGCCTTCCCTGGGTTAAAATGGGAAAAATGATGTAATGTGTCAGTGTGGTGGAGAAACGGTAGAGGAGAGTCCACAGTCAAGACTTCAAAAGAACAGGCAGACAGGGGGGGGAACACTACATTTTCCAGGTAGTGGTATGGAATAACTGTTGTCATATATAATATTTTTATAGTATGTATAATAATACGCTATATCCACTTTATCAGATGCATTGATCAAACTATCTTGTCATTTTGTTTTAGACCCAAAACCTGAACTAAGATGCAATGTACTTTTCTGAACCCATCCAAAAAAGCTGCAAATATTTATGTGCCTCAAATATCCAGTGACCCTGTGAACATCCTGTAAATCATCCTGTAAAGGCGTTACATGACCTGTTTAAGCAAGACTAAGAGGATTGGCTTCAAATCTGTGAATATTTTTCTGCAAGCTAATTGCATTGTGAATAAACAAGATGTTCTCCCTGTTTGAAAAAAAAACAAACATATTTTTAGCTTAACCATGCTTGGATGGTTTGGTTTGGTATGGTAATGTACATGATAATGTATTTGGTAACATATATAAAAGAACCCTCACAGTGCACATTAATCACACCATAGCAGATGGGAAAGGTGGATTGTGGTTTTTGAAGTGCACTGGAACAGCAAACTTTAGCCAAGTATTTAAATCTTAAACAGCAAGCCCATTGGCTGCTGATACAAAAAGAACCAATTATCTGCATCATGCGATGAGGTCATAAGGCCAGGCCGAGTTAGACCTATTGGACTATTCCATCTAGAGTTTCATACCACATTTTGTGTTGACAACTTTTACTCAATTTATTCAGTGCTATACATCATCTATATTTTTGTTAATTCCAGGTAGTCCAAGCCCTGTTTAAATCAGAACCAATGTCCACCGTTATCATGTATGAGCGGGGCACGCAGAAGCAGATGGAAGTCTGTACCACGCAGACGCATGTTATGCAATACCTTGATAACAATCAAAAAATGTGTGCCTCTATGAGGTTTTACAGAGTTCAGAGGACATTGCATTATTTATTTGAGTTGCTGACTATGTTTCTTTCAACCCTAGAGGATCACAGAACATTCACAGTGATACAACATGAAAATCTAGTATTTTTAAGCTAAGAAATGTGTGTTAGAAATCATTAAGTTTTGTTCAAACTTTTACAACAACTTAAGATAAAAATGGTCACTACTACTTAATCTTAGACAGATGCTGCTGATCGGCTCGGAAACACTCAGACATTATTTTTCTGGTGACTAATATGTTCCTCATCTGTGGAGTCTGGCCCAGCATGTACAATTATTCTTACTCTACTGGTTCCATGAATGGTCCTCCCTTTTTTCCAAACTATACTTAACAGATATTCTTAATATGTCTATGAGCATGTATGTTATGTAAATGTTATGCAGTATATTCCCTATACATTTCCGTCAAAGCTCAAAATGTGATTCCTTAACTTTGGGTAGGATAGTATTCTTAGTTAAAAGTAGTCTAAACTACATCTAATGTAACAAACAGCGTGCCGTTGATGATCTATGTGTGTCATATTAACAAATAAATACATAATAATCCTTAAATTAAACTACATTTCAATTATATGTCATTAGCTCAGTAAGCTGTAAACAACAGTTCTATCTCTCTTTAAATCAGTTATCATTGTTTATTCATCTGCCTCTCCTCCCTTCAAGTTACATACTTTAGGGCAATGACACTCCCTATTAAACAGGATGTTTATCTCTTAAGTAGCATGTGTAATCTCTGAAATTGAAAATCAAGCCGCAGCTTTGTGACTAACAGTGTCATTTACAGTGGGAAGAGTTGTTTTCAGTCTTCAGTCTTGCATTCAGTACTTTGTCATCTCACATTCAGTGCAATTATTGCTTGTGGTTTTTGTAGTACATTTTGCTTTTGACCCAAGTGGAAAAACACATTTTTTACATTTCTGAGAATTCTGAGATTTCTGTGGATGTAAAAGTTTTCCTTGAAAACCGACACCAATTTTCAGTGTTGTTTTTTCCGCAGAGTTCGTGTAGGAGACTCTTAGGTCAGAATGAACTGCTTGCAAAGTTGCAGTTAGTAAAAGAATGAAAAAGCCAATTAAACATGGGCACCAGATCAGTGCAATGGACCATGCTACTTTAATCTAGCTATTTTAGGAAGCAGATAATCATCACTTGTGCTTTGGCTCTTAGTCTGTCTAACAAGACAGGCCAGGGCAGTTGTCCAACAAAGTCCAAGTGTTGTTTGTTTACTGCAGTGGATCTACTCTGTTTTGAAAAGCTCAGTAACAGTCAAGTATATGTAAACGCATTTTGTTAACCCACTGTTCTGTTATAAGTTGGGGGAGGGAAACTGCTAATGGGAAATGGGATCCATCTGCAGAGGAGGCATTCTTTAACATGTCTTTGCAAAGAGTTGAAAAAAACCAAACAAACAATAGCCATCTTTTAACAAAAGATGAGTTTCTAAGACAAGACACCATGTTCAGAGATTAATTTATATTTTCTTCTACAGTAAAGTTAGTCAAAGTGGTCAAAGATGTATAATAAAATCATAGCTTAAGTCTTTTACAGGTTTTTAGTAGCTTTTTTAAATGACACGAGGAATAGTTTTGTTATTTGTATTCTGTTAAGATGTGGAGAACATGTTCTCTAGCTCTTTTTCTCGTTTTTTTCTCGTTCTCGTGACATTTTCCTTTTCACAATCTGTCTACCGGCCAGTGGAAGAATGCCTGTCAGTTCACCACTTGCGCCTCTGACTCCTTCTCCTGTATGAGCAGTAGGAGGGTTCTCTTTTTTCTTTTTGAAAACGAGACTGGCCTCCTGAGACGCTTACTTACATCCACAGAAGGACAAGCCCTCACAAATCGATATCCCAGCTGCTGTATTTTTCTTTCCTAGCTGCAAAATCCCCTCCTCTTCCAGTTACCATGGAAGCCAGCCACACGTGTTTAGGAAATCTTTTTCTTCCTCTTTTGTGCTAATAAATCACGCATCAGGTGTTTTTTTCCCCAACCTGTTTTGAAAGCTTCCACACTGCCTGTTTAGAAAGGAGTTAATTGAAACCCCATGAAGCTCGGATATGTGCACTGGTCTTTGAACTCGCCGATCAAGTCACTAAGTCTCAGAAAAAATGGAAAAACTTGTTCATCAAAACTACAAAGTTAGTTTCTTACAGCACATCACTTTTATTATCCATCAAACAGTGTTTTATGTAACATATTCAAAAATCATGATGCTGTGTTGGGGGTGATTGCTTTGTTGGAATAGTTTTTGTTGCCTTTATGTGCCATTTTTTTCCTGGATCCTTTTTTCAGCCTTTAATGGGAATGCTTTGTAGCATCACACTAGCCCTATTCGAACGGGACTAGGTTTCTAAACTACGTTTGAGTTTCGATAGTTATCACTTGACGTCTGCTATTATCATGTACCATTTTGGATGGGATTATAATCTCAGTTTTTATTACAGAGCTGTTTTGTACATTTGCGTCACAGAGTTCACACGCTCCATGTTGAAGCTAAATGTCTAGTACAGAAAAAAATAGGCTAATGTGTGGTTATTAACTATTATGTTTTCATTTGTAGTAAACCCATGTTTAATTTTGATAATTAAAACATATGTAATCAGTGCAGAAATTAACGTGAGAAATCTTACCTAATAATGATATTAGAATAGTCAGTCTTAACAGTTTACGCGATCAATGGCCTGTTCCATAAAACAAGTTTAACAAATAAGCCAGGCTTATTTCAGTTAGTCTGACTTATTTTGTAACAAATCTACTGACAATAAGCCTGACTAACCAAA
>JAUCMT010000105.1:8258695-8268903 GCA_032357475.1 Enteromius thamalakanensis | reverse complement strand
CAGCGCCTGTGTTGTCAAATTGATGAAGATGTTTTTTAAGTTGCAGCCGTTTTTTTCTGTTTGCATGCGTTATTTTTCAATTGCAGCACGTTGAGCTCTCTCCGCCACTGTAGATTAGTTTTCTCAGAAGACTGAAAAACAGTAGGTAATTTGCTCTGAAATTATCACAGAGGCTGTGAGAGAAAAACACAGATATGGCAGATTCGGACGGGATTAAAATCACCAAGTACATCTGTGAAACAAAAAATTCTCTAAAAACCCCCTGTAAAACTAGTCCTGTCTGAATAGGGCTAAACAAAAACTGTTTATGAAAACTTTACCTGGGTTTGCACCAAGTCACGGAAACCGCTTCTATATTTTGATGTCTTTTGCTGACCACAGAGTCCAATTTAGATTTTGGAAACGCAGTTTTTGATTAAATCTGTTCAATCTGCAGCTGTAACTGCTTGGCCAGACACATTAGAAAAAAAGCCTGACCATTTAATTCACAAAAACAAAAAGCCTTTCTCTTAATTTACAGAAGTACTTTTTCATGTGTTTGGGTGTTCAGTTGTCTGTTTTGTTTTGCCTCTTGTCATTTTAAAATACATAATAGTCTTTAGGTCATATGAATGAACGTTTCTCCTTCTAGAACTCTATCCAAAGTTTATCCACGTTGGAAAAAAACTACATAATTACACTGCTTGCATTTCCAGTGTGGTACAGTAAGGATACACATTTACTCTGCCACATGTTCATCCACTACCTCATTCCTAGTTTAAAATCCCTAAATTGCTCGTCCCCCACATTAAAAACATAAGTTGTTGGGGGCGATCAAAGAATAGAGTCTACCAATGGTGACCACTTCATATTCTTTTATACATTTTAGGAACAATTATGCTCTACAGCAATGGTTCTTCAACATATCTCAAGCCAAGGTGGCCTTTACGCCTAGCCAATTCAAAGCTGTGAGCAACAATAAAAGACAACACATGCACTACGGTTCAAGAGATTGTGCTCAGATTGTTTTTTGACATATTTGATGTTAGTCTAGTGCTGAAATTAATTTGATCACAAATACAGTAAAACCTGTAATATTGTGAAAAGCATTACATTTTAATGTAATTTATTCCTGTGATGGTAAAAGGCTGAATTCACAACTGCTACTTTACTATTTCAGTCATCAGTGTTGCATGATCCTTCAGAAGTCATTCTCATATGCTGAATTGGTGCTTAACACTTTGCTGCTTAATGTATTTGTTGAAACCATTTGTTAACAGAACCATATAATTTTTCAGGATTCTTTGATGAATAGATAGTTTAAAATAATTTATTTGAAATCGAAATATTTTGTACTGTCAACTTAATGGATCCTTGCTGAATAAAAATATCAAAATATATTTTAAAAATCTTAGACATTTAAACGGTAGTGCATTTAATACAAATGTAATCATAGTTCACAAATTTTAGGCCAAATTGCTTTTGACAATCCTTCTCTTTGGAAAACTTCATAATAAGGTACGAAGCAGAGGAATGTTTAGGCCACTATATTTGCTGAGCTCAGTATCTTCTAGTCCTTTCTCAACTCAACCCACATGTCCTCATTGCATAGGAATCTAATGCTAAAGCTCTTCATGTAATCTTAAGAGTCTACAGAAAGGATTTAGCTTTATTCCTTCTGACATGTTTACAGTTCATGTAGACCTATATACTCCCTGCATGAATTTGGTGTTAGTTCATATAGTTAATGGTAAATAAATAAATGGGACGAACTGCATTTAAATGCTGTTATACAAATCTAATGTCATGATGTCTGATATTCAGCGTTGCATAAGATGTCCTCCCCGTGCTTCAATTTTCCAGACTCTCCAGTAAATTTGGAGGAAGGAATTTCAAGCACACACCTTTGCCTGATTATCAAGGTGTCTGGGATTTTTTTAATGTGAGCTTGAAAGCAGTAACCTCTTCTTTGCCCTTTTATCCATCTACTATATACGTCAGAACCTATTAAGTGCATTTTTACAGTCTGGCTACAGATGTGAATTGTAGTTGGCTGTAGGGTAGACACGGCTGGAAGTATTTTTTCACAGGTGGATGAGGTCAACAAGTCCTGCTGATTGGATTTTATAATGAAGTAAAGAACTGTAAAACGGGTTTAGTTTTATGGTAGCTGTACAGTTAAAAGTTTCACAACATGGGTATATTGAATAATGCTGACTTAGAACAAATTGAAACTTTATGCTATTCAAGGGGAACCTTGTTAAATATGTCTAATATGTCCATCTATCCTGAAGTTTGTCACCATGCAATTTTTTTTATTGCAAATACAAAAGTTATTGTATATCATACATCGACTTAAGTTTTGCAGTAACAGTGCTTTTTCTCTTTCACTCCTTAGAGTCTAAACATTCAGGTCGAGGATGTTCGTATACGGCCAATACTGTCTTCATATCGTAAACGCATCCCGGTGACAGAGGGCTATGTGGAGGTGAAAGACGGAGGCAAGTGGAAGCAGATTTGTGATGATGAGTGGACTCATATGAACAGCAGGGTTATCTGTGGCATGTTCGGCTTTCCTGGAGACAAGAAATACAATGCTCGTGTGTACAAGTGAGTTCTCAGTTTCTCTTCAGTTTTGTGCTGATATTCCTTTAGTATACAGATTATTTTGTACGCAAAAGCAAAGGTTTTAGCAAAATATGTGAAAACATATTAGTAGTGTTTCTAAATCTATTGAATTAATTACAATCCATATAATATGCTTACATAGAAATCTTGACACAATCATAGCATTGCAGTTTTTCCTTTTTATTTAGTCAAAAAACTTAATCTGTTAGCTGTTGATAGGACGCCTAAAAGAAAAACCCCTCCTTTGGAAATAGTAAAAAAAAATGCTTCCTACTTTTCCAACAGCACTGGTCAGAGGAACCACTGCTTGCTTATCAAGCAAGCCTGGGCAAATTAACTTTAGTTGAATCACAGCATGAAGGATGTTCCTACCGAGTCATTTCCATGCAAATGAATCTGCTGTGAAATATGAAAGTCAAACTTATACTTCTGCTAAGCTATTACATTCCATACTGTTTTCGTAATGTATGACTCAAGAGTTGCATAAATCTTCATGAGCACTTTCAGAGCTATGTGGAAATCAGCACTAGAAGGCCTAGTTAAGAATTAATCTGCTATGTGAGAAATCACATAGGCACATTGCAAATGAAAGCTTTAAAGTTGCATGTATGATCTCAGACTGTTCGGCTGAGCCACGTGATTCTCCGCACATGGTGTGCCTTATGAAATGTGCAAGCGCTGTATGTTTTTTGAAATCGGTGTTTGATGTAGGGGGGAGGGGGGAGGGGGGACACGTAGCCAAAGGCTGTAGTTTTTTCAGCGTTGAGGCGAAAAGGGCTTTGTTTCAACTACCTCTGTCTGCCCTGTGGCTTTAAACTGTGCTTTCATATGAAAACTTGGAATATCTTTTCAGAGGTCCGTGCATGAATGGCTCCTGTAAATAATACAGCTCTTTGCCTGGCTAGAACAAGCAGACGATAGCTTGGAAATATAACAGATTTCCCTACAGCTGTTCTCGCAAACAATATAAGTCAGCCGCCTGGTTATATGTTTAGGTTTTTGTAACAAAACTTTTTTTCCATCTTTAGATGAAATCTTGAAGTTAAATGCTATGTCTAGCATTTCTTTTGTGTCTTCCGAAACGTATGTGTCTGTTTGTGTCCACATTTGTTTTCCCAGTGGTGGGTGCAGTAGGGATCTGAAACAGACTTTGGAGCAATTCCAGTGCGAGACATTCTCTCCCTCTAAGTCTATACAAAAAACAAATGTGGATTGTGGATTGTTTGTGAAGAATGGCCAGTGTACTTCTAACAGCGAACTGAAATAATCATGGCACTTCACATGAAGCTTGTTAAATATTCTGTTTGTAGGATGAGCACCATTTATCCTGCAGGAATATATGACGTCACTTCGGCAGCGCTTCATCTTTTTACAGTTTGATTTTTTTCAAATCTTCAATGCAGTGATGAATCATGTACTTTACTAGTATCTTCCACTTGGGCCTATGCTTGGGGATATGTTTGTTCAGTTAAATTCTTTAATTCCCTTTGTTTTGTTTCTCAGGATGTTTGCCCGCCGGAGAAAACCAACATACTGGGATTACTCCATAAACTGCACCGGAAATGAAGCTCATTTGTCTAGCTGTAAGCTGGGCCACATGCTCACCATCAAAGCCAATAGCACGTGTGAGCAGGGCACTCCTGTGGTAGTCAGCTGCGTCCCTGGCAGAGCTTTCGCCCCGACTCCCATGGCAGGATACAGGAAGGCCTTCAGACAGGAGGTGAGGCCAGATTATGCATTTCTTCCAAAATACAAGAAGCCACATGTCCACATGAGGTATTGCTTCATGCTGACCTTCTGACTCTCACCTTTAAGGAGACTATTAAGCCTGGAATAGAGCTCAGCACAATTTATCAGCATGTTGATATTGAATCTTGATCTAGACTAATGGGTTACTTGTACTTATTTAAAGAAGTTTATATGGCGAAAGTGGTAGTTTTCCAGTCCAATATTTTAAGATGCCGCAAACTGTGATTATATGAATACTAATGTTAGAGAGCGAAGTCGAGGATATTTTTGAATCTCTAAAGCGCTGTGATGACAGACATTTTAGCCGAAAATGACATCACTCTTTCCAAATTGCATGTCTAAGTAGTCCATGTGGAAGCTTGCCCATTACATACCATTCAGCAAGGGCAGTGAGTTCATTAGTTAAATATATATCTGCACTATTTAAGTGTTTGTTTTGTGTTCCTGAAAGAATATATACCTTAATTTTATGGTTAAAGGAATAGTTCACACAAAAAGGAAAATTCAGTCATAAATTACTCATGTTGTTCCAAACCTGTAAGAACTTTGTTCATCTTAAGATATGTTTGATGAAATAGTAAGAACATTGTTAAATTAGTCTGCGTGCAATCAGTGGTTCAACAGTAATTCTTTCTGTTTTTAACTTTCTATTTATTAAAGAATCCTGAAAACAGTGTAAAAATATTAACAAGCACAACTTTTGTAATGTTTTATATAGGTTTGTGATTTCTTGAGGTTTGCCATTCACATCTGCCATAAGAGTTGCCTAAATTTATAAATTCATTTCATGAATGTCCTTAGTTATAACCAAAGAATTTCAGCTCTTCTGCTGAAAGGAATCATACTCCTCCTCTTTTGTCACAGCAACCCCTGGTGCGTCTCAGAGGTGGCGCTGTAGTTGGAGAGGGGCGTGTGGAGGTGTTGAAAAATGGAGAATGGGGCACAATCTGTGATGACAACTGGAATCTCGTAGCAGCTACAGTGGTGTGCCGTGAGCTTGGATTTGGGAGTGCCAAAGAGGCACTCTCTGGAGGTCAACTTGGACAAGGTGCATATAATTCTTATAGGTTCTTGACAGACGTTACAAACTCCCTGACGTCGGTGCATTTGCTTGGGCCCTTTATAAGTATTAATAGCACAAGGTTCTCTAGGGAAATGAAAATGACTCAATTTGATTCATTGCATGTTATAATGATGGTTATTTCCATCCGTGTGTGTCTAGCACACCTCTATTTTGTAACTTGAATAAAACTGCTTTTATGACTCTGGGGGTTCTGGGATCCCCAGGGGACCACAAGGTGTGGGAGGAAAGAAATTAAGCCAAAAAAGTTTCTTTTAAAATGGCATTTTTATGAGAATAAAGTTTTAACAATCCAAGATTAAATTTGTAATATTTTAAGAATAAAGTTAAAATTACAAAAATAAATCTGTAGCAATACAAGATTGAAGTCAAAACAATTAAAATTAAAATCTTAAAATTATTTATATATCTATATATATGTGTGTGTGACATATAAATGGAAGCAATTTAAAACGCAGTTTTATTCATTAACTACTTTATAGGATTGGATAACATTTTTTTGCATATGAAACAAGCATTACATGTAAAATAGTTTTTACTATTATTAGAAAGCAAGTCATTTTCTGAAGTAATATATGTTTTTATAGTACAGTGAAGGGAAAATAGGCTTAGATTTCATGATTCCATATTGTATAATTATTTATTTTTTTACTCTTGTAATAAACAATGCTTTACAGTTAGAGATATAGGAGCTTATGACTGAATATGTGTATATGATTTATGGATGTGTCTCCATGAAAAAACATGTATTTTCCAGGAATGGGCCTTGTACATATGAATGAAGTTACATGTTCCGGCTTTGAGAAGTCTGTCACTGAGTGCCTCTTCAATATAGACAAAGATTCTGAAGGCTGCAGTCATGAAGAAGACGCAGGCGTAAGGTGCAACGTTCCTGCCATGGGCTTCCAACAGAGGGTATGAACTGCGTCTGTGGTGCATTTTAATGACTGAATATTGAAATGCGTTTTAACTGTCATAGTATAACATGGCCACTGTGCTCTTCATTATTGCAGCTGCGTTTGAGTGGAGGTCGTAACCCCTTTGAAGGCCGTGTGGAAGTTCTAATGGAGCGCAATGGTTCTCTGGTGTGGGGGACTGTGTGCGGTGAGGGCTGGGGCACTATGGAGGCCATGGTGGTCTGCAGACAGCTGGGCCTGGGCTTTGCAAGCCATGCTTTCCAGGTATGCTTACTCTCAGAAATGGACATTTACGTCTGTGTTTAACCCTTGGTTAGGGGAAGGCATGTCTTTCCCTCTTACCAGATCATCCATTCTTAGTCAATCTGGTCCTTCATAATAATTCAACTTCACACTTCTTCAACTCTTTTTTTTATTAGCAGGGATGGTGAAAGACTGCTGTTAGTGAAATCAAAGCTCTGTGTGGGCTGAAGGTTTTTCCAATGACGCCCTACTGTGATTTTTGAATAAGCAAAAGCTTGAGAGATCTCTACTTAAGTAGGTTTATCAAAAGCAGATCATATCAGTCCTGGAATGTTTCAGGCCTGTATTGATCATCTTGTGACAGCGTGATTCCTTTCGTTCCTGCTGGTTGTAAATAAGAAATCGCAGCACTCCATTCAGAGCCATATTGTCTAGTCTAATGGCATCGCATCTGTCAACTCACAGATAGGATTTTATAAACAGAGCTGAATGGTGTACCTTCTAAAGAATGTCTTCTGATTCTGTTTGTCAAATATGTCCATAAAGAAACTGTTTTTCAGTGTTTCTCCCAGCAGTGAACTCTCTCTACTGACTTGCGCTGCGTCCAAAATGAAATTCTTTCTTTTTACAGCCTGGGACAAATGAGTTACTGCAAGGAAACGTATGTAGTTGTATTTCTGAAGTCTGAAAGGAATCCCAGTTCTATTAGAGTATCATGTGTTTTCTTGTTGCTTTGATCCGTTATGCACAGCTCGGCTTGTGAGAATGATGGTTCTGATGGAGAACAACGGTAATTAGTGGAAGAACCTGCTGTTTAAGACATGTCTGCTTTCCTCAGATTAACCTTCTTAAATACATGCTGTCTGACAGTTATAGATGTCTGTGTTTACGGTTGCCAAGAGAAACCATTTCTCCCTTTTGGTTTGACAGCGTTAAAGATAAACAGTTACACCTGGGAAGCATTTAAGAGAGTTAGAGGCTCTCTGTTCCAAGAGGAAATTATATCTCTTCATCAAATGGATCTTAAATAGATGATAAGCAAGAACGAAAGCGTTGGGTGCCGCAGGGTTGGAAAAAAGAAGGAGAGGTTCGTTCGTTCGTCTTACTGTTACTGGCGTTGAGTGATTCATGACTGGAAATAGTTAAACAACATAGACTGTGTTTGTGTTTCTTTTAAAAAATGAAATGGCTTGATAGGGAATGGATAGTCTTCACACTTCTCACAAAGTGCAAGTAACTTCCTGTAAAATATAATATCGAAGACAATATTTTGTCACTCTGGATATTGAGTTTAACTATCTTATGCGTACTGTTTAGCGTTTTAACATGCTTGTTTACTTGATTTGCTAAGCTAGGTCTAGGGTGCTGACTGCCGAGGACTTTTCTCCGTTAGAACAAAGAAGTCCCTGAGGTTTAAATGCGTTGACATGCAATAGCGCCATCTTGTGGTTATTTTCCGTTTATTGATCACTCTTTTTCTGTTGACTTTTTTCCTCAGTTTTGCTTTTTAATGTCTGTTCTTTAGTAATATTGCATTACTTGGGTATTTTTGTTTGTTTATTGGGCTTATAACAACACTCATAGTAAATATAGTTTCACAAAAAAACATTGGATGATGATATTCACAAAAAATACCAATAACAGATGAATTACTGAGTGTTTTTAGGTTTTGATTTTAATTAATTTTTTAATAATAGTTTTTAGAATTTTGTTGTATGCCTTTTGTATGTATTTTTTATTTCAGTTTTAAAAAAAATATTAGGTGTAATTTTAGATTTAGTTAACAATGGCAATTCTATACTGAGATATATTATATAGCCTACGTCTTAAGTATTACATACATCTCATACACATCAGTGTTTAATGGGCTATGAGTCACATATTTATCACACAAAGTCATATAAATCTACTTGCAAAAGTAGATTTTCAAAAGTGTTTTGTGATTAAAAATGTATTTTTTTAAATTAACACGTTTTAAGCATACATTTTTAAGTCAAAATTAATGAGTACATCTTTAATAATGTAACATTCTGTTTAATGATAAATGCTGTCTTTACATTCAATGTATCTGTGCTTCCTTTAATTTCCCCTGTGGTTTGGTTGAATGTTTTGTGCTGAGGTGTAATTATATGTTTGTTTAGGAGACATGGAACTGGCCCGGTGCAGTGAATGCAGATTCAGTGGTAATGAGTGGTGTGAGATGTGCAGGAACAGAGATGTCTCTCTCTCACTGTCTGCACCATGGAGAATATCTCAGCTGCCCTAAGGGTGGAGGACGCTTTGCTGCTGGAGTTTCCTGCTCTGAGAGTAAGATTATTAGCATCAAAATTAATTTCCAGTGATATTGTCAACTTGATTGCACTATTTAACCTTAACTTTGCTAGACGAAGATATCAATGAATTCAATAATGAAATGCCTTTAACTAAAAATTGAGTGCTTAATCTTATCATATTACATAATTGACACATTGACACAATTTGTATTGTTAAAAGCACTATATAATAAAGGTGACTTGACTTTACTATTGAAATACTTAAATCTAGTTACTCTTATATTTTTCTATATACTCTTATATATTCATACTCTAATATTTATCTATATACTCTTATGTATTTATTCACTTTTATACATTTTTATGTCTTGATCTACTACATAATTGACCAGCTTATTTGTTTCTGGAGAGACACTGACCTCTACTGGTCACTTTAAAAATAACATACACGCCTGTTATGTGTTTGCACTGTATTAACATTAACACACTATAAAAAACGATTATGTTCAAAGAACATATACCTTTTCAGCATTTGTACAAACTTAATTGGGAAGAAAGTTTTTGTTATACTTTGTGAAATTTATCGAAGATGCAACATTTGGTGTCAAAGTGTAGTCTATTTTTGTTTTAAACAGCGTTACATCTGTTTTAAATTTCCGCTGTTTTTTTATGTTCCCTGCAGCTGCCCCAGATCTGGTGCTCAACCCCCAGGTGGTGCAGCAGACCACGTACTTAGAAGACCGTCCTATGTTCCTTTTACAGTGCGCCTATGAGGAGAACTGCCTGGGCTCCACTTCCAGTTCCACCCCAGCCAACTCCCATCGCCGGCTCCTCCGTTTCTCCTCTCAGATCCACAACAATGGCCAGTCTGACTTCAGACCAAAAGCCTCCAGAGAGACATGGGTTTGGCATGACTGCCACCGGTGAGGGTCAGATAACTGATAATGGATGATAAAAGAGTTACTCCCCGTGTCATTCCAAACCCATAAAAGCTTTGTTCATCTTAAGAACACACTTGAAGATATTTCAGGCTTGTGAGTGTTCAAAAGAGTACGAAAAGAATACTTTTTGAACTGAAAGAAAACAAAAATAATTACTTTATGCACAGATTCAGCAAATAACATCCCCGTAGTGCCATTTTGGACAGGATCTGGTGGACGCACATAACTAACGCAGTTCTGTGTTAGACCCAATGGACACCACTGATTACAAATGGAGCATTCCGATCAGGGCCGGCTCTAACCAATTTGGCGCCCTAGGCAGATTTCGGGTGACACCCCATTGCATTGTAGTTAATTCTTCTGCTAGTGTACTTACACTCATAAGAAACTTAATAGT
>JAUCMT010000105.1:8209532-8258595 GCA_032357475.1 Enteromius thamalakanensis | reverse complement strand
AACACTTTTTGATAAGATTTTTTTTTTTTTAGTTTTAATAATTTGAATACAAATCTCACCTCATCATTCCTCCCAGTGATTATTTCGGGATAAACTGAGATGCCCCCAACCTGGCTTCTTTTAACTGACAAAATATTTTAAAAAAGAGCCGTTCTTTTGAATGGCTCTTTGAAAGATCCAGATCTCGTCAAAGAGACATAAATCTCATCACTACAAGCAGCAGCACGAGAATTAATTTAAACCTTGATCATAGGTAGAGCTCCTGTGCAGCAATTTCAACAACTTACTCCCCAGACACACATCTCTCCACGACGGTAACTGTTAAACTTTTATATAACATGGCTGCAAATGAACTTTCGAATCTCATAGGTGTCTATTTTTTTTGAGTACACTCTCATTGAAAACAAAAGTGTGTGCTTTTTCAAAATAAGGCAAATAAACAGTGTGCGCGTTTTTTCTTTGCTCGCTCTGTGACGGTTTTTAGAAACGCATCACTAAAATGAACAAAAATCTCTGCGAAAACATGACAAACAGACATGAAACACATATTTATAGAATGCTTGAAGTGTCTACTTTTAAATGCAAGTCTTATGTGACCACGCACACAGCAATTGGGAAAAAAGCAAAATAATATAATTAACATCATCTTTACTATAACATTACACCTTTCTTTGTCATGTTTTCCTCCTTTCTTTTTTCCTCCCCTGGGCACCAGACAGTTTGGGACATTTTGACATGTTAAGCTTGTTGATTCATCAAAAGACGACCACCGTGTAATGTTAATGTCTGATTAGAGGATGGACTCAGTGGAGGGGCGTCTTAGGGAAGTAGGCTATATATTATTATTGCTATTTTTGCAACTACAACTTAGTAGGCTTTGCTATGCAGTAAATTAATGTGGGCATATTCCTTTCTGAAGTAATAATACCAACTAGTTTAAAGTGGAAGTGACACTTTTTTTCTTCCTCCATTTCTGGTGGCCCCTGGATGTTCAGCGTCCTTAGCATTTGCCTATACTGCCTATGCCACGGGCCGGCCCTGATTCACCTTGACAGTGTTCATTGTTTGGCAGTCAATGGGACTGTCACAAGTCTCCCGGTTTTCAGCCAAAATATCTTAAATTGTGTTTTAAAGACAAACAAAGTTGTTATGGGTTTGGAACGACATGGGGGTAAGTGATTAATGACAGAATTTTCATTTTGGGGTTGAGTTACTCTTTAAGGTGCTGAAAATTCAGAACTAATTACATATTGAAATACCTTTAAATAGAAAACAGAAAACTGTATTCACAATTTTAATTTTGTAACTATTTTTGATCAAATAAATGCAGCCTTCATAATAATGCATCATAAAAGTTAATTGAAAAAGATAAGTCTTACCTAACTCAAATATTTTATGATGGTAGAATATATTTTTACTTGTAGTTAGATTTTTCTTTTTATTGTTACAGACACTATCATAGCATGGAGGTATTCACCCACTATGACCTACTTAACACCAATGGCACCAAGGTGGCAGAGGGACACAAAGCAAGCTTTTGTCTGGAGGACTCAGAATGCGATGAAGGTATGAAAGAATGTGGCTGTTTTTGTAGTTCGCCTCACTCTAGCTGTGCATTTTTGGCATAGAATTTGGTGTTTCATTACAGTAGTCTGATGATATGCCCTTTGTATTGTTAGGAATTGAAAAGCGGTATGAGTGTGAAAACTTTGGTGAGCAGGGGATCACAGTGGGCTGCTGGGATACATACAGACATGATATTGACTGCCAGTGGGTGGACATTACAGATGTTAAACCGGGAGACTACATATTCCAGGTAATAATGACATTTCCAAAATAGTAGTAATATTAGTCCCAAAGAAATTCTTTTGATTCATATTACTCTGATTCGTGGAAATTGACATTGTGATTAATTGTTTTTACTGACTGTATTCATTCTTTCTGACAGATCGTAATTAACCCCAATTATGAGGTTGCTGAATCGGATTACACCAATAATATTGTCAAATGCAGATGTCGATATGATGGTCATCGTATATGGATGTATAATTGCCATATAGGTAAACAAACATTTATGACTTATGGTGACCCAAAACAACCTGGTTAACTATGAATATTCCCTGTCAGGTTTAACTAACTAAAGGTGTTTAAAAACTATTTTAAGGATTTTAATAAACAAATTTATTATTTGAAACTTTAGTTTTTTGTTATATTTAAAATGCTTTTAATAATGCCAGATAATGTAATATCTTTAATAATGCCAGAAAAGATTGTTATTTTACCAAAAATATAACAATACATTGATAATAAAAAGAAATCAATCATAACCAGATAATGTGATACTGAAGACAGGAGTAATGGCTGCTGAAATTCAGCTTTTGGCTTTAAAGGAATCAATTACATTTTAAAATGGATTCAGAACATTGTACAGTATGGTATAGCTGTATATTGAGCATCACTGTCATTCTGTGTCTCTATTAGGGGGATCCTTTAGTGCAGAGACAGAAGACACCTTTCCTGGTCTGATCAGCAACCAGGTGACCCACAGGTAAAAGAGCGGCGCTGAAGAGCATCCAGAAACTGCAGAGATCTTCAAGAGCCCTGAACCACTACACCTCTCTAGAGAACCTTTCATCTCTCAGCAGTGATTCCATGGTACTCTTTCAACTATGCTCAACGTCACCACATAGCCACCACAGTCCTCTACTGTATTACAGGACTGAACATCTCTTTTTTCAATTGAGATCTCAGATTTGAGACAGGAACTGACTCTGAAAACAGCTCTTTGGCTGAGCTTTACAGACTGAAATTCCCTCTCACCACTGAGCCAGTAGCAATTCTGAAACCTCATTCTTTCTCTGTTTGCTGCTGGTGTTGAAGATGAAACTGTGGATTAACTCTCAAGTGAGCTCACTTCAGACATGAAAGGAACTCTGGTGCACTTTTTATTTGTTTTAACTTGACAGAACTTGTGGTTTAGGTCTTTTTGTAAGCTTTTTGAAAAGGTGAGAGGACTTTTCTCAGATGAGTCTTCTAAAAGAATATAGGAAAATAAAGGCCTGAAGAGAGACTGTTTCCTTTTTTAGTGTCATGCATTTTAGCTATATACTTTGGCATTTCGAAAACTAAGCTGATGTCTTTGCTTATAGATATTATTATTTATAGTAACTTATAGGTTAATAGTGCAATGAATGCATTCGAAAGATATAATGAGCCTTACAATATTTTATATCAGTGTCAGATTTTAAAAGTATTTTCAGAATTTCATTGTGTAAAAAAACAACTTTAAATATTCACAGTAACCTTCCAGTTCAGATCAGTTGTTCATAAACCCTGGCACCATATTCATAATATTTGCAAGCATTAAATAACTTATTTTAAGACAGGGATTCAGATGCTATTTCATAGTTTCTTTGTTTTTCAATGTCTTTCATTTGTTGTCTGTCAATGGTGCTAACATAGTGTTATCCTCTGTTTTTTGAGGGACCATATCAGCAATCTTTTATTATGCTCACTTGAATGGATGTAAAAATCATGGATGTATGCAATGTAGCGTAATAAACTTGCATTATTTGGAAAAGAAAAAAACGGAATTCCTACAGTTTGGGCAAATGAATTGGAGATATACTATTGATGAATGGACTCAGTTGTTTTCGAATGTGGAGATATTTTATATCGCACCCTCTAGTGGTGTGTTGCAATATGGCTAACACGTTGTAGTAGATGCCATATTTATTTCATCCACTAAATGGTGCTCTAACAGAATTTTTAAAAGTGTAATTTGGACTCTTCAGTACTTCAGTATTGTTTTTGTGCGGTATACAGTAATGTTTAAAGACAGTAGCCATATACAGTTTGCAGCATTTGAATTCTAAATTGTTTCAGATATTATAAAAATGAATGAGTATTCAGTACAGTATTATTTAATTTGGATTTTAATTCCATAAAAGATCAGCTTATGTGAAGATTAATGTCTGTTTGTACTTTGCTTGTTAAAGCGCTCAATAGTTTACTTAACAGGCCTATGCTCTTCAGTTGATTAATTACATATCTGTTTTTACAAAAACAACGTATAAAACATACACCAGTGTCACTGAGTCTAAGCATATTTCATTTCTGTTAGATTTAACCTATTCAAATTCTTGTAATGATAGTTTTGAGATTAATGTTTCTCATACTTTATTGCTGTAGGGGAATGGGAACGGAGCCATTTCCTCTTGATGACAGATAATTTTCCTATTATATGTAGGAGGTCTTTTTTAAGTGACAGTGAGAATGGTCATTGTTCTTACTGGTTTAACCTCCAGCGTTAAATGTACAAAGACCACCCACACTATAAGAAAAGAAGTGGCTTAAATGTTCACAAACAACAGTGAATGAGGTAAGTATATTAATTACTGAATCAGATTTCCAGGACAATGAGGCCCGGCTACAGACCTTCACTCTCAACCTCATGTGCACTTTCTCTGGAACCAGTAACACAGTCTGTTGTTTTAATGCGGTACTGTTTGTTGTCTGTTTATAGAATAATTACAATAAATGTTAGGCTTCATCATTCATGCATTCAATAACTGTGAGAACACAACCAAATGGAATGTAAGAATGGAAACAGATTACTTTTTTAATTTCAAGGATGGCGTGAGCAATAAATTATAATTACTTAACAGAAAAATAAAATGCACAAATTCTCTTATAGCCTTTTTGGGTTCAATGGAAGTAGCTTCAGGCATGCTCTTTCTCGGGATTCTTCCAGACGCACAAACCCTGGAGCTAGGATAAGAACAATGCGTATGCACCTGTTGGAAATAAGAAAGAGATTTTTATCAAGGCACATAAATATGCACAAAATTATTCATGAAAAAGCACCATTATCTTCTAAAACTCTGTGCCAAGAAATTGCATTACATAGCCAGTGGTTCAATCTGCGTTGCTTTGACGGTAGAAAGCTTTTCAGGTTCTGCTGCTGAACTTCAGACCGAGATGCTTCTACACTGTATTTGGTTTGCACCAAACATAGAACTTTGCTTTCAAGCTAAAGAGCTCAAGTTTAATCTCACTAGACCACCAAACTTTCTTCCAAAAGGTTTAATGTTTTGGAATCTAGACTTTTTGACTTGATTTATTGTTTGCCTGTCCAAGACTTCACTTAAGCCAAATCATCTAATATTCTCACAGTGTTAGTATCTGTCATTTTTTTGCCAATTATCCTTGCCCAATTGCTCAGTTTGGATAGGACTAGCTAGTTTGGACTGGCTAGTGACTGGGTTTTTTTTTATTATTTTGTTTTATTATTATTATAAAAAAAAAAAAGTTTACTTAGCTTTACATTTTGGTTAGATGTTAGATAAGATATAACGACCAACTGTGTTGGACTAAAAGCCTATAAATGCTAAACTAAACCCCAAAATTCATGAAACTAGAGCACATGCAGTTCTAAAGAAGCAATTTTTAAAGAGACTTTCTTCCAAATCGTAATTACAAAACGACTGATCTGGTTTATTTTTCAGACCTCACAAAAACTTTGTATTTGCCGTCAAGCAGTTCAACGCACTTAGCATATTCAAAGAGTTTTAATAAAACAAAAATATTTAAGTTACCAAACCAACCTCTATAGTGATTTCAGTTCAGATTCTCATCTACATAATTGTTGCATAGATTTTTTTTTTTGTTTGCACATAAGTGGAATGATATCTAATGTCAATATGTCTTTGACTTTAAATCCCACATAAAAATTGGAATTGTTGCTGCATACAGTGTGAGGAGTATAGAATTTCATGTTCGCTGTCATGAGACGATGATTAACAGCTGAAGAGAGAAGAACACCAGCTTAAACAATCAAATTCCACACGATGAAAACAGCAAGTCAAATTAAAACCACCCAGAAAAAATCTGCATGCCAACTTTGTGCACTAGAGACAGACCAAGAATCAATATTTGTTTTGATGAAGTGTTAGCTGGAGGCTTTGGTATGTAGGGATCGTGCAAAAAGGTGAAATTGTGCTGTTTAAGTAGCCAGGCTTTGTCAAACTAAAAGTTATGTTTCTCTGTCTAGTTTTTTCTACTTTTTTGAAGAATAAGCTCTTACGTGTGTATACTTAATTAAATTAGATTTGTTTAGACATGCTAGGGATATTAGCCCCAGAGCACATCAAAAACAACTCACCATAACACAACCCATCATCAGTTTGACTGACTGAACACAGACAGATGTTTAATTAATGGTACGTTACTTATATAATTAGTTTAATTAGTTTAATTAATGGTAGGTATTGTTATATAAAACATAATTTAGGGCCTAAATGAAAAGTCAATGACAGATAATGATTTGATTTGCATAAATGAAGTTACGTAACATAGATAAACAGTGGTCTACCGCATTGATTAGGCACAGAGTAAGGCTGCTGTAGCGTTGCATAACATGGCAGATGGACTTGATAGATTGAATATGTCTCAACTGAAAGAGACAAGATGTTTTATCATGCAGGCTTTACTGTTACTCTGTATGGATGAGTGATTTTCTAAAGATGCTTGACATATTTGAACTGACAGAACACCATTCTGCCTAATCCTAGACTGTTACTAAATGTCTCGGTGGAGTATTTGCCTCAAGCAATGACAGACAAATTGAGAGAAAAATAAACAGCAGGTAATTCTGAAAATCAACTTGAAATAACAGTGTAAGAATATAAAGTAGGGGGGGCGCACATGTGCACAATATGGTGTAGTCGTGTTTTGCTGATTATAAAAGCACACTTGCAAAAACAAAAGGAAATAGGAGGACTAGCAGTGCCAATTTCCCAATACTATTGGGCTGCTAACTTGAGGACGATGATGTTTTGGTGTGATCCAGGGACCACTGACCAGTAAGCCATATTTCCTAAATGGTTATATATGGAGTCTCACTCAGTAGGTAACACCTAAATCTTGTGTTTGAAATCTATATTGCTGCTGAAGATTCAATGCAAGAATATTATTGTTCTTAACTCTATTAAAATTTAAAGATTGATTAAAGATTGATCATCCCTCTATTTTTCTACCTATCTGTAATAATCATGATTTTTTTTTTTACCTGGACAACTTGATATAGTGTTTACATCCCGGAGAGATAAAGTACTTAGTTTGGTGAAAGACTTCTATGTAGAAGATGAATTGGCCACCTTCGAATATCTGTATAAAACATTTGATCTCTCCCAGGCCCACTTTTTTCGCTAACTTCAGGAGTGCCATTTTATCCAACATACTATTCCGCAGTTTCAGAAATGACCTTTAGTTTAGGACGCATACAGGTTTTTGAGACAGTCTACTTTGGAGAAACACTTGGTGTCCAAAATTATATATGTTTGTTTTTCACTTTTCAGTAAAAGAGTCAGCATTTTTTGCTAGGTTTTATAATGATATCTTAAATCTTTTTTTTTTTTACAAAATATTTTTATGTGAAGTTTATTTTTTAAAACTGTTTACCTCATGTAAATTAGTCATTCAAATGTAACTACCCTCAGACTAATGATATCATTATTTTTCTGATTCATTGTGCAGCTCAATCTTTTTTTCTAAGCTCTAAGCACACATCCATAAAAACGTACAATGAGGACAGACCTTAATGATCGCTCAGAACTAGGTTTAACTGTGCTATACGATTGTATCGGGGGTCAGTCTGTGATGATATGCTGCCTCCATTACAGAGCTTTAACACAGGCTGAGCTATAAAACCAGCCATTAAGCAGCAAGGCATGTGAATGGCCACCCCAAATGATGCTTGTTAGAGTTCTGTCTGGTCCTGGAGAAGGTGATGCACAGAGGATAAATAAGCCCTAAAGGGGGAAATGAAAGGACATATTCATATGACAAGGAGGATGATGAAGCATGTTCTGGATCCAGATCTTTTACTTGTCATACACTGCTGTCTAGAGTACCTAATTCTGGTTGGTCGGGCATTTTCTGTAGACCATGACAAAGTTGTATTTTAGTTTATACAGTATACATTTTTGTAAATGTTCAGTATTTTTATTTACAGTATAATTTTAAATAAGGTTTGTACAATTAATGCAATCAACTATGTGTCATATCATATTTTCTTAAAGAAAGAATTGAGTACAACTAATATAATTGTTTTATATGTTAAAGTGGATTATTATTATTTTTATAGTGGAAGCCTTAAGATACAGTTAAAATACAAGATACAGATAATATACAGTTCAATTACTAAAGTGATTTCAAATGATTAAATATGCTTTTCTAATGGTGGCTTAGCACTTATTAATGTAATGATGTAATGAAAAAAATTATATTGTTACAGTTTTGACATAAAATATAGTCAATTAAAAATATATATAACACTTAGTATCTTGGGTTTGTGCATTGTGCAATCTAATGGTGACAACATTTGATACTTTAAATGGAAAGGCATGTTTTTGGAGATGTTATGAGTTAAAATTTGTATGCAGATCAAGGCAGATACAGCCAGCAAATAGTAGAATCCAGTCTGAATGAGTGAATAACGTTCCTTAAAGCAATGAATAAAGTTGCGAAGGAAATAAGGTTTTCATTTTGTGTCAGGAGAACAGTGATATGGCAGTGGAAAACACAGAGAAACAAGTGAATGTATTCAGCTTTTCACCAGCCTCTTCCACCACAGCCCCTGATAAAATTAAAGACAAGGACAAGACTGTTGTCCTGATATACCCCTTTCAAAATCAGTTCACTTACATTTGTTAGATTGTAAAATGGTTAATGTGTTTTTGGAATTGGAGGGTTATAAAAATATTACAAGCTATGCAACAAAATTGCACTCTAGAAGTATTTCATGTGAACCACGTGAAAAAGCCAAGTATTAGTATGGCATGTTAATGTGTGTATGTGTACTTTATGACCTACCCATAAATCCTTATATGAAACCTGCGCATTTATCTTAAGGATATTTTACCTCCATGACTCAACTGTGGAGGTCAAGATACAGTTTGCAATAAGCTACTATAATTATGTGGTAAAAAATGCAAATTTTTTCAAGTGAATGTGACTGCTTTTGAAGCAGAACCTTATTTATGCTACAGATGGCACTATAAGAGCTATGTAAATGTTTGTGAGACATGCCAAAATAGTAATAGTGGCAATAATGCAGTGCAATGATGTAAATCAAAAAGATCAAATCAAAATGGGATTTAAACTAAATCCACTGCACTATGAGTCATATTTTATTCGCAGCACATTTCCACATGTCTCAAGTCCAGAACACATTTATACACCAAAACTCATCCATTTCATTGAGCTGACTTGTTAACGATGTAAACAGCAGCTGTTAGAGTGACCGTGAAGAATATAACAACATATTCGTGCTTGGATTCTAATACCTGTTGTTCTGGAAAATAATCGAAACATATTTTGTTATGCAACTTACTGTTACATCAGAGTTACCACATTGATGTATACGAGCGCTTAAAATGGTAGCTTTACGGGTGAAATAAAAAACACAAAAACAATCGGCAACAGATGTGGTGAATTTAGGGCACAGAGAAAGCTCTCTTCAACCGTGTCTGGATTCAGTCCAACGGCAAACTTCAATATGCCAAACGTCAGGATGGTTCAGTGTACAAGCTGGAAAAGAAAGAAATAAAATGGTCGTGACAGAAGGGAGGTCTTTGCTAGATCTTTTCCACCATTAATTGGAAAGCGAGAATGAGTTACCTGAGACCAGTCAACTTTACAGAAAGCCAAATACTGAGTAGTAACTTTTAACAGTAAAAAGAATATAGACAAATAGCACACAATTGTAGCTGTTTAAAGAAAGAACAATTTCAGGCTTCAATACAGCCTTTGTTTTCGCTCATATTATGGTCTAAAGAGAGTAGAATCTCAGGTCAATCCATCTCATGCAACACTGATACGAGTAACCTTTGAGCGCTTCGCTGCCCAGCATTTTTCACACTCGAATAAGCCATGCATTAAACTAGCCATCCAACTGTTTATAGATGACTTCATTTGGAGTGAGTATAGATAGATTTCTAGACAAGGGTTACCCTGGTTTTTGGCTGCTGCCCTGTGGCCTTGTAGCTGTGCCAGCTGGTTCCTTTTAAAATGCGATTTATAACTGTGAGACTAATAAATGTAGACACACAACTGGAACGCATTTTCACTTTTATTTACCAGAATATAAACCAAAAGTCTGTTTTACGTTCTGATGGAGTTCAGTGTCTTCCAGGCTTCAAATTTTGTGTTTTGATAAATAGTCATAAGCTGCATCTTCTGATGTATGAAATGTGTTAACACGGCAAGCATGCTGTCCAGTGGTAACAGAAATAAAATTCAATAAATCAATTTTTCAACTGTCTATGCAACCGCATAGTACTTGGCACAAAATAATTCTATAAAGAAAGCAATAACATGTGTTTGACATATCCTGCATTTAGCTATTCTCAACCGTTGGTTTGGAACTAATGAGGCCTTGTTTTTTTCAACACATGGACGGCTACTAGAAAATGTTCCCTAAACACATTAATTGTACTAGTGAGCCATGTTGTTTTGTCAAGCTGGTAAGCATTAAAGAGAAGCAAAGCATGTCTCTTAATGTTTATTAGCTGTTTAATATCCTGCTTTGAGTCACTTTTATCATTTGGTTACATTTGATTCCTTTTTAGTCATTACATTCTGGTTTAACCCACTGCTTTCCTACAATCAAGAGTAGCATGACGTCTTGTTATTCTAACTTAAGCTGTGACAATGAACATGTGGTCAAAGTCTATCCACCATCAAATGTGATTTATAATGATCCTTGTCCTTCAAAACACCATATTTATTAGAAATGGAGTGTAATGTTTCACGTCTTGTGGTAAAACATTTGCATGTTGCTGATGACATTCATTTGGCACTATGGGATCATGTCTAGTCGTACCCCAACAAGTGAATTTAACTTAAGTTGCATGTTAGAACCAGAGGGGAAATTACTTCTCTTTGCACTCATCTCTATAAAAGCTGTTTATCAAACAGTTATTGTGAAATCTGACAGTTTCATTATTCTCTCTCCCAAACTGAGAGAGCGTGTTTGTGCGTGTGTGCATGTGTGTAAACTGCTTGACTGAGTAGTTAACCTTTCCTTGATTGTTTGAGTCAAAGACAAGAGGTCCCCTTTTGGTGTCCGCATCAAATTAAATGAGCAAAAGTTTTATATACATAGGAAGCATATTAAACTCAAGTACACGTCTTTCAAAAAACCTTTAACTGCTTGGGAAAAAAAGTGTCATAATTGGTAAAATAATGTTCCATCGTTATTCAGAATAAAGTATTTATCTAAAAATGAAACAACATACATATTCTGACCTGTACTTATTATAATAAATCAAAGAAAAATGGTTTAAATTAGTAAAACATATTGCTGACAAATAGGGTTTGAAGGATAAAATTGGTCAAGATTTCAAATTACTGCAATGTGATTTTTTGTTCTTGTTCTAAATATGTGCAACACAGTCTCACGAGCAATTCGTACATATTCGTACGAGGTGCCAAATTTGTGCCAATTCGTACTAAATCTTACAACCTCGCTTGTCTAAAATCACGTGATGGGTAGGTTTAGGGGCTGGGTTATGTTTAGGTCATTCGTACAAATTCATACGAATTGCCATCTTGTAAAATACTTACGACTTAGAATAAATTGTATGAATTTGTACGAGTGAGGTCGTACACATTCGTACGAATTAGCCACCTCGTAAAATACGTACGAATTGCCGTGAGATCAGGTTGCAACATCGCTGACAAGATGATCTACACAGGAAAAAAAAATCTTTACTCAGGAAACAATTAGTAAACAAACAAACAAATAGGACACGCTTTCATGTGTCCAGATAAAAAGCTGTATTTAACTTAAAATTAGAATTTAAACCCCTTTTAGTCTTATAGACCCTTACTACTGTATATGCTGAGACCAACACTTCAAAGTATAAAATCATCAAATACAAGCTTTGTAAATAGCAAACAGTTATAGATGCAGTTTGATTAATGCGAGACGTTAATATGATCCCTTGAACGTGTTCTCCAACAGTCATGTCTGAAACAGTTCTTTAGATTAGATAATAGTGTGCTTTAGACAATCCAGGCTGTTTGTTAATTAGTTTTTTCAGCATGTTTTTATACTTTATTGGCCTTTTTTCTCTCGTACATTTGAAAAATGATAATACTTATATTATGTGTCCTTCTCAAAATTTTGTGATTAATAAGACGCAAGGCTTAAGGTGTTGAAAAGATATTGCTTGCTCAATAAAAAGGTGTAATACATATTAAAAAGTCCAAATGTGAAACATATTTTATGTCCTCTGGTTTTGATTACTGAAGGCATTAGGGCAGTAGATATGTTCAGAACAGTCATATACATTTCATTTTGAATATGCTGTGTTTAAACATTGAGGTATCTAGCAAAGAGACTCTGTGTCTCAGAGTGCATTTATCACTCTATCTCAAGTTGTAACAGTATCTGTACCAGATATATCTCTGGAATGCCTTTATATTCCTTAAAGCCATTTCTTCTCCAAACAAGGACATAGCATTTTTCTGCCTGCTCATTGTCAAGACCTCTTCGTCAGGGTCATAAAAAATCTGATTCATTTTTCATCAAGCATAAGACAATTTAGGAAATATCTGCGCTTGCTTTTTCCAAAAATATATTCCCTGTTCTGATTTAGGCTGAATTGTTAGCTTATAAGTGGTTTTACAAAGAAGTGGAGAACTATATTAGAATAAATTTGATGACACCAAGATAAAACTGAAGTTTCATAGCCAAAAATACAACAACCTCTCCAAACTTGAATTTAAAAGACAAACTACATCATTCCATCTGATGTATAACTTTGGTCTGTAGTGTAAGAGGAATGCAGCATGTTTCCAAGGTCTTTTAATGTTCTGATTATATTTACAATAAGATCTGATCACCATAAATGGAAGGATGTGAATGAGTACAGAACCCAGTGATTCCAACAAGCAGCACAGGGAAGAAACAAAGCCAAGTGAAAAGGAAAAAGCAATATCATGCTTTTGATATCTGAAGATAAATAGCTCGTCTTTACAAGATTATATAAGTCAAAGAAAGAAGCCAGAGCCAGACTTATCCATTTCTGTGTTTTATCATCCTGCCATTTTAATACCATCTGCAATTTCTTGATAAACATTTTGCTTCAATTACCAGCATGTCAAGCTGTTCCTAAGCAAGCAAACAATCAGGTTGTCTTTCATTCTCTAATTACTTTCACTTGAAAACACTTATATTGATACAAGCAAAGAAAAAGGAATAAAAAAAAGTTTTTCCTTTTTCAATTCAACTCACTGGGTGACAGGTATATTTTTCTTGTGAAGCAATAATGAATATAATTTAGCCTCTTTAGAATTCCTTCATTTTATCATCAAGTGAGATGAATGTAGCCCTCTGAAGATTTATGAACTCCAGTGCATGTTTAGACTGAAACAACAAGCAAAGCTACTTTCCTCACAGGTTTCAATGATAGATTTGGCACAGAGCGTCCTAATGCTTCCAATGATAAAATCAAGACAGTCTGATTGTATACAAGAAGAGGAAGATACAAGAAAGCGGAGAAAACAAACTGTCAAATGTGTTCATCTGTTTAGATAA
The DNA here is from genome assembly GCA_032357475.1 of Enteromius thamalakanensis. NCBI lineage: Eukaryota > Metazoa > Chordata > Actinopteri > Cypriniformes > Cyprinidae > Enteromius > Enteromius thamalakanensis. The sequence goes on along the minus strand of JAUCMT010000105.1, from coordinate 8,244,989 downwards.
TGCTGAGAAAAACAAGACTACATCCTAAAATCCAGAACATTACAATACACAAGTTGGGATATAAGGGAACAAAAATCCTTATTGATGCATTTGAAATCCACCTTAGAATGACCCATGTTCATACACAGCCCTTTTAAGCATAAAACGAGAAGGACTGAATATGAAGTGGTAGTGAACAGCGGAGGGGGTAGATGTGAAACCCACTTAGACAAAGAGCCCATTTTTCCAGGGTCCAGACGACCCCCACTTTTGCCATTCAACATTCAAAATAAATAAATAGCAATGGAGAAAGAAACCATATACGCCCCCTGAAAGACTCTAGGCTCGAATGAGTGACAGACAATTGAAAAGACAAATTGTTACATTGTCTTTGGCCATGGATGGCAGCAGGGTTGCTGGAAAAAGGCAATTATGGGCTGATGTGAACTGTGAGGTCAAAGGTCAAACTCTGTGTCTGACCCCAAATGTGAAGGGGGTCCTCAAACCAAGGCAGCATGTAACTGACCTCTTGTCTGTCTCTTCTCGGCTTCTTTCTTTCCTTCTTTTTGTATAGGTTCTCCTTCGGTGCCTCAATTCTCCTCAAAAAGCAGACTGGCTTTCTCTTGCTATGTTGAGATGTGCTGACGAGGCATTTGTCCTCTAGTCGCTCACCCATGTTTGATTTAATTGCTTTTCCAGTGCCTTGAAATGCTCTCCCTGGACTGAGCTCTCAGGGGCGAGAGAAATGCATGAAACCGCTGCCAAACATTTTATATCCTAACGGTTTTAGGTTCCCTTGTAGCCTATAGATTTAGAGAGCATGATTAAGTGTAATCATTGGAACGCTCTTGACCAGACAAGTCCGATTAGAACTGCACTTAATGGCATCAAGTTGCCCATGGGCTGCCAAAACTCACATTATTTTGACAGTCAGTTGAGACGACGGGATGACCTACTGCGCACCGGTGAAGGCAGCACTCCCATGAAGCTTGTGGGCTGGGAAACCCTCCCTTTTCCTGTCACATCCAGCTTGTCTCCTTAAGCAGGAATCTGGACGCTGTTTTCTCTGGGAACTTTGCCATCATGCAGGTGACCTCCCTCTTCCTGGCCTCTCCTTCACTCTTAGCAGCACCTGGACCTATCATTAATCATACGTCCACACTGGTAACCATACATGTAAGTCAGAAAACAGAATGAATCGCTATATTGCTAGCTTTTGTTTTGTGCATACAGCATTGAATCCCTTACTAACAACTTTATGTTTAAAGAGTGTTTATGTTAAAGTCTTGAACATTTGTGTACTATGTAAAATGTTTATAAAGATAAAAAAAATTATATTTATTCATTCGCTTTTGGAAAAATAAAATAAATAAATAAATTACATAACAGCTTTTAGGGCATCATGTTCAACAAACTATTTAGGACTTGATTATTTCAACACGTATACTCTTACTGCCCATGTCATTTTTTTTTATTTTATTTACTATGGCTTATTTATTATTATTATTATTAAATCTCAATTAATGCAATGCCATTTTAATTACACACAACATTAATCATGTCAGCAGAAGTCATAAAATGTTTGCAACTTACATTTAAATGTTTAATAAAAGTAATAATTAAACATGAATTTATATTGAGAGTGTTTTACTCTGACAACAATTTAATGAGTAATTTAATTTTGTCTTAAGTTCAAAAATTGTTCTTTACAATAGGAAATGTTATAATGTATGAAATAACTTTTAAGAGTCTGAAAATGTTTCTTTTTGGGATATATATAATGTAATGTACAAAAAACTCCACATAGGCAAAACCATGTTGCAGTAAACAGGGGAAAGACTTGTGGGTAAAATGTGGAGGTTCTGGAAGGACAGATTATTCAGTGGTTGGAATAACTAAATGCAACACACCATGCCTTCCTCGTTAAAATGCAATGAGTTCCTGATGAGACCACATTAAGGCTGCTTTGTGAAAAAAAGAAATGCATAGAGCTGGACAGATTCCCATTTTGTTTACAAATGGTCACCAGTGAGGTGTTGCTCTCAGTGCCAATGACTTAACTCTTTGTTGTAAAGAACACGACGCGTTACATTCTGTCTGGTTCATTGGACACTGAACTTATCTATTAATACTAAACTATAAATAGCCTTATCTGCAATAATCAGCAGCCACTAAATTTGAGGGCCATTTAGGGTTTTAATTTCTTTAATTAAAGCCACTACTTTCACAACAAATCTCAAACGATTAGAAAATAAATCTACTAAGTGCTTGTAGTTAGCAGGGGAAGATTTGTAGTAATTTACTTACTTGCTAATAGTCTCAGGCGAACAGTGATTCACAATTAAATGCGTTGAAATGACAGCTGATAAGTCTGGCACTCATTTAAGCTAGAATTGCTGTGAAATGTTGTTTATGTGATGCTTTATATGCGCTTATGTTAAATAGGGTGTCCCAAGAGTCCTGTTTAGCTCATACTGAGTAGTGTGCAAAAGAAAGATGAGAACCCTGAGGCTGCAGAGCTGGACAAATGTCTCTGCACATGTTTCTATGTCTGGTGAATTTCATGCATCAGCTGACCTAATTCCTTTTACTTCAGTCCTTTGTGCTGGAGGTCTTAGAGCCGTGGGTGAAAAAGCTATTGTGGTTTTGATCTGTAAGCCTTATAATTATACTGTTTAATTTATAGATCATAATGATTATTTACATGTTTTTTACAGCAGACAGCACTGTATATACATGCAATGGATCAAAACAGATTTTTGAAGGAAATTAAAAAAGACAAACTAATTGTGGGGGTCTTTATTCTTTTTTAGAAATAACCATATATACTCTTTTGAAAGTTTGTCCCATTAAAATCAAATTAAACAAAAACAAATCCCTCAGGAATACTGAAGCACTTATATGGAAGAATGAAATAAAACAACAAACCAGCTGAATATGATTTACAGATGAAAATATGTTTCGGTGGTAAAATAGCGAGGAGGAAAAAGTGTGTTCTTGGTGGCATGAGGTTCCTGTAATTATAAACAGATGGATGTCAAAATGGTTTTGAGCTCCAGCATTCCCTCCCACTCACAAACTCATTCCCCGTATTTATTAAGATGTTCTGACATGGATTTGTAACGTAAAACTGTTACGATAGGAGTGCCTCCTTTGATTGAAATATGTTGGCTAATAACTCAAAAACGTTTTTATTTATGATAAGCCTACTGACTGGTTGGTTGAATTTTATTATTTGCATTTAACATTGTTTAATCCCCATTGTCCGTGGCCCTCTTTTAACAATATACAACCCATTTACTGAAAACCGCTGTTTTACAAATAAATATTCAAAATCATAATAAATGGATGGTTAGGCTTGCAAGTGGCTTAGTAGATAAAATGCAGTCATATTGTTATGCTCCATTTGGCTTCTATTTGTGAAAAGTGGTTTAATGCATGCTGTCATTGTATTGTGATTATAAACACATAACATGTAGAAAACGCCAACATCTAATCTGAGTTGAATTAATCAAACGCAAGCTGGTAATCATGCCTGTGAGCTCAGATGATGATATCATTGCTGTGTAAAAAAACAAAAAAAAACAACAAAAAAAAGCGGGGTTGGTAGACTTTAGACTAGAGTGGTTATCAGTTGCGATGTTACTACCGTCACAGGACAGGCTCCTTAATGGACTTTCAGAGGCAAAGGGATTTTCTCTTCTTTCCTTGGCTTTGAGCTGTGAAAGAAAAGTAACAGAATGTTTGTTTTACTGCTCCTCACTTTTTCCTCATTTCTGCTCAGTGCAAATCAATCTGTCATCCTTCCTGGCGGCTGGAGAGAACACTGTGAATGTCCATCTTTTACTTTTTGGCAAACTTTCTGAAGGCCTGCAGTGCAGTGTAGTGGATATATTGTTTCTTTATCCCGAAAAGCCCTGGAGATGTTATGGTGGGCTACAGAAAAAGGATTCAATTGCTATGCCCAATTAAAAATGAATATTTTAAATGCCGTCTCCTGCTTAGATCAACTTAAAATACATCACCCCAATCCGCTTGAGGGTTCGGAGACCTCTTCATAAGATCCATATGACTTCACATTCAAAGGGTTTTTGAGCGCTAATGTTCAACTGTCATAATTTCCTTTAAACTATGTATTTACTTTTTCCTACTCCCACATAGCTCCCAAATAAACCAGTTGTTTGTTTGTAAATATAATGGTTGCTATGATCCACCTTGGCAATCAGTGTGACATGGCTATAATAAATTTGTAATTTGGGCCTAGTTAAAACCATAAAATTAAAGATTTACAGAGCAGCCAACCCCCAACAGGCACACGGATGACACCCTGCTTCAACTCATTTGACAAGCCTTAACAAAGACACAAATTAAGCAACCGATTCAAGTCCAGCGGAGTCTTGAGAGACATGCAATAAACCTGAATCAGTTTCTCTACAGTAAAGCTGGCGGCTTTCTCCCTACTGAGTGATTATGGAGTGTGAACATGTTTTATAACTTGACATGTGACATAAAAAATGAATCTCTCAGCCTAAATCAACAGGAGCGTAAGAACAGCTATTTCCTTTTCTCTCTCTGTGGTTCCTCATCCCGACATGAAAGTTTAAGCTATCTGCAAATGTTAGTCATTGGCTTCGCAACACATGCAGACAAGCACTCACAGGTTGGTGTAAAATGTGGAAATGCGGTATACAATCTTGTGAATTCCCCAGGAGGTGTCAGGACAACATTATTTTAAACGAGGCCTTAGTCTTCAATTATATTCGAATGGGATAAGCTGTGACTAAATGAAATGGCATGCGTATTTTCACTTTATCAGAACACATGAGCTACTCTATAATTCATGCGACTAAGGTTTAATTAATCTTGATGCGATTTGCTGAGTAACTTAATTAAGTATTCTTATTTTTAACGCTTGGGTGTGGAACTCTACAAACGGGGGACAAAGACCTCCCATTATGCATCATCACATTCCTGCATTTAGCCATCTATTCTCCTTTAAATTAGGACAGTTGCTGTGTTTAGGTGCTGCGGTTAGTATAAGATTAGACCTTTCGTGTACCCGCATGCGCATTTTGCTGATAATGATCTCTATTGTGACTGAGGAAACCACTTTGCATAAGGTCCAATGGGCACTCAATACAACTACCACAGTTTTGCTTTGTTAGTTTAAATGTTATGTTAAGAGGCCTACTGTTGGGTCACTTTTCCACTCACAGCCATTCAATTAGCATTCATGCAGGCATCTCTCAGTGTGATATTAGCTTGATCAAGCCTTTTCCCTCTATACTAGAGGCTATACAAACAGAAGAGGCATTCATTTATTCAGCTTAAGAGACTCCCTAAACTCCCAGGCCAGCTAACCCACCGGCCAAGAATTTTTCTGGAAAGGTGCGGGCTGAAAAATGCTTCAGTCAGAAAGCTGTTGAGAGCTTCACGTTGTTTCTTCCAATAAGCCAGCCCTCCCTTTTCCTGACACTTCTGCTGTTTTAGCCCCATATCTTTCAGATATGTTCACCCTCATGTAGCCAATGTCATGTTGTTTAGTTTAGTACAGATGAAGTACAATCTCAGCTGATATATGTTTAACAAATTCATAGAAACATATAGTATTTCATGCAGTAAGAGATTATGCATATGTGGTATTTGTGAAGAAATTAAGCCAGTGGTGTTTCAATCTATCATTTTGGCAAGCTATGTGTGCTATCTGTGATCTTTTTTAATGAAGCAATGCTGAAATAAAAGAGCAAATTAAAATTTAGTATGTCAAACGAAAATCAAAACCATTTGAACCTATTCTGGTTGCAGTAATTGTAATTCTTTAATGATACTGAATGGTGTCAAAACGGTCATGGTTGTAAAAATCCATTTTATTCAGAGAACCAAACTAAAATGTTTTGCATTTAGTTTATTAAATATTTTTTAAAGATTTTTTAATCACACATAAAGCAACCTTAAGGGCATTTTTTATAATTAGACTAAGAGACAAAATATGAATTATCAGTTGGTATAGAGGCCTTGGAAATTAATGTAACAAAATTATACTTAACAGTGTTAAAATGGTGCTGTGTAAAGTAAATTAAGTTAAATTGCTATATTAATTGCTGTTAAAAATAGCAAATACCAGGATATACTATCAGCCTCTCTAATTTATCTGTCTTTTAAAAATAACTAAGGAAAAATAACAATTAAACGAATGTCTTTTAACGTACACTCTATTTTATCTATCCAGACAGCGTCCTAATTTTTAACAGAGATAAGAAAATATAGCCTAAAATATTTTGCGTGTGTTCTAACATGGCACTGAGCACATTATAATGACCGTCTTGCTTTAAAAATGTCCTAACAACGGGAGTTTTTTGGTAATGAGCCCTGAGCTATCATCAGACTTCATTATCTCACCAATGTGATTAGCAAAACAACTGCACAGAGGAGAGCTAACATGAGTCGGGCGATTTCACACCTCAAATTTTAACTTAATTTGGCTCGTTGAAATATAAATGAGACCACGAATTCAGAACAAATAAAGTCTTATGAGATTATATTAAACGCACGCTCTGTGAACAGAAATTAACCTACCCATATGACGATTTAATCAGTATTACGCGTGTTATTCCGCGCATACTGAGGAGACAGCATTGCATGGAATTAAAATGCACATACTTCCGTGATAACGCGTGCACGTTTTACTCAGGTAATGGCTCTTGTCGGCTTTTCAGAATATGGTAAATGCAATTATCACGAGCCTTCAGCGAGTAACTCCTCATGCATTTCAATGCTTCGAATAATGTTATCGAAATGAAGTTATTAAGGATCTGTTTCCACAGTAGGCGAGTGAGAGAAACGCAGGCGGGCGGGGATATTGGCTCATTCATTGGGCCATTGAATACTTTGATTGACACATGAGAAGCAAAAGGTGCAGAAAGTTTCCTATTGGTCGCCGAGGCGGTCTCGGTCTCCCCTGGTCTCGAGGGCAGCGCATTTCAAGCAACTCAGCTGTGTGAGTCAGCAACAGCTACGGGGCTTTAGAGGTGGAGTTTCCACAACTTCAATACTTTGACTGCGGAGTCTTATAAAATTCAGAGGTATTCGGCTCTCCCTTCTCATTTTATAGACAAAGAGGACTTCATTTCACTCAAGGCTCACCGTTTTGGGGGCTGCATTTACTGGGGATCCTCATCAGGAGTTCACAATGAAGTCTCTTGCATCTTTGTTGCTTTGGAGGATCATCATCTTGATAATACCAATGGTCTCACTGGGTCAGACATTCTCTCTGTATGGTGAGTTTGATATCTGGCACAATCCCGGCGGCGGTCCCTACGACAAGCAACCTGTGTGTGTGGACATCCCAGAAGAACTGAAGCTCTGTCACGGAGTGGGCTACAGCCAGATGCTGCTGCCCAACTTGCTGGAGCATGAGATTATGGCTGAGGTCAAGCAGCAGGCTGGGAGCTGGGTGCCCCTGGTGCACAAGAACTGCCACCCAGGCACTCAGGTGTTCCTGTGCTCCCTTTTTGCGCCCGTGTGCCTGGAGAGGCCCATCTACCCATGTCGCTGGCTCTGCGAAAATGTGCGTGATGGCTGCACGCCCATTATGGAAGCGTATGGGTTCCCCTGGCCTGAGATGCTCAATTGCGATAAGTTTCCACAAAATGATGATGTGTGCATCAGTGCGCCCAATGCCACAGAGGCCTCCAAGCCCCCTGGTAAGTCCAGATGAAAACTTATACATTTAAATCAGGTGTAATTCACTAAAATAAATGTGTAGCCAATAAAAAACATGTCAGGTAAATATACCAAGATGCATATTTTAACATGCAAGGAGAGATTTTTTATTTTTATATGCAAATATTGATTTATTCTTTTTTTTATCCTGATAAATATGTAAGGTTATACTGACAGTTTCAGTGTATACTGTATACATTTAGTATAATTTTACCTACTTTACAACCTTTCACCTTTTGCTGTGTGTGAAAATTAGCACCTGAACTTTTAACAGCAGTTGCGATGTTATTACAGGGACTGGTGTCCATTTGGGGGTTTTCATCTAGACTTATCACACCTTTTGTTGCCCCTCAACCCCTCAAATACCTTTGTGTCTGATTTTGACAAATGCAGTTTTGGGAACATTTAGGTAACGTGTTACTTACAATAACATCTGTAGAGGATGCAGGGGATGTGGGTTTTCGGTAAAGCATGATAGATGAATATCTGCGTTTTTGCTCGTTTAACAGCTGGTAGCAATTGATTGCAGGGTGTTAGTTGAGTTCCAGGACAACACTGGGATGTGCTCCAACAACAGACCATTACATATCTATTTATTTGGTGTTATTTCGCAACTGCGGCACCTAATTTGAAAGATAGATCCTTTTCTTTAGTGTAGTTTCTGACATTGTAGGCAGGCAGCAAAAGTGACTTAAAATTAGTTACTGTATTCATGAGTAACCCTATTATTTCTGCAAATGTAATGCTATTTCAATACCACACCAGCAAAAAAACTTTGCCAGGCTTCCCCGCTGTGCCTGTTAACACTTTTTTTTTTCATAAGGTAATGCAGGAGGATAGTACTTTAGTTCAGACAAAAACAGAGATTTGAACAGCTGCTTTTATTTACTGGTGGTACCAAAGCAGAAAATTGACATTTTCCGTGGTAAGAAAATAAATACATTTCCATACTTTTAAAGACTCCTGTTAAAAACCTCCCCTGTAATTTAAAGCAAATTAAGTATGTTACTAGGTAGGTTGTAGTAGGCTGTATCACAGGTAAGTCAGGGCATCTGGCACCAGTCAGACTTTCCCTATGGAAACACTCAAGCTCTATAGTTGTATGTCCCAGACAAGGGAAAGTACAACTAGCTTATGTAGATGGCTCATAAATTACTAGGGAATTTCCATTTCAAAAGTTACAACATTGTGCTTTAGAATGAACAGACTGTGCCAGAACGATGTACCACACTGAGAGAAGATACTTTTGTGACTTCAGCCATCTGCCCTAGCCTGCTGTTAGTGACGCAGAGTCCGGAGTGAGAGATCTCTAGCATGGTGGCTTGAAAGGCGGAATACCAGAGAAGTCAAATTAATAAGCACCCCACAGAGATCCAGTCAGCTGTTATCACATGCTGTCAAATGAACCCAAAGCCACAGATACATTAGACCCTCCCTCGCGTATCGACCCACTGTAAGCTTCAAGCAGTGCTGGGTTAAAGAAAAGAAAGGATTTCCTCTCTTCCTACTCTCTACAAGGGGTTAAGCCCTAACCATTTGTCCGCTGTTTTCTTGTGATTCCATGGTAATAATGCCTGTGGAGAAAGTAACACTTGACAAGAGCCACTGAAATTTAAACTCCGTTTTATCTTCCGCAGGGTAGTTACTGACATCACCATACAAAAATGCAGTGTTGCTTTAAAATACTCGTTTTTGCAGTTTTGATCCACTGGCAGCTTGCAAGTGGGTGATAATTTGCATTACGCACATAACTGGGGACATAAAAATGTTTACCTTTTGAAATTCCTTGCCAACAGCTGTCTTTACAAGCTCTTTTCACCTGAGTGCAATTTCCACAATAATCTGTTAAATAGATGTAAACTAGTCACCAAAAATTAAATCAAAGTCTTTTCAAACAGGGTAAATAAAGACAGACAGGAGTTTTAGAAAAGTAGATTATAATGATAATTTGCTCGAACTTAAATCTTAAGATATTTTACATTCAAGGGTTAATTTCTCTGTTTCCATGACTATAGGGAGGCATCTGTGGAACAATAGTCCTAATTACAGTCAGCCCCAGTTCAGTAGACTGTGATGACGCGTTTAACGGTCATCAGCATCGTAAATCCTTAAAAGTTTTGTGTTTTAAAAAAATTTATGCACATTTATAACACCATTCTTTGTATTATATTACCTTTGCATCAAATTACAAAAAGATAGTTTACACTAACACAAGGGAGCTTAAATGCAGCTTCTATGAGAGGGACTCTCTCTATTTTTTTCTATTTATTGGAAGTCATGAAAACACTATCATGGAGTTTTTCTTGTGCTATTTGAGCAGATGGGAATGCAAAAAATATATTTGTTTTACCATCCCATTCACTACTTTTCAAGTTGACCCAACTATGACTTTGACTGCAGAGAAACCCAAAACATGAAAAGGGTCCATTGGGGTGTTGTCCCGTGCCTCGTTTTTCTAACCTGCATAACTTGTAATAATGGTTTATATACACATGTAAACTCTAGTGCTATATTCCTCACTTCAAATCATCATGTAACAGGCAAAGAAACAGGCAAACATTTTTATGTCTATGTAAAAAAGCTTAATTCTAATATTTAGTGGTATGAGAAAAGCGGAGCCAAACAAAAGACGTATACTAACAATTCAAAGAATGTATTACAGGCCCTTTCAAAAATAGAAGAAAGCCAGAAGAAAATCCCATAGCTTGTCTGACTGGGAAATAATTAAAGAAAGTTGAACAAGTTTGAATTCTCTTGTCTAAAAGAAAACAGCACTGTGATTGGTTCCCCGCTGTTAAAAACCAGTTGCAAACCTTCCAAAAAGTTGCACCCAAAAAACAATTTGGGACAAAACACCAAAGTAAAACATTTGGTCACAATTGCCCTGGATTTTGATATGAATGGTGAATTTCTCTGACAGCATTTCCTCTGTTTTAGGATTCCCTCCAGTTTGTCCTCCTTGTGACAACGAAATGAAAACGGATGTGATTTTGGAGCACATGTGCGCCAGTGAATTTGGTAAGAACATCAGTACATACATCCCACATGCCTTAGCACCGAAAAAACACACAATCATTCTATCTGAACGGTCCAAGACTGCAGTCTATCTTCCCCTCTTATCTTCTGTATTCTGGAAATGGAGCATAGGCATGCAGGAGATCCAAAACTGATATATATTGGTTTAAAAAGAACAGCCAAAACCACACAGTCCTGAACCAAAAGTATTCACCTATTCCTTCAGCTTCCCCACCAGCCTCATGAAGACGCCTGAAGCTTAATGTTTTGTTAAACTTAAATGTAGTTCTCATGATTAGAATAACGAGGGAAAACTTTATTCTTCCAGGAGAGAATTATTTTTTTATAATGACTTGCTTACCGGTATATTAAATCTTTCAGTTTCGTTTAGTTTTAAGATGATGTCCACCTTTCACCAGTGTTAAGTCATCTTGTTGAGTCATAACTTAGCCATAAATGTTGAGCGCCAGAATGATATTTAGTTTCACGGCCATTAACACTGCTTCTGGGACAGATTCAAGTACTTTTAGAATCACTGGATCACGATTTTGTTTTTTTGCTCATATTTGACTGTCTCGACTGCCAAATCCACTTTTAAAAGAACAATGCAATGGTTTTAAACACTTGAAACAGCAGCAGCAGAATGTTTTAACTCTTGTAAATCTATGTCATGCTTTGGATTACCCTTTGAGAGGCCACGACTGTTTTACTAATGAATTGAGGTAATTCACAGAGGCCCTAAAGTCTTTATTTGGCTGTTACTAACAGCTCTAAATTGGGATGTTTTCTCTCCTGTCTGGATGTGACAACAGCCCAGGGGTTGACCTCTGGGCATGGACTGACAAAGTCTGAGTCTTTGGTCGCTGGAGAAAACTGGAGTATCCCTGATATATTTGTTGTCATTTCCAACAAATTTGTCCATATAATGTTTTATTTACTGTTTGTTTGACAGTAAAGAAATTCATCACATTATAAAATAATTCAAACAAAAGCTGTATTTACATGTATTAAAATAGAAAATAGCTATTTAAATAACATTAATAATGTATGATCATATGATCATATACTGTAAATGCTTTCTTAGCGAACATAAGAGACTTATTTTACCAACTCCAAACTTTTGGGACATCGGTACATTGGCGGTCTCTTTTTTGTAATCTCACGAAAGTTGGGTTTAATTTCTTCTTATTGGATTTTCAGTGTGACTGCACATTTATATTTGAAGATGGTTAACAACAATGACTGTTAAATGAGCCTTTAACTGCAGCCATTAAGGCCAATCACAGCAGGAGTTACCTCAACAAAAGGAGAGCAGTGTGAGAGTGACTTCCTGCTTTCCTCTGAAGAGAAAAACAAAAGCTGGTTTTGGTTAGCCTCTGACAAAACCATAAAGTTTCATTCAGTGTTTGAAATGGGTAAGCTATCTCTGGAAAGCTGCCGTCTCTCTCTGGTCAGCTTTATGTAAACCGACCCCACCGACACTCTCTGTGTGACCTCAGTACTACATTACTTCTCCAGGATATTGTTAGAGACAGACAGTGAAGGAAGACCGGGTTCACGCTGTGAAGCATTGCTTTAAGTAATGAAGTCAATGCGTCGATTAGTCTCTCCGTCAGATACATGTCGTCTTGTTAGACATTTCGGACTGCCCAGGATACTCAGAAAACCCTATGGAAGTTTAGTTTCCAGATGTTTGAATTCCAGATATTTAAAGAATAATTAGTTTTTCAGTCTCTCCCAAACAGCATCACATTATCAGACTTTAGCTGGCTGTCTGTCCTGTGGTCGATGATGCATGCTCAGCTTTCCTGTAGTAAAACTGTAGTAAAAGCACCATTTCAACTGAAGCTCACCCCGAACCACAGGTGCCATGTTTGTGAATTGTTTCAGCCCAAACTCTCCCTACTGAGTTTATGGCATCGTTACATCTGGCTCGGACATGTCTCCAAAATGACAGAGGAAGCCAGGTCAAAGATCAGGGACAAAGGTTAAAAGGTTCTTTAAAGCGTAGTTCATCTCATATGAAATGTAAACACTTTCACTGCTTTTTATCAAAATGATTCATTTGAGTTTGGAAAGAACACTGATTGTGACCACAGGATTTCTGAGATATGCTCTCTTTGTTTATCTCTTATTTATCAAATATTTACCAGAGCTTTCAAGCGTGAAGTACTTATTTGGACCATCTGAGATTGAAACATTATCAGCCCCGGGGTAGTGTTTAGAATCTGATCCACTTCTTGTGCTTGGAAAAGGTGGCTGCTTGGTGTTTTCGTAGCATGTACTGTAGTATGAATGCAGCAATTATGTGCGATCCTGGCACGCACTGTTTGCCTACTATCCTCACGTGGTTCAGTAAACTGGTTTTACTGATGCAGATCTATCTGTGAAGAATTTGCAGAGTGGTATGCTAGTCGTCGCCACTCTCGTTTGTCTTATCTCTTTGAGAGAGACTGGAAAGGAATCTCAAACGGCTCGATTTGTATGGTGCTTTATTGTGGCTTGCCCTTTTCGAGACACTGGATTACAGAGAACAAGAAAGAGTAACCCTGTTATAGCTTTGCCATTGTTATTGTTGGGAATGTGTGGTGTTACACGCATTAGCTGTAAAGCCACATCTGAAAGTTTTCAACTGTACCCATGTCCCTGCATTTGTAAGGATTACATTCACAAACACAAGGTGCAAAAGGAGTTCACGGTGGAGTTAAAGTGGGATTTGGACTAAGATAAAGTGGTTGTGGGAGGTAGGCAAGTCTCTTTCTGGCTTGACTTAATAATTCTTTAACCTTCAGACCATTTTTAATGTTTTTTCATCAAACACTAAGCTCCTTTATAGACTTCAGATCAAGCTGTAATCCCTTCCATGTGCACTAATAATACTGGGAAGATTGTCTTATTTCTGCTAGAGTCATTAAAAGTGAGGAGGTGTGAGATATGAGGTTATGGGTTGCGGACAAAAACACATTTCATCATGTAGCTCTGTGTAACAGTGTGAAGAGCCGCTCTCATGATTTAAACGTGGTCGCCATCAGGCACTTTTTCCTTGGCAATGATCAAAAATTATATTTTTATATATATTTAGATATATATAAATGTATATATATAATATATATATATATGTATGTCAAGGTTCAAGAGGATATGAGGAGGGTTTAGTTTCATTGTGGTCTGCTCAATGACAGCCAATGGAGACTGATCAGGTTGTTAAAACTTAATTAGCAGTAAATCTCAATACCGATGTCTGCTCATTTCCAAGGATCTTCAGGATCGGCCTGCTAATTGGACCAAATTATTCTGTAGGTGGCAGACTGCCTGAAGTTCACTGGTGGGTCACTGATGTTAGACCATTGAAGTTGATAAGATGTTACACTCTGCATGTTTCTGCATCGTTAACCCAGAAGGGGAAAAAAATTCACCTTCGAGGCGGTTTGAGAGAGGCACGGCCATTGAAGTTTTACTCTGGCAAGACCACCGTGGAGCTGACTCGTGCATAGGAAGGTTAAGGAAATGAAAAGATTAACGGGTTAAAGAGAGTTTACTGACAGATCAGACAGATTAAGACAAATCTGGAGTAATGTGGAGTAAGATTAAACCAGGAGTTAAATGGTCATGACAGAATTTCCCCATGTTTTCCCCAAAGTCAAGAGTCTGAAAAGCTTTCTAAGGTTTTTACAACCATTTTTTGTTACATTTATGAAAGCACCATATAAGTTTTTTTATTTTACTGTGCAGGTTGATATTTCACTTTTTGTTATTTATCAGTATCAATTGCTTTTAAATATTTAATTGTTCATGTCCATTTTCCTTTTTATACATATTTAGATTACGTTTGCAGTCCAATAATGGTTGTTTAAAATTAATCTTTAAATTTAAGATGAATTATTTATATTTAACTGATTTCAAAATCTTTTCATGTTGCACATTAAGTTGTGATGCCTAAATCCATTTCTAGCATATAAAGTTATTTGTTTTTATTGTTCATTTATTTATATTTAAGCTTGCCAACCAGAATTTTAATTTTGAGTGCATGCCTTGTTACTTTGAGCACTTTTTCCAGTGGAAGTGCCCTTAAATGGGGACCATTTCACCTACGGCCAATATATCCATCTAGAAAAATTCTGACCTTTGACTAATTGCCCTAAGCTTATAAGAGAGGTATTCAAAGGAACAAAACCTGGTATCCAGTTACGTCTAGTGGGGCAGAGGGCAGTGAAACTGCAATTTGGGACATTCTTGCCCCCTGGGAAAAGAATAAGGCAATGAGAGCGGTTTTGGTTTGCAAGGATATCGATGCTTTTTCTTGAACTTGACGGAGTTCATGACAGAGAGACCAGTATCATGATGGCTTTGCCCTGAGACCATTGGCAGAGAAGACAGGCCTGATATTGATTACACCTTCTCCTCATTTTCTTTTTCTCCATTCCTTCATCTTTTTTTGCCCCCTGCATTACTTAGCAGTCTAATCTCTCTTTTATGGCCCTGGAAGTTTGGGAACCGTCAGCGATACCCCTTGCAACCCAAACCCTTCTTGGCCTCTCTGAACCTAGCCCATGGCCTGAGGGATTAGATGACTTTGTGTAGATGAGAGCGAGCACTGCACAGGGATACGATGCAAAATTGAACGAAGCTTTGCAATATCATAGACCACAACAGAGGCAGTAGGTGGGAGCAGTGTTTAAAAACATTGTGGGGGCTTTTCCAGGCAACTCAAAATCGACATGTCATTATGGAAATAAACACATGTGCTAATTTGAAGAAATACCAAAAACTAATATTTACTGGCAGGATGATGTAATCTTCTGTCTCCTCTCCACCCACTGGAGAAGATTCAAAAAGCTCTGATCACAGTTCTCACTGTTTTCTTTAGCCATATTCTCAACCTTATCTATGTCTCTGTTTTCTTTAGCCATAAAGACCAAGATCAAGGAGGTCAAACGGGAGAACATGGATCGCAGGGTGATCCTGCACAAGAGGAAAAAACATGTAAAGCTGGGCCCTTTGAAGAAGAAGGACCTGAAGAAACTCACTCTGTACCTGAAGAACGGAGCCGACTGCCCCTGTGCGCAGCTAGAAAATCTTGGGAACACATATCTTATCATGGGACGCAAGGTGGACAAACAGTACCTTCTCACTGGCATTCACAAGTGGGACAAATCCAGCAAGGAGTTCAAAAAGACCATCAAAAAACTCAAAAGCCACAAGTGCCCTGCCTATGAGAATGTCTTCAAATAAACATTCTCAGAGCTCCCACTTACTTTATGAACTTGCACATCCAGGCAACCCCAAAAAAAAAATTATTTTCCATTGTCCATGTAATCAAACCCTTGAGGTGTTTTGTCTTGGATCTGTGCTGTTTATGTCTGAAAAGATATAATGAAAGATACAGTAGAGAATCTCTCCACCACAACCAACCGATCACTTTTGTATATATCCAAACTGTTGATAATATGTTGTAAAATTATCAGAATTCACCTGCAATTGATTGTTGACTTTTCTTTTAAATTTTTCTAAGAAGAATATTACAACAGATTTCCAATGCATAGTTCTCTGCCAAACATCTTCACAATTTATGGATACAATTATGTGCACACTGTGAAAGTACACACCATATAAGCCATTTCTTTAGGCATACTGTATAGTACATTTTGCTAGAGTTACTCCGAGTTTAATAGACAGCATAATTTTGCAATATGCATTGGTCATAGACCCTTCTGTAGCCTGTACCATTCAGTCGTCAAACATGTCGGCAGTTCTGTTCTGTCTGAGGTCTGCTTTGCTTAATTACTGGCAAGATATATATGCATACATTTATTGCACTGCTAAAGCCATGTTTATGACAAATTGAACTGCCCAGTCCTGTATAACTGAGTTGATTATGGACATGTTTGATAATAGAGTATTGTATACATAGACCTATATTTTATCTGCTGTAGAAAAACTGTTTTCTGACTAGTAAAATGATTATAAAAGACAGTACTCAATAACATATAACATCAACAATACTGATAATAATGTCCATTGCTACAAGACATTTTCCATGTAACCTTAACAACTCGCTACTGTTATTAGTGCATAACGCTGTTAGTGTTGCAGCTGAAAGGAAGTTTTGAAAAACTCTTGACATTTAAGTCCACAGCTTTGTCTAAAATGCATGTCACCACTCTTTTAAGAATGCATAGTGCGAATTGCATTGAAGTGTTGCTTCCTTATAATCTTGTTGTGGCGTAGCACTATTAGTTTTGAATGTTTCTCAATTCCCATTTTTATGTTGCCAATCATTTTGTACATAAAATTCTAGCACAAATATAAAATAAAGACTATTAAAAAAGTTAATGTCTTTTGCACACCAGTCTTTATTAAACTAGTAATTCAAAGTTTTAGACAGTAAGTCATATTTTGGTAATATGTGTTGTGGTCCCCGTACAGTCATTGTCCCATGCACAGAATTTATGGGGTCAATATGTACAAAACATTCTGACCACTATAGCCACCATTACAAAACACTAGAATTCAGTTTGCACAATCAGATTATCTTTCGTTTATTTTGCTTGGTTGATATTAGATGATGTCTGAATTTTGTGCTTTGATGTATGAGGGACTTTTCATAATGAGAGCTATGCCATGACAGGTAGCAGCTGGAAAGTTCAGGCCAAACACACAGACTGGAGCATAATTACAGAGAAAAAAGTACACGTACTGTGGCCAAGATAAATTATTCACAAAGTGAAATTACTTCAACATACGTTTATATATAAATATATGGTAAAATGCAGTATTCATTCTTACTGCATGTTTTTCAAGCATGTTAATCTTGTCTGGAATGTTGCAACAGTCTTATATCAACAATGAGCACAAGTTCAATAAACGTCAGTTTCACTGCCATGTTTCAGATGATTTATGGGCCATGCTCTATGTAAAAAAACAAGCCAGCTCATGGAAACGATTGCATGGATGAGTACAATAGACTGTCAGATTTAATCAAACTGTCTGCATCCTCAGACATGATGTCCAAATACAGCTAATTGTTGTTTTTATGCTTCATTTTAACTAGTGTTTTGAGAAGAATCCCAACCTTGGCATGTTTTTCTTATTTGTTTCAATATGGTTATGATATGAAACGCTAACTCTAACAAATCTCTTATGTTTCAGCTGTCAAACTGATTTCACAGAGTTGGTCTTGGATGATGGCAAATCCATACCAGCTACATACGCATGTGGGTTGGTGCTAAGAGCTGTTTAATAATGCCATTTGAAGTGATACGTTCCGGGAAATGGGAATGTGGAAACGGTTCTTCCCCTTTCAGCATCAGCATGTTCTGAAAATCAGTAATACATTTTAATAGTCTTTCCTTGTGGTCTAGACTAGCACTTGCCACACAATGATTCACGTTTTAAGGTAACAATAAACCACATCAACCGATTGACTAACATGTTAAATCAATCAGCAAAACAACTACATAACCTCAGACTGAGTGGTGAGATGTTCAGTTGCAGAACTATTATTAAAATACCAAAAGGCAGAGTTATTGTTAATGCTGACGAGAAATAAAAAGCTAATTATCAATAGAAATGCATCTCAATAGAAAAACATACAAGAATGAAAAATGCTGGAATAATACCAAGACCAATCTTTCGACATATGGTTTTAGTAAATGACCGAGTATTGCAAAATGTATTTCAGATGTGGTTTAATCCCCGTCATAGTTACTGCAGCTGTCTTCAAAAGCCTGGAAAGAGTCAGGATGCAGCCTTGCCTTATTAGGAAACAATCTTTGATTAAAACTTTACAAAGGTCAGACAACACCTGCTTTTAATTAGTTTTTGTTAACAGATCATATTTGCATAGTCCAAGTGGGGTTTATTAGAGTTTACCATTGCAAAACACCAGCGAGTTCGAATAACAATAAATGCTATGAAAATATGCTATACCATCATGGTTTTGATCAAGAAAAACGTGTGGGCATATGAACAGGATGCACAATCCAAATAACAGGTCGTGTAAGGTTTTAAATCCATTCTCATCTAAATGTTTTGTATAATAAACTACCTTGTTGTTATATAGCCCACCAATAGATAAGTTAATTTGCCATTATAGAAATAAAATAGATGGTACGGTATAGTTAAATTAATGCCATTTTGTCATATGAAGTTATTTTTGCCACAAGTTTTACTTTACATAGGCTAGTCAGGTGCATAGCCTCGTTTGAGGGCGGGGCTAACGCACGAACGGTAATCCCATTGGCTAGTGCTCACAATTTGCCGTCTGCGTATTGATGTCAGCAAATCACTTTTAGCAAGTGCAAACTACTTGTTTAATATTCATGAGCCAGGATCTACCGGCAATCAGCTGTTGATTTACCTCAGGACAAAGGCTTGAGCTAAATAGAAATGTATTCCACTATTAAGTCTGTATCATTATTAGTATTTCCCATCAGAAACACAGTAAATAACCGAATAATGTCTCAAAGACCACTATCCGCCCATGTTCAGATTAATATGAAAAACATGTATTTTAACTCATGGCGATTGATTGACTGATGTTTAACGTTCAGTTGTTATGCGTTTAAATAGTTTCCCATAAGAATGTATCAGTCTAAATGTGTTTAAAATTGTGTCATGTAGTGAAGAAAGGCTGATAGAATGTGAAACCTAAAAAATATCAAACTGAAACACTTTTAACGTCATAAACCCCTGCTTACCGCGTTTATTTACACAATCAAAATGATACTCAAGTCGGTCCTTTCAAGAGGCAGCTTGAGAATGATGGTTTAGATTCCTTACAGATGTTATGAATACTTTCTGTAAAATGATTGCAGCAAAGAATGCTAAGGTGCTTTGCATCTCCCAGTCACCTCAATCTCCATTTGGTTTCTGCCTCCTCTATTACTTACAGGAATTTGCTTCATAATGTCCCAGAATAGATAATAGGCCAAAATCTTGATTAAATAAATGCTGATAAAGCTGGAAAAAGCCATCTGCATATTTTAAAGGAATAATATACACTTTTAGTCAACTTATCTTTGTGCAGTGGCTAAGATGGATCCAAAACAGAGTTCTGGCTCTACGTGGGAGGTCTGATCTTTCCAGCAACTCTGATATTTGATAAGTGGACACACTCATTTGACCCGAATGAATTCCTGTAGATGTGAAGATTTTGGTAATGCCTTTGTACAGTTGACTTGACTAGAGAGAGAGAGAAAAATAACACGTTTTCTCTTGTGTATATCATTCATTCAATTTCCGTGACAAGAGTTCAACATATTTGTTAAATCAACTTATGTAGACAATCCTTGGAGCCTATGAACAGATTAGCAATGATAGTTTTGTGGTGAAGGACATGAAGGAAGCAAAGTAACCCATGACAAGCAAAATATGAGAAGCCAGCTAAATGTAACTATTAAAAGAGCTGACTTGAACTTCCTGACATGAAAAAATAATAATCTAAATCATGAAAGTATCCATTAAATTGCCATTAATCACAAATAATAGCTAGTGAAGAATATTTCAGTGAATCACTTTTATATTAAATGTTTATTGCTTGATAAGAATTATAATATATGGATAAACATTTAAATCTTGTAATATAACATTCGAATGCATTTCATACTATTTACTATACTCATTTATAACCACCTATGGATTGTGGAAAAATACCATACCAGTTTTATAGTAGTTCATAATGTTCCGTTATTTGCTACAGTTCTTATATGAAAGCCTCTAGTCTCTTGTTGCTGGAAAAAAGACGCAATTTGGCAAACCCTGGGTTTTATTTAACAGGTATGTGTATGGGTTTGCAAGAGAAACCAGAAAGAAATATTCTCAGTGGAGGATTTTGGGTTGAAAGTTCAGTGTTCTGTGGTGCTATTGTTGGATTCCTTTGGGTATTCCAAAACCCTAAATGTAATCGTAATTTACAGCCTGAAACGTTCACCTTTAAGCCTCCCAAAAACCAGACAGGGAATGAAGGTTAAGGGGTTGAACTCTCTTGAAATTAGCCATAAACATTACATTGAGTAATGAAGTGTTAAGTGACCAGGGAAATTAAAATGGTAGCATTACTGCAAAGACATAAATGTACAGGTTAGCTGAGTGTTTTATTGAAACATGTCGCACTAAAGCTTTCAGTCTGAGAGAAATGTGCAGTAATTGTACATTACAAATATGCCATATAACTTATGCTTTGACAGAACAGAACATGACCATACAAAAGCAGCTTTATCTTGGTTTAAATATATAACTGACATACTTGCCGTTCTCTGTAACTCCCCTCTGTCTTCGAGGTGTCTCCTGACGGGACTAAGATGAACGCAAGTGTGTAAAGCTGTCCCCTCACACGGCAAGAAGAGGGGGTGCTCAGAGAGAAACGGGGGCCGAAAGAGTGTCAGGGTGGGGGTGTTGGAGGACAGGGTTTGCCAGCTAAGCAGCTCAGGCAGCTATTGTCGGTGCACCTGGCCGCAAGACTCATTTCTAATTTATAAAGTACCTCCCAGATCTGCCAAAGGGAGCTTTACTCCTGAGGCACCTCAGACCACTATTGTTTATTATTCTCTCCCAGCTCCCACTTACAACTGACTGCAGAACGTTGACCAGAAACACACTTGTGGCTCGATTTTTCATTTTACTGTGGAGCTTGGGAGGTGAGTCATGGTTAGAATGCGTTTTATACCAGGCATATGCAGCACACACATTTATTCATATTGTAAACACACTTAAACCCACTTGGACTACAGCGCACACAGAGCCATAAATGTCCATGCTTTACAAACGGCTCATTCTATCATTCAGTCATCATTAGTTTGTGTGTATAGTGCCAGTAAAGTAACTACAGCACTTTCTCAAAAATCGCTATAGTTTATGTGCTAATTTTTTTTTTTTTAATCGATTAAATCTGTGATTTAAATGTTGAAAAAGTGTATTTTTCTTTCTTAGTAAGATACCTAATATAAAGGAATAGATTACTCAAAAAAACAGTTTTAACCTCTGTGGTTTTCTTTCTTCGATTGAACACAAACAGAGATACAAACAGTGTTTTGTGAGAGAAACATAGAAACATTATTCACTCACAAACTTCTTCGCAGCAGCTCTTGAATGTCATTCATGTTCATATTGAAATATAGTGTATCAAAAGGTGTCAGACCTTGATTTTTGTTTAATGTTAATAATGCTAATGTCTCAGAACATTAAATTTGCAGAAGGCACAGCTGAATTTTGAATAGTTTTTCTACACAAATCTACCATATGATGTCCTTTTGTCATATTTGGAGCCTGACAGCCCCTGGTCATTTGAACACATTTTAACTTTTTCAGAAATAGCATCATGGGTGCCAAATATCACTTTTTGTGTTTAATTCAGGTTCAAATTGACGTGAAGATTTTTGGGTAAACTATGGCTTTGAGGGTCAGCTATACTGTAAATTATGTATTTACCTCTTCTTTTTGTTGTTCATGCGATCCAGCTGGATAATCAAACAGGATTTCTGAACACACATCTTATGTGACGCACCCAAAAAATTACCTTCTCATTACAGAATGAACTGAGCTCCTATACTAGAGTCATACCTGCGTTTTTCTTCTGGACAATGTTTCTTTGTGCTCAATTTGGAGATGGAGAACTATCATCTTTCCAAGTGCCTATGGCTAGTCAGAGAGGGAAAAAGAGCGAAAGAGAAAGAGAAAAACAGAGGAACGATACCCATCTCAGAAGACCTTATTTTTCTAAATTTGACAGAACATTAGCCTCCAAAAAAAAAAGGAGGAACAGATAATGCTAGGGAGATTTTATCTGTTGGAGAAGTTTCCCTGAAGTTTGCCAGAACCCCCACAGTAGTGTCTGTTCTCAAGTCTCCCCCTGTTGGAGGAAAGTGGAGATTGACATGGATTTTCAGCCGATCACAGAATGCAGTTAGCCTGTGGAAAATGAAGGTTTCCCTGTTTCTGCAGCTACGGCCTATTAGACATTCACCTTTAATAAATCCTTGCTATTCGAGTGTATTTTGAGTTCGCACTTCCATCTGTTTATGTATGTGAAAGAGAAACATGTTATGCAAACTTAACCTGAAATTTAAATGGCAAATGACAGCTGTGATTATAAATATAATTGTTTTCTTTATGCACTGCTAATAACACCCTCTGTGATATGATTTATTCACCGATTTCATAAAATAGAATAAAAAAACAGGCTAAAATTACAACAACAAAAAAAAGATTACAGATCAAGATCGTAATTTAAACCCAAGACTTAGTCTGTGATTTAAACAAAAAAATTAATAATAAAATGTTTTCATAAATCTTTCATTTATGTTATTAGTAACTTTGGTCTCTCAATGGAAAATTCTGTCGAATTTCAGTAATGCATTTCCTCATTGAGAAAATACATTGCTCCAATATTATGGAACAAAACTGCCTCAAGGTTCATATTTTACAACAGAATTTCATGGATCTAGTCTGTCTGTTAGCAGAGACATCTGTTTAAATTAGTAATACATCAAATGCATTTCTACACCCCCAAGAAGATTGTTAATTTCAGATTATTTATAACATTGTAAACTGTATTTTCAAAAGTCAAACAGGCCAGGAACAAAGTAAGCCAAGTTAGGAAAAGAAAATCATCTGGCACGACAGACAAGGCAGTGATTGCTCACTATGATTCACTAACTGTGATCTTCAGTGTGCAAGGAGGTGAGACGTTGTTGGACATTTACACCCCAACCTGATTTTCCCACTGAGAGGAGGATGGGGAGTTCTCGCTGCTCAAGTATGTGATGACGAGGGATTCCAAGACTAACAGCACAGTCACTGGCTCTTCTCCATCCCTCTGGGCAAGGCTGCCTGGCTCCCATCATGCACTTCTCTGCCAGCACCTCATTGGCTCCGACTGCCTTCTCTAATCGCATGCGCCATGCATTCCCAGAATGCCTTCATCAGTTTTCCAGCTCATATTTTTTCCCTAAGATTTTCTTTAAATGAAGTCAGACTAGAAATGTGGTATAGGGAAAGTGAGAGCTTTGATTTGGAATGAAATAGTATGAAATGAAGTGCGAATGGCCTTTATACTTTGCTGTGGTAATCCACAATAACTACTCTCTTCCTTTCAGTTTTCCTCCTCTCATCCCCTCACTACCACCCCGAGTCATGACTTTCTGTAGTTAATCAATATTTTTCCAGAGCACCACAAGAGGGAGACAAAATCGTTTGCAACAGCCCACTTCGACGTTAACTTAAAAGCCCTGAATAGAGGAATTAAAATAATAATTTGTAAATAGTACTTGATCTCTATACACATAATCTATCTCCACCGTAGCCAACATATCCTCATGTGTGTAGTATGATGTATGCTGTATTTGCTCTCAGGCACATTGATCTGTGGGTGTTTGTGGGCAGATTGTATGAATAGCCCCGGTCCTCTCTGCCCACAGTGTTCTCAAATCTCTTGTGCTCTTTATAACTTGATAGAGACAATGATGAAGATACTGCTATAAGAAAGTTTGTCTGTATACTCACAATGTATTGTTACTGTGCTGTATACAGTAGGCCTAGATAACACAAAACAATTATTGTTTATACTGTACATTTTAGGCTATTATCAAAATTAGAGAAGGATTTTTTCCCTCATTTGCAGCCTGCAAATGAGGCAAAAATCCTTCTCTAATTTTGATGATTATCTAGGCCTACTGTATTTTTTTCCTTCTAATAAAAGTAAATTGGGTGACATATTCAGGCAAAATGTTAGGAAATGCATTTATATTTTTGTTTTAAAGCTATATACTGTGGAATAGATCTGAATAAATCTCTGGGGAATAATCCAGGGTTAAAACTATGTAAATGAGTGCAGAAGGCTGACATTTCACGGAAGGCCAAATGTATATATAAGGACTGTTATACTTTGTTTATGTCTTGTGAGAATTTTAAGATGTACACTCACTTTCACCCAGATTTTTGCATTTTATTAGAAAAGGAAGTACAAATCTAAATGAATTTTTGTGGTGATTAAAAATACGCCACAAGTTCTGAATATACCTCAGAACAAGTGCTCAACCACAAGAATACAGAATAATGTCTAGAAGCAGTACATGCAGCAAAGAGACAAAGGAAGAAATGAATGCTCTTTTTTACAGTAAGCACACAGGAATATGTTTATTAAATTAGCCTTGAACACTGGCACGAAGCGCTACAGGCTGTCCTTGCCCTTTACAACCCTCAGCATCACCAGTGGTGGCACACAAGAGCTTGCAGCTGCGTGACCTCAATTTCACAAGGGCCTGTTTCTACTACACTACTGATGCACACTTGGAATGGTGTCAGAAGGGAGGGGGGCGAATCACATCTCCTCCCATCATTTCCTTGGGCGTATTCATTCACCCTTACTACTTATCAAACTTTAAAAATACCTGTGCATAAGTGACTGACAGCCCAGCAGAATCAACCATGCATTGATAAGACATCTTACCTTTAAATTGAAAACTGATTTCACTTCAGACTCCAGGTTGAGGCTGCCTTCATGTGCTTATCTTAGCTTCCCTTATCCAGACGTAAACCGTTCGAAAGGAAACACCTAAATTGGTCTGGGTTGAGCCTGAAACACCTTCAAGCATCACCAAGAATTAGGTCTTGACACCTGCAGGTATATTATACATGACATCACTGTGAATGTTTTATTCTGATAATAAAGCACTCAAAAGTTTTCTGCTGTAAAGTTTAAAAATAAAATGCTTTGTATAACAGTTCTTGACATATCCACTGATGAATATAATATATTTTATACTCTATGCATGTATACACACATACACACACACACACACACACACACACTCCCACAAGTGTGTCTGTTTGTGTGTGTGTATATATAAATTAATTCTTTTTTTGTATATCAATTAGTATATCATAATCCTGACTTTTTTGTTAATGTAGAAATAAAGTCTTAGTTGTGATATTGAAAAAAAACAGTTAATGAAGCTTAAGTACACAGTGACATCATTTGTTGAATGTCTTTATTATTGAATGCTTTATAATGTTCCTTACATTCTGTTTAGTTACAAAGCATGAAAGATGAAAATGGAATCGCTGTATCAGTTGTCACACTGCATGTCCATCTGTATGTACTGTATAGAAAACTTCCCCATTGGACTGATAGCCCATCAGTTCCCATCCCCCATTTCTCCTCTTTTTCTTTTCTCTCTGTGTTTGTGGGGGATTGGAGTTGCCTAAGGAAGAAGCTGTGACATCACTGTAGGTGACCTTGCTTGCCTGTCAGCCACAGTCGTATGGAAACTGGTATGAGTGTGTGCGTATGCATGCATGTGTGAAAACGTGCGTGCGTGTGTGTGCTCAGGCAGTGAGCTGTGCAGTGGCTGTGAAGCAGAACATTAGCTTAACTTTTGAGGTGCATTTGCCTAAAGCCTGAATGAAAGAGCAAACCTGTTCTTCACGTGTTATCATCTCTTTTCTTGTTCTTATCAAGAAGACTGTAGCCTGTATCATAAGATAACTACTTTTAAAACTGACATAAATGTACTGAACTTAGCAACCACAATGTAAGTGCAATGGGTAAAATCTATATTTTCATGCAAAGAACATCATCTGAAAATTAAACCTATTGTAAACCATTTATGCTACAAATAAGTAATACATTACCTTTAATAAAAATTCATATTAAATTTCTCAAAACCAGATTTTCCTGATCTAAAATGAGTCAATGCTGAGTCAAGATGCACTCAAATTCATTAAAAATATGGCACAATGCACTGCGTTAATATGGCTAAACATTTGTTTGTATTGCGAGGTGTGTTAGAGTATAGTGTCGATAAAATTAATGGATTATGTCCTATAGCAGAACATTCTCAGTACATTTTATTTATTTATTTTCTGGTGGGCATGGCTTTTCAATGACCCCCAGATGACTAAATGAAAAGCACAAGAGACAGGGTCATGGGTGTCATCTGTAAAGGACCCCAGGCTAGGTCTAAAGTCTATGTCCTGACATGTCACATTTTTATCTGGCAGAGGCATGGACAAACAAATTTTGGCTTAAAGAAACTCACTCCAGCTCCAGAACATGGAACAGATGTGGGATGAAATACAAAACATGACAAGCTAAACTAGCACAACCGCGTTTTAATCTGTTTTCACATATAATGGATATTTATTCTAGCTTATTGTATGAACCACATTACCCCACATTCTCTATTTTAAAAGAGTTTTTAGTTGCTGTAACCATTAAGGCCTTCTCATACTCTGTACACACTGTAATGCTTTCACTGTAATCAAATAAATCGATGGAAGAGGACGATTGGTTCAGTAATAGCCATTCGTATTTATTAGTTCTCAGTCTCCCCTCTTTTAAGCCAATCCACATGCGCTCACACAGTCCCTAGTGGACTAGACAGGTACTGCAGTCACAAAACGCACACACACAAAAAGAAGAAAAGAAAAAACTGCACTACAATTTCAATCTCCTTTGACTGCCTTTGTGATATTGTGAGATGCCCATTGAACAGTGAAAAACACGCAGTAACCAGCAGCTTTTACTTTTGAATTCTAGATGCCTATTTACCTAGAATTCCTGCAGAGAATGTAAATGAGCCAATGGGAATTTGAACGTAGCCAGCCATAAGACTAATAGTGGAATAAGAAAGGAAGAACAGAATACACAGTCCACAGGAGATTTTTCTTCCAAGACACTCCTTAGAATCTCACAATAGTGTTCTGTGAGAATGTGAAGTAGGCTTAGAACTAGATTTAGCCTTTTTACTGTAATAAAGGAATCTTGGAGCTATGATTGGGTTGATATAAATAAGAACTTTCTTCTTTTATATTTAACATGGGGGATTTGTATTGCAAAGTATTCTGGTGTAGACTGAACTGAACATGAAGAACTGTCTTTAAAAAGTAATGTTGAAGCCCTTTTAATTTTTGGAAAGCTCTTTTCAATGCTTTAAAATACACATCAAAGAATCATCATGACATCAAAGATTTGCTAACTTTTTTTTTTTTTTTAGTTATTCTGATGAATTCTAAGTAAAACAGATATTCACACAGAAATGAATTAATGCTCCGAATGTTAAATTAGACTCAATGATATCCCATTTACTAGGGAAATTGTAAACTGAGATAAATCTAGCAGTCGGATTAAAACAGTGAAGAATCCATCTGATCATATTTTGAGTAAAAGCAAATGCTGTAGTGCATAAATGTAAATGCATTATTTGAGCTTGTGATTTTTGTTTGCAATATGCATCAGTTCTTGAGCAGTCTGTCTGAGACCCAGACCACAGCAATAACAGCTGGTCAGTTGCAAACAGCTTTGGCTAATCTTTCCACAAGACATTTGTCCCTTTCCCATTCCGACAAGCATTTATTCAAACAGAAACATTGGTGCCAAAAAGGCCAAGAAATAAAGTCCAGATATATCAGGTGCATATGTGTATTTAGTGGAGAACCATATTGGGAGGTTAAAAATACATTTTGTTTAGAGGTCACACACCATTTATTCTATCATGATTTTTGCCTGCACCTCACACATTTGGAGCACAGCCTCTAACACCCAGTTTATGTGGGGTTGTGACGCTTGTTTAGTGAACACTCACACATTTCAGAGTGTGACAGCTAATGTAAAACTGGCCCAAGTCTGAATTGGCTTGTTACCAGACATGGTGACCTGAAAATGAGATTTGAGGCTGAGTGACTTTACAGACACAGGAAGCGAGTGGAGTGGTTTTCAGTCGTTTGTGTAAAACCAAAGATAAAACGGTCATTGAGAGCATTTGTGCTTTAATAAACCATGTAGACAAGAAACACTAATAACAGAAAACCGTTCACTGAGATAATTACTTCAATCATGAGTAGACGTCATAACATAAACAATGTTGAGCAGAATGAACAAAATCAATTGGGCATGTTTAAATGTGGATGGGTATATTATGCCACAACATGAATATTTTTCCTTTATTAAAAAATTATTTTAATTTGACATGAACAGCTGTGTGGCCTTCTATCTGATGAATGGGATAACAAAAGGGAATATTTGCTGTTTTGCAAAGGATCTCAAAGTCGAGTTTAGCCTAATGCCACATCCTCTTTAGTGTCATTCTGATGAACTGCTCCCCACACACCCTGGCATCACTTCAAATCATAATCAAAATTCACTCTAAGGTCAATGGATTTTTCAGAGTAAAAAGACCCAGTATGTTTTCTTTAGAACCTTTTCAAGGTAAACATTTACACACAAAAATGCAGGACATGCATTATCTTTAGTTTGTTATCAGATATGAAAAGGATTTCATTCATGGGCCCACGTAGTAAAAAAATCCTGTTCAATTAAATAAAAAGCACAACAACAAACAGCATTTCCCAGAAATTCACCATTAAAAAAATTAATGACATGATAATAATAATAAATAAAATGTCAAGGTGATCAGTAAACTGATTTTGAATGATCTTAAACATGATCTTAAATATTCTAATAAAAACAGTTCACTTAAAAAACCAACCTATGATACAATCATCCAAACTTTGCACATTACTTGTATACTTATTTTACATTATATATTTTGTGTATTTTTCAAGTGTTCAAGTGGACATAACTACAACCATGTCTACAACTGTTGATGTGCATTACAACATAGCTTTTAGCAGTTGTATGATCATACCAGGCTGTTTTGGGTCACTATTGACTACTATGGAAGTCATTTCTGTGATCAAAATAGCCTGGTTACAAACTTTCTTCAAAACAAAAATCTTCCTTTGTGTTTGGAAGAACCAAGAAATTCATACAGGTTTAAAGGAAGGTGAGTAAATGATGACTGAATTTTTATTTTTGTGTGAAAATAAAATTCCTTTATAGTCTTGCCATTAACAAAACATTAACTACAACTTTTCCTCCTAATTTAATGCTTATTAATAGGAAGGTAGTTGTTAAGTTTAGGAATTGGACAGAATAAGGGATGTAGAATGGTGCTGTATAAGCACTAATAAATAGCCAATATGTTAGCAATATGCATGCTAATAAGCAAATAGTTTAGAATTGGTCCTATGTGAAGTGTTACCATAAGTTCTTCATTCATTATCACTGTAATTAACACAACTATTATTATTCATTTTCTTACTATCAATAGTAATCGGTAATAAAGAGTGAGTAGTTCTCATTTTTGCTTAGGTTACAGAAATGGAAAATAACATTAATTAAGTGCTATAAACCAACCTTTATTGAACATTATTTGCATTCATATTCAATAAAGACAAACATTTGTGTGTTGTGGTTTACAGTTTTTTTTACAGTACGAACTGTAACTCTCTGTTATCTTTACGTTTAGGGTTATAGGACAGAGTTTAGTTTATATAAAAGTAGTTAAAGGTTGCTGTACATTTCAGCAAATCTGGCCAGATTAAGAAACAAACACATCTCCATCTTGGTCCCGAGGAGTAGCTACATTTTCAGCAATTTTTTATTTTTGGGCCAAATACTCCTTTGGGCCAACTACACCTGTTTCATGTCCTTTTAAAATGTGACATGAAACAGGTGCAGAACTGATTGCTGCTGTTTGTTTTCACTTTAACTGACTAGCCTTTGTAGCTTAAATGATAAATCTTAATCGCAACAAAATACATCTTTTGACCTAATTCAAATCCATCTTATCTCTGATCTTTCTCATTTGCACACTAGTGTCTCGTTATAAATCCCAGCTTTTAAAGCCACTACTGCAGGAAAAAAAAAACTACTCCAGCCATCCAGCCAATGGAGGACGGCGGGGCGGAGAACGCTCTGCAATTGAACTAAAGGACCGCAGGCAGCTGTACACGAGCATCCTCTATTCTACACACGCGCCCACATCACACAGTCAATGGATTACACCTTCTCCCTCCAAGTGCAACACCATCTGACCGTATACCCGACACACTTATACGAAGACTACAGCTTAGAGTTACAGGTATGTTTATAAAAACGAAGTCAAAGTCTGTGCTAGTTTGTTTAGCGGTGATACGCGCGGCTCCAAACTAACCATTCTATCGACACTGTTGGAGATACTTGTTAAACACGAACAACATTAGACCGGATACTCTAAAATGATATGGTGGTGTTACACTTTCTCAGATTTATTGACGCTATGACGCACGAAATCCAGTTGTGGCGCGAATTCAATGAACGTGTTGTTTACATGATAAGGGACACAGGAACTGTAAATACACTTCATAGTATCATACCTGCCGGTTACATTTGACAGACCTTTACAGTATCGTCTTCTTAGACTTTTTGTTGTACCACGAAGCAGTGATGACCTCAAAAAATGTACATTTTCGGCGGCACGAGGCAGTGTTGACAGATTGCTCTCGGGTTCGTCAATCTCACAGCTGTTTCATTTAGTGCACACGATCAATTATGTATCACTGTACAGTCCTGAGCACCCCGTCGATGCGGACAGTGTCAATTTTTAGTCAAGTGCGCTTTGATCTTCGGTTACACCTGTTGTGATCTGGGTAATTTACTGAGACAGTTTGATTGGAGTAGTATCAACCCTTGGATTTATGAGGATTTAATGTAGTGCCTTGGGCAATTGTGGGATTGTGTTCTTTATCTAGACAAGAGAACGACCAATTGATTTAGACTTATACAATTTGCAGTCATATGTGCTATGGGAGACATGTTCTGCAAAGCAAATTAGTTTAGTTTTTTGCATATATTAGATATTTTCATCTGAATGGTCTTGAGGGAGGTTTTCTTTACATTTAGGGCACATGTTGTTCTGTACAGTACATTAAATAAACATAGAAAAGAAACAGAATGTTTTTATAAACTTTTTTATTTACGTATGTTATTTCTGTGTCTGTATAATGCGTCACATAAATAAATGTGGCTTGACTTACTTTGAGGAACTGAAGAACAGCCATCGGTATTTGTTTGATATTTCTAGTCCGTTATTAACTTAAAATAATGCATTAAGCACTTTCTTATTTAACCATTTGTTTTTGTATTTTAAGCCTTTGAAACGAGTCTATCCCTTTAAAGTTTCTCCTCCAGGTGCAGCTTAGATCATCTTTGTGCGGAACAATGGTAGCATTAATATTCTCTTTCATATTCCTTGGAGTGCAAATACGTGACACAAAAGCAGATGTCTTTTCCGTAATAAGTGGCTTACCTTTGCTTTAACCCTGCATATGTATACTCTGTCAGTGAAGAGCCAAATCTCATTCCTTTAGTTTGAACTTGTCTATTTGTCTGTATTGATTTCTATAATTATCATTTAGGATTAGAGATGAGAAATTCATTATAAGCTGTCATTTGTAGCCATTCATTAAGAGCATATAACAAGCTGGGCTAATAAGCAGTTGTTAGGAGAGAGCAGAGTGAGAGTAAGATGTGAATTATTGATGTATTCTTGACATTCTTTTGTTGTGCAGAGAAAAGAGACTCATCTTTAATTTTTGTTATTATGCCGTGTTTACGAATTAGCAGTCTCTGCCTCCCAGCGAGCCAGTGGAAAACAGTATAAGGGGAGAGGAATTTCAGATATAACAGCATCACTCTTATTGCATTCATTCATTATAGATGCATCATAGTCCGAACTGTCCCGCTGTAGTGTGGTTTTCAGTGATAAGGGAGTAGAACAACTTCAAAGTTTGCTCGTTTGAACATTACTTCCTGTCAGCATCCACACGTGAGCCTCCCTGCCTCATGACTTGTTTTTAAAATTAAGCCATTTTCTTAGTATACGGGGCAGTGGAATTGCACAGCTGTAGGGTGGTTGGTTTGTTTAAACTGTCAGAGAAAATCATCCGTGAACCACAAGGTGGCTCTGTTAGTGTAGAATCACCTCAGAATTACCTCTGGTTACCTTAAGAGTCCTGTGCAAAGCCTGCCATACTTACAGTTGCACATTCTGTTGAGGTTCATCTTGGTGTACTGTCCTATCCCCAGCAATGGAGTGCCTTAATAACATCAGAATTTGTGATGAAAATTGCAATAATTGAGATTTAAGAAAAGCCGCTGTTTAGATCATGATACAAAATAACAAGCAGTTGAATACTTTGAGACGTACTTAAAAAAATCTAACATAAAAAGAATAGAAGAATCTGCTGTCTCCATAACCAGAGCTTCCTAATTCGTCTCCCAGGGCTTCTGATGCAGAAGTGACAGCCCATTGCCTCTCCGATACGGTTTTTCCATTGGGAGGAACAAAGCCCACACTTATGGAGAAGCTTATGGAGAGGAAAATGCCTTGCCAAAAGCCCAGGGATATAATATGATATTATCTTTCACTATCCATCTCCATTTCTGCTCACAGGCATTAAGTAGCAAAGCTGAGGTTTAGACTCCCAGCAATATTTACAGCAATACCAGCTACCCTCAATGCACCATGAATACACACGCTGATTAAAAACTTCCTAAAATGCCAGGCATGTTCTTATTTATTGACAATATGGTGCTCTCTAGTTATCTATTTTATAAAATTGTCGTTTGTCTAAACATACTGCTTATATCAAATTTGATTAAATTGTTTATTGGAAGTAAGGGTTATTAGCTTTGAAGGAGTGAGGAAGGTGTCCTTTATATGAACCCTTCCTTTTATTTTATCAGATGTTGTTGGAGTCCATGGGGTTCTAGTGTGATGAAGAAAATGATCTAATTAAATCGAATTTATAATGCATGGTCTAGATAAAAATCCCTTTTCTTGTATGAGAAAGACTTGTTGTGTTGTTTCACACAGAGGGTGTATATTCTTAGCACCCTGCAGATATTAAAGGTGCAAAAAAGGTAGCTCTAAATGAAATGGCACAGTGCATAACCAATGGTGGTTTTCAAGGTCGATTTTTGTCTCTACCCAGTGAATGTACTGTCAGTTTGAAAACTTTGCAGTACATGTTCTGCACTGTTTTCCACCTTGAAAAGAAAAAACTGCAAAACATGATTTGTGTAGAATTAAATGAAAAAAATCACATTTTGCTTTGCTTTGGGCTAGGCTGATTCATACCTTATGTGTGAAAGAGGTGTGTACTCTTCTATTAAAATTTATATTACAGCATTGGAATGGTGTTTCTTGACAGCTGGATATCAAACTGTTGTATGATAAAATGATTTATCACAAAAATGTATTTATTTTTAAGCCTGATAATTATTTTCTTGTTCTATTATTTAATTTTTGTCATAGAAATCAATTTGAGGTAATTGGCAGATCTCCTGCAGCATTGCCATGGGCGCCCTAAGGGTCACTCATCTTCCGTCTCTCTGGATTTGTTTTTTTGCTCACATGAGGCTCATCTGAACATCGCACGACTTCCAATTAAAACAATAGAACAGGATAATGATGTTTGACCTTCAGCTGGCCACAGGGAAGAAGCAATGATTTTACCTTGAGAAATGAACTGACAATGAAGCAGTAAAAAATTGGTGAAGGTGAGGAGGGAAATAAGTGAATAAATAATTGAATCAGTAATTATGTTTTGTGTTGTTTTAGGATGTGCTTACACAGGTCTAGCTTTAGTTGTAGCATGGCCACATTATTACATAAAGCCGTCTTAATTTACCCCATGATAATCACCCACCGTGACAAATTTATTATCTGCTGTCAGGAGCAGGTTGCTTTCCTTCATCCACGCTACAGTAAATTCTATCACATCTCCGTGCTCCTCTGCACATGACAGCAGATGTTTTCCCCATACCCTGGTCACATAACACCACTGTCTTCTGTAGGATGGTCCACATAACAGCCCATGTCCATGATGCATCCAAAATTCATGAGTCTGGCAAAGAGAGATACTTTGTTCTTGTGCATCAAAACATCTGCTGTGTAAAAGAATCTCCTCTGTCGCTTTGTTTTTTAAGCCATCGGGGGTCAGGAGTGGACCCGACCCACCCATTTGGCTTATAAAGCTGTTTGTGGAGTTGGTGAGAAGTCAAAAAGCATCATTTTCCTCTCATTATTTATCTTGGCACATATTGTACACAGGTTCTGAATTATCCATAAGCACTCCAAGAGTAGTTTCAAAGCCCTGTCAGGGAGGCTAAACAACTCCGTGAATACAACACAACATTAGAAAGATTAGCAGATGAAAACAGGCAGATGCTGAGCTGTGCAAGGCTCTCTTTTTTTTTTTCTTTTACATTATTTATCTTATTTTCTTGAGACATATCTTCTTCTGTCAGTCCTGTTTACTCAGTATGAGGAGCTACTCACCATGTGTTATTTTGTTTAGGCAGAGGGGAACAAATCTTGTTTCTTCCCCTGAAGTTTTGTTTGCTTTTGGCTGCCTATAGACCTACTTAAGGGATGTTGATTCTGAGCTTAACTTTTGCAAAGTGTCACAAAGTTATATAAAACATGGTTTTGATATTATACCTTTTTAAATTCAGCTTTATAGCAATCTTGCGTTTCTGTCTGCTCTTGTTAGTGATCAGAGTTCAGTTACACTCTTGACAGATTTTAATCTAATTTTATCTCTGTGCTTTCATTGATATTTTTTTTCCCAGTTTTCTATATGCTTTTGTCTCAGAAGAAAATAATTTTTTAGTTTATATGCTTGCGAAGATGATCATCTGTTCAGAGTTTATCTAACTAATGTTATCCAGTTTAGATAAAAAAAGTTTAAACAAATAATTTAGGGGAAAATTTGACTACTTTTTTTTTATTCTTAGATTTTTTAACATTTTAATATTCTCTCACACACACACACACTGTATATACACTATATTACCAAAAGTATTCGCTCACCTGCCTTTACTCATTCTATGAACTGAAGTGCCATCCCATTCCT
>JAUCMT010000105.1:8197843-8209432 GCA_032357475.1 Enteromius thamalakanensis | reverse complement strand
TTTCGGGAGCGACAGCCAATAGGAAAGAAGACGATAGTGCTCATGTGATCATACTCCATTTTTTCTGCTCCATCAGTTATGGAGGAGAAATTAACGCCCACTAGCTACCTCGTCGCCAGCCTCTGGCGACATGCAAAAGTCGCTGCTAGTGTGAACGGGGCGTTAAGCGTGAGTGATTTACACGTTAAGTCAATGCAAAGACGCGATTAGACACCCTGCGGCACGATTCGCGAGCAACGCTAAAGTTGAAAAATATGAACTTCGCACCGCACACTCCACCAATGCAGAGACTGGCGTCGCCTGGCAGAACCCTATGGAGCTAGTTTTATGACAAAACTATTTGAATTTGAATTATGCACATTTCAATTATTTACAAGTGTTATTTAACAAAACTGAATATTATGGGATTTAAAATAGCTTTAAATTTGATTTCGGATTTGAATTTGAAATTATTTTACTTGAATATTAAACATTTGAAAAATGACAAAAAAAAAACAGCAGTTTGGAGTTGCTTTAATTTAATGAATATCATCTTCCTCAAGACCCCTCAAGCATCAGTTCATTAAAATACAGTCTTGTTCTCAGAATGTATGATCATGCACACTTATTAATAACTATATAATTGTTCATTTAATTTGGTTTTTATTTTTTGCATTTTGCCATCTAATACAAAACCAAAAAAGTTGTTTTTCCATGGCTACCTGCTGCTTATATGCTAAATCTTCTTATTAGTATAGAGGACACACAGACACTCCCCCTGTGATTCCAGTTGCTTTTCTCTGTACATTGGGATGTGTTGCCTCAGAATGCTAATGAGCTCAAGTAGGACATGAGGACATTACTCAGCAACCAGCACTGATGTGTTTGCATGCTTGTTAAAGCACCAGCAGGGATTGGAAACGTACTGACGTGGTTAATATGCTGCTGTGTTTGGTTGCGTCCTTTTGGGTCTATAAGTCACTGGAAAAATAGCCAAGTACTCCTGAATAAATGTACTGTTGTTCTGAATAACACTTTTTGACCTTAGGGTCGAGGTCAAAGAATCCAAAGCACCAAGCTAGGGGCAAGGAATTTATTAGCGGAGCGACAGTTATTTCCTGCAGTTTTAAAGAGGGAGTGAGATCTGAAAATGTCTCTGCAGTGTCTGGACTTTTTTTCAGCTGAAGTGACAGTAGAAGACCTTGAAGCAGCTGGCGTCCAGCTCAGTACCGCCCCTCACTGATTACAGCACACCTTTGACAGCCAGAACATTTGTCAGGGCCGCCCACTGCACTGCCCTCTCTACACTTCCTGCTGCAGCCCACATGCATGCTCCTCACTGTGCACACGCATGCACAGTATTTCTCTAAATGAAATTTTGTCCTCTAAGGTTCAGTGCAGTCGTGTGTGGTTACTAGTTTGAGTGATGCATGGTATCTGTTTACTCGGCTTTGCATAATCTATAGATGTTGATTTGCATTAACAAATAGGGATGCACCGATCTGACTTTTTCAGTCCTGATACCGATACCCATGGGCTTTGTATATCTGTCGATTCCCGATACCGATCTGATACCATTGTTAAATTAGTATTATAAACTGCATACCTTCCACCTTATACCTTCCTTCCACCATATAGAAGAAACTAAAGGCACCAAACTTTCCTAACTAAACATTACTTTCCTAACTAAGGTGTAATGTATTGAAAAACAGATGTAATGTATTGAATACTTATTTATTTGTCATTTAAAGAACAATTGTGCATTCAAATCGAAAATTGAATGTAATCAAACTTGAATTCAAAATAAAACAGCAGCTGAACCCGAGAATAAATTAATACAAAGTTAATTATGCATTGTGTATTGTTTACAATATTATTCATTCTTTCAAGCAGAATTTTTTTTAATATATAAATAAATGTATATTAATCTTTAGAACTACGAAGTACTACGTAATTCAGTCAGGGACATTAAGTAATTTTACTTTTGTTGCTTGATTAACATGACTATCAATAGCAACTAAATTAGGCTGCGGTCCCGAATACATGTGAATGCAATGCACTGATACATGTTCCTGCCGTTTACATTCACATAATACGTAATCGAATGTTTACCGGAATGCTGGTCAAAATGGACCATTTCAAATCATTTTGAATTCAAATCATCATCAATTCTCCATTCAAGAGTAACTTATTCGCACTGTGTGAGACGTGTGTATGCTTCAGTGTCTGTGCTCAGAAACCGGACTGAATTGAGTTCTCTCTTCCATCTCCAAACTTATCCATATGCCTACCCTTCTCTTAATCCTACATAGTGAGATTTTAACGTTTTATGAGACGTGTAGCAAGTGTATGGCTTATAAATACAGTTCATGTAACTTACACATCTAACCTCCGAACCAGGCAGCACATTCGTTCTTCAATAATCTCTTCACAATCGTCCCTTCATAACATTTAAGTCTCGCTTTTATTCGTTGACGAAAATGTCAATAGATTTTCGTCATAGTTTTTGTCATTTCAAATTAGTTTTCGTTCGTTACCGTCTCGTTTTCGTCTGTGAAAATTATTTGTCAACTAAATTAATACTGATGCTCCAACTGTTCCAGCAAGCGACACACGTGCTGCTAATGAATGACGTAGGATCTGCTGAGACACTGCGACCTGTATTTACAGTAACTGGCTGCCACGGAGGAAAAAAAACTGCCCGTGGAACTGTTAATTTTTCCGATCCCGATCCTAATATCGGATCGGTGCACCCCTATTAACAAATACAGTTAATTGAAAAATGTAATAAAACATACAGTACATTATTTTGAAGCTCCATAAATCGTATATACACTGTAAAACTAACCTACTGTATATGTCTACAGCCGTTGCCGGAACTCAGTGATTTAAGGTACAATTTTAAAAATATAAATAATTTTGTTACATGAACTCATCAATCTGCTTTATAAGACTTATGTTAATTTCCCGAAGGGGTGTATAGGTTGAATTTACGATGGATATATACGATTTATGGAGCTTCAAAATAATGGTCACTGTCCACCAGCATTACCAAGCTAGGAAGAACCAGGATTCATTTTTAAAAAACTCAAACTGTGTATGTGTGAAAAAAGAAAGACACATACTGTTGGATGGCTTGGGGGTAAGTAAATTATGGGGATAATTTTTATTTCTTTAATAGCTATACTAAGAATTGGACGTATATACTAACGTGTTACAAATATTCTTATAAATAGCACTCATTCTTATTGGTTTGGTGCTCAAGAAATAGTTTAATGTTGGAAACAGTTGCACTGCTTTTTTACAAAAAAAAAACCAAAAACTTTTTATTAAAGCATTCCATTCAAGTTGAAGGTCCTTGGAAGGCTGTCTGAAAATCTGTTGTAGACTTTTTCTTATTTTCTTTTTATCAGCAGAGGAGTTTGAGTGAGGTTATTTTTATTTGTATAATGCTTTTTGCATTTCGTTTCGTGATCCATGTTGTGTGACAGTAGCTGAGGCAAAGAAGGTTTTTGATTAAAGATTAGGAAAAAAACGTTTGAATAACATGCACTGATAAACTGTGCACACTAAATCCAGAGACATTTTATTAAGAAAGGAAACAGGATTAAATTTGTATTATGTTGGCCTTTAATCACATTCACATGGCAAATAAGTAAGAGGAAAAACTCTTCAACTCTGTCAGTCCCTTTACTCTCTTTAAGCAGGCCTCAGACTGATTAATAATGCAATTGTTTTTAGATGTGTGTGGTGTATATGTGTGTATGTGTACACGAGAGCAATGGAGCTTGGGCTCCAGTGATGGCATTTTGCCTATTTTGTTCTGCTGAATTTATGCACAGTTTCCTCAGAGAGGGAGAGTGAGCTGTTCCCCACACCCTCTTGACTTCTGACTCTTTTCATTCCCTTTTCAGCTCTGGTTATTTTTTATTTTTTTATCTTAATTTCTGCAAACTTATTCTGCCTGAATACTAGTGCAAAATTGTTCAGCACGTCTACATATCTTTGTTGGAGAATGTTGCCTTTTCTCTGACGATGGGTAAAATGATGCCCCAAACAAAAGGAAGCAGAAAAAGCATGCCCAGTATCCTTAATTTTGGTGTATGGTTTTGCAGATTCATCACAAGTTACAACAGCAAAGTATATTTCAGTTGAAGTTTTTTAGTATTTGTCAGAATCTGAAATGAAATCCAATTTAGAAAGCACAACTGAGCACTATTGAAGATTTACCTGAGCTCTTAATCTGATCAAGGTTTTAAAAAAGATGTAGATTAGCAACAGCCTGAGATAGAAAAATATTAAAGTAATTTTATTTGAACATCTTGAATATGCAAATGGTGTGATATCTATGTATGCATGAATTAGCGTAACAAACCGACTCTATTTGGAAACTATTCAGTATGTTTATTTATTCTGTCTTCGAGAAGTTGCAGTCATTAGCATTTGCAAATCAGGCCATGCTCAAAATGCGAAAATCCCAGTGTCTTAATCTGCTGGCATGAAAATTCACCCATCTTTTCAAACGCATGTTCTAATTATTAATGATTCATCCATGCATTTCTCATTTTTTTAACTGGTTTTGTCCCTGTAGGTTTTTATCAAAATATCACACCTTAATCTTTTGGTGAAAGGAAGAAGGACTTTCATTTAGTCTACTTAAGCCCTGTACAATTCTTAAAATCAGCTGAATTCTGATCTACCTCTATCCAATCAACAACTGATAGATAGATGTTTTTTTTCTTTTTTACTCTTTTGATCATTTCTCTCACTCACTATGTGGAAGAAGAGATCTCTTGCTACTTCCGTTTTATCTCGACTTTTAATTCAATTAGATCAAGAAACTCTATTTTGTATGCCTATCATTTGCAGGCACTATATTGAGCTCGAAAGGCATCAAAGCATGTCTGAATCCAATGTAATAACTGTTGCCTGGTCATTTTTTTAAACCTAGCATCCCATATATATCCCACCGCCCTGTGTGCGTGGGAAGCCGTGTGTAAGTGTAACTCTATGCCCTTGAGCAAAGATTGCAGCAGGCATACTGTATCTTCCACATGTGCTGTTAAGATAAATAGAGATGCTAACAGACAGCTTTCTCCAGTTATTACACCTCTCTTTGGCCTAAGACCAGTTTCCTTAGGAAGTGCCTTCATACAAATGTGCTGTCTGTTAAATCAATAATCAGTTGTGCAGCATGGCAGCTGCTTTCAAACACAGTCTGTAGGCTTTTAAAACCTTGTCTCCACATCAGTGCAGCTGTTAGTAAGTGGCAGTAATAAAGACACTCTAATTGGTCTATAAGGCAATATGTGCAAAGGCCAACTACAGTGTGATCAGGTCCTTCATTACCAAGGACACATAAATAACAATAAGCTTAGCATTTGCTGAAAGTAAAACTTGCAACCTGAGAGCATTTCTAGCTATTGCACAATGTTTTCTACTCTTCCTTTATCTATTTATTACTTTTCCCTCCACCTGTATCTGACTTCAATCATATAACTAATATAGGAATTTTAGGCCCTTGACTTGTTCACTTATCATACGTGAAGCACATGGTATTTAAAGTGAACTTTAATACACATGCATTTTATTTTTTGTGCTTTTCTGCCATTTAAATGCATTTATTATTATGTTTAATCACATGAAGGTCTTATGAAGGTTTTATCTGTTGCTCTAAAACCCCTGCAGTCTGTTTATAAGCCGTTCTGGTAGTGAACTGCAGCTCCAATAGAGGCATGTCATGTCCTCATGCTGGTTCGGTGTTTTAATATGTGTGACGCATACTGAAATAATTAAAGTGACAGAAACAACATGTCTTCATGAATAATTCATGCAACACATGTTTTCGTGACACCGTTTTCCCCAAAAGTATGTCTAAAATAGCAGTGCAGCTCGTGCTGTGATTTCGACTCCTGTCATCTTCAAATTCAGTGTTTAGTAATGGAAGTGTATAATAAAGTGCTGAAATATAATATGTTTTGTTGTTGTTCAGATGAAGTCAACAGAGGTGGATCAAGGCCTTTTCACAGACAGTTACTGCAAAGTGTGCAGCGCTCAGCTCATCTCAGAGTCACAGAGAGTGGCACATTATGAGGTGAGACCTGCTTTCTGTCTACATCCTGTCTGCTTGTGCGTACAAATCTCTCCCTGCCTTTTTGTTTGGTTGATGTTTGTCATTTTTCGATGTTGCTATCCATACGGGCAACCCCCTGAAGCAATCAGGGGTTAAGTATCTCAGTGTCAACTATTAAATATAGCAATAAATGTAGCTACTATCCTGCTTTCTGGACATCTCGTACAATTACTCATAAGAGGTTATGTGTGCATGTCCTCTGATCTGTGTTGTGAGGAATACTGTAGCAGCATAGCTGTATTACAGAGTGTTTCCCTGTGGTCATTGAACGGTGAGTTATATGGCCACTTGTCAACAGAGCTGTAACCTGAACGGGTCCAGATGGGAACATAATGTATTTGCCCAGGCAGGCATGGAGTACAAGAAAGGTACTGTAGTGTGCCGGTCAGTGTAAAATATGAATTCTGGGTTTGTTTTGTTTGTCCACGCTGAGTGTGTTACTGGCTTGACCGTCCCATGTGGACTGAGTGATGTAGGCATATTGAGCCTTTGTGTCCCCTGCCAATGCCCAGTCTGCAACCATTCCATGCATTTCAATAGTAGACAGTACTGGACCAGAAAAATTGGCTTCCTAATGGATCACTAAAAGCTGCAGGTCTCAGAACAAATGATCGCTTTACCTCGTCCATCTGAAATGATTTTGTTTACAAATGTCA
Organism: Enteromius thamalakanensis; assembly: GCA_032357475.1. Taxonomy (NCBI): domain Eukaryota; kingdom Metazoa; phylum Chordata; class Actinopteri; order Cypriniformes; family Cyprinidae; genus Enteromius; species Enteromius thamalakanensis. Next base: position 8,202,664 of record JAUCMT010000105.1, on the reverse strand, counting down.
AATTGATTGCATTGATTCTTAACTTCTGACTATCAGGCTAAAGTCTGGCACAAGAACTCAATGCTTTAGTTAGTAATGCTGCGGAAATAGTGCTGCAACAAGTAGTCAACGTAATCAACAGTGTGGACTATACAAAATTGTTGACAAACATTTTGGTGGTCGAGTAGTCATTTGATCTCATATGGCAATATAAAGGGTATATAGCAGCTCTTCAGTGTGGAGCAAGCTAGTAATAAAATCCTTTTATTAGTGGGCAAAAAAATATAATTTTGTTAAAGTGATAGTTTGGTTTGCAAACATCAAAGCCTGATCTACAGTAGTTTAGAACTGTTTTGATTATCATAACCCTATAAGGTATTTTATTTTGTGAATAAAATTGTTTATCAAAAAATTAAACGTCTTATCACTTTACTGTCAGTTGCATCTGTGTCAGTGTGCATTTCATCATGACCTAAAGTGAGGCCAGAGCAATGTGTGTGTTTTATTTGGCTGGAATATTGAGAGATGACTTTACTGTATTGCTGAAAAAAATGACTTACGAGTGGTTAAAGATCACCTGAGAACAACACCCTGAACAGCTGAATGACCCAAAATGTTATTTTTAAATAAATAATAAATAGTTTGGTTTCGGTGCATGACTAATTTAGTCTTTACGGTGCAAAAATACTATCCGGTGCATCTGAGGCTGCTGGGAAAATTACTAAAAGCTGCTAAAAAGCTAAAATCTTTTTGCTGATTTTTGTTTAAATTTTGCAAACCTCCACAGGCTATAAATGAAAAATGCCGTCATGCTCCTAATGTGGAAAGACATGCAGTGGGCACAGTAATATTTTTGTGGAGGAGAATTTTTGTCTCTCTTGCTCCGTCTCACCTCAGACAAACTCCGAAGTACCCACAGACTGTTGAAAACTTTAGAGAGCCACATGCCTCTGTCTTTTTAATTAAGCATATTTATGAAAAGAAGTGGACAATCACGGTTTATTTGCAGCTTATCACCCATGATGCTCTTTTTTGTGGCAGCAAAAGAGGAAGTATGTTTGGGGAAAAAAACTGCATCATGAAGTACAGGGTAAAAGCATACTTACTCACTCTAATGGTAATCAATAAACTGAAACAAATCACACAACTTTCCTTTTATTGAAATGGTTCATTTGCTAAATTCCGTATTTGGAAACCTTACATAGTCTACTCAATCCTTTCTGGTATTCAGTAGATATTTAAATTAATGAGGAGCTTTGGCGCAATTTTGGTGTAAAAACAAAATAATTTGTATTTGACTTGAAAATGCCCTGAAGCTCATTTTATTAGGAAGGGTAGAAGCTGTAGAAGCTGTAACATCTACAGAGGCTTTAGCGCTCAGGTCATGGTTTTAGAAATTATGCTGAGGGCACAATTTTTCCTCCGCAATGAGTTTTTAATCCTCACTCCTGAAACATCAAAGACTGCGAGAAAGGGAGCCAAAGAGAGAAAGAGAGTGAGACAGATTGGAGGAAAGAGAGAACATCCAGACATTCGAACTGAACAGTTTAACAGCAGCTATATTAAAAGGGACATTAATAATGCAGAAAGACAATCATGGATAGGAATAGCACTTCCAGCGTTGGGTTTCATTTTATAGTCTATTTATGTGTTCAAGGTTATTCCAAACCTTTTCATTTAAGACTGTGAGACTAGTCAGGTTTGATTAATGATACTTTTGTCAAGCAAACATTTTATTAATGTTAAATTCCAAGCATCCTGCTGTGCTGATATGATTAGTAACACCATGCTTTAAGGTGACTTTTTTTTTTCTATATATTTCCATTACTGACTGTACATTAGGTATGCATTACCAAAAGCAAACAGAAGTTATCTGGTGACTTTTAAGCAGTAAGTGAGGTCTGTGGTCTGTGTTTCCTATTGAGTGTAATCTCTCTGGTGCGCTATTGTTGTCTCGCTCTTTTTCTATCTGTTTGTGTGCCCTTGGCTTATGTGTTTCGTCCATGCAATTCCAATCAGAGTTCTCTAATCTTACATATGTATGAGCAGCATAGCGGAGAGCAGGAAGACTGTAGGCTTTTATTTACGCTTGGTCATGGTGATATTATCAGAATTCAAGGACAAACCTCCCTCCTATTGTCCTGGATCCTCCTCTACAAGATTGATATGGTCTATATATGCGTTTGTTTCTAATGAGATTTCTTATTCACTCTAAGGACAATAATCACAGGTGAACCTTTCCTGTTCATGTGACTATTATGCACATAATTGCTTAGTTTTTTTTTTGTTAATTTTTTTTAAATCAGAATTTGAATGTGTATACATTCAAAAAATTATCAGTCAGTAAGATTCAATTAAAAAATAAATACTTTTATTCAGTAAAGATGTATTATAGTGGCAAATGTATCAGTCTTTTCACATAATATTCAGTATCTAAACTGTTTTCAATATAATAAAATATAATAATAATAAATAATTAAACTGAGGTGAGACCTGCTTTTTTATTATATGCAGTATATATAGCACTAAATCAGCATATTAAATTTCAGCTGAATGATTTCTGAGTGATCATAGATGGGAGTAATGATTGTTTGCCAACATAGGAATAAATCACATTTTAAAAATATAAATATTACATATTTGTTATAATATTTTAAATGTTACTGTTTTTTTTTAAAGGTTTCAGTCAAACGTAGACTTGGTCAGCAGCATAAAGAGACATCTTTCAAAATCATAAAAATAAAAAAAAATCTTACCAACCCGAAACCTTTGAGCAGCACTGTATATATTGGTTATGTATGTATATGATTATGCAATATAAAAATATTGTAATAGTGAACCAAATTGTGACTGGTTTGACTTATTTCTTATTTTAAACTTTGTTTCATTGATTCATGTTTCATTCTGGTGAAAATGCTTAAGTGTGATAATAAACCAGTCAAGCAAAATGTCGTAGGTTAAATGCTGTAGAATGTGAATCCTGTATTGTGAACGTAAACTTGTCGCTGAGCTGTAAAAGGTCTGACTTGATTCAGCACAGCTCTATTAAACACATCTGCTCTGTTATTATCTAAGTGAGGACCAGTAATGTCTTTAAATATGGCTCTAAATTTGGCTTCCTCAATTAGCTCCTTTACAGTTGGCTAAATCGGGATGTTCTTGTTGGCCTAACAGCCGTTAGATTCATATAAAGAGAAGAATTCATTTCTCTGTTAGACGCTTCTTAAGATAGTGCTAATTAAAACAAGTTAGAATAAAACTGGGATGCATGAGGCCAATCAGTCAACCTGATTCTCAGCGTCTTATGCAACCCAAATTTTTAATATGAAAAATTTTAACGGGCACCAGTAATTGTATTTCTCATTAGCTCATATTGTACAGTTACAAAATAATGAATCTGTTGTCAGCTGATTTCACGTTTTTCTTTCATAGTTAACAACAAAGAAATAAAAATAAAGAATGCTGGCCTAGAGTTTTTATGTGTTTTTCAAAGGCTATGTAGTACATTGTCTAGTGTTGAGATGACTGCAAAATGAAAATCTCACAATATAAGCATAATTGCTCCATTAATGTTCTTCTAAATATTCATTGTCAGAGACGTGACTTTACAGGTTTGTTTGTCATTACTTACAGTAACAGCGAGGTCTAACCAGCCATAACACTATTTACAGTACGTGTGAAAATAAAATAGATATATATTTAGATAAAGAGCAAAAATGGCCCACAAAATACAATAATTGTTATATTTGGTCATTGATAATGTTTTTTATTCTAATGAACATAAAGATATTTTGTTCTTATTTTTAATTGGCATGAAATTCCTAAAAAGTTTGACATAACACCGTATTGAAGGCACAAAGCACAATACATCCATTAACGAAAGCATTTGATGGATTTAAATCTTGCTGCAGTGGATTTTTATTCTTTGAGCACAGATTATCTGGTGAAACTGAGGCCGTAGCATAATTCTTCATTGTCTCCTCTGATACTTTCTTTAGCTCTTAGAAGTGGGGAGGAGCGGCAAACAAATTGGAAGAAGATGGTGTTAATGGACAGAACAAAGGCTTGTGAAGCTCTGATGAAATATGGATGAGAGCCTGTCAGAAAAAAACATGAAAACGTATCATGTGAAGAGTCCTTGTGTGTAACAGAAAATCTTCCATACTCAAGACAAAGACTGATCGCTAATGAACTCTTTTCCACACTTTGATCCACATTTAGATTCACCATGCACAATATTTAAAGAATGTCAAGTTACGTCTTTTACTTTGATGCAACTACCAGTAAAGAAGTTTTTGGTTTGTCTTGTATTCCGCTAATGGCATTTTGTCTGTTTGTATTTTGAGGCTGTTTTTTAAAGGGGTACTTTTCAGTATTTTATCCTAATAATAATAACACAGTTCATGTTTTTTCAATGCGTTGCTTAAAGGTGCTCATGTTAAAGTATGTTGGGAGTTTTGTTTGAAATGTTTTCACAAAATAATTGGCAAAAAACTCTAATAATCTGTCCTAGTTTAAAAAATCTACAAATCTTCCGTCAGCATTGTGAATACGGTTGTGCAAGGAGGTTTTGGCATGATTCTGAAAGCCCACTCATTTTCCTGGCATTCTGTGATAGTATTCCTGCTTCCAAAACTGGGTCTGAAGGTGTTCTAGTGACTAAGCAACCAGAAGCTAAATAGTGAGGATGCATATAGTGTCTTGGAAGAAAATATTATGCAGTGGTTCTATGGCGTGTTGGGAACCTAGTTTATTTGATGCACACAACTAGGGCTGTAACGATTCGCGATATGAAACCGAAATCGCGACACTCAGATCCACGATCCTGTGTCGCGGTGTGAT
>JAUCMT010000105.1:8184423-8197354 GCA_032357475.1 Enteromius thamalakanensis | reverse complement strand
TAAAGAAAACTAAAGTGTTTTTTGACCTTGCACACATATAAACCTGTTTTAAGTGACTTGTTAAACAATATTAGCAAACCTTAAAATGGCATAATAGGGGCACTTTAATCGTAATTTTTTTTATATTTTACGTTTTGTCCCAAAACAGGGACGTTTATGCAGGATGTAACATACTTTGTATATTTCTTTTGGTATCTCTTGTCCAGTGTGCAAATCATTTTCTCAAATCCCTCTTTGCTAATAGTGTGTTCAGGATGATGCGACTTGCCCAAATAAATCACGCTATTCACACGTAGTTGGTGAATTTCCCTTCACAACAAACACGTCATGGGAGCTAATGAATCTAGTATCTATTTTTCTTTTTATTCCTGTTTCTATTTTTTGTTGTTGTGGTTGTGAGTCAGAAGCGCCAGACAGTTAGAATTGCCACATAGTCTCTGTGCACAGCTAGCATAGGCTGCTCCCAGGTTTCACTTTACAATGACACACAGCATCTCCTGAACATGGCACGTCCAGCGATAGCTTGCCTTCATTCTTTGCCATTTTAGGGAAGTGTGTACAAGTGATAACTTTTATAAAGAATATCTCTTTGGTTTTGAGACCTTAGTCTTTGAAACTTTACAGATTTTCTTTATGCACCAAGAGTTTGTAACACTATAAAGAGAACATAAAAGCGCATCGCATCATATTTAAATTTTAAATTGCATCATATTTAAATCATTTGTGCTTCTAAGAAACAAAAAGGTCTTATGTGTTTGGAATAACATGAGGGTTAGTAATTATTTTTTTATTTTTGGGGTGAACTATGCCTTTAAGATGTATTTCATAGAAATGTGCATAATTATTAACCCACTGGTTAGTTCTAGCCTTCAAAACTAGCTAGCCATGCAGTAATCTAGTATAGACAAACCCCAGAACAACATATGAGAAGCTCGCAGCATGGGCAGGATGTAATATGTTGAATAAAGTGGGCTTTTCCTTATAAACAATTTTCCCCTCGAATTATGTTGTCAGAGTGAATAGCAAAATTTTACTCTGTTCTCGGTTGCTGTCTGGGTTCATCTAAAATGTGTCTCAGCATGGAAGAGAACTGTCTTCGTGCCACTAAACAGTCTTTGATTGGTTTTAATTTGTGTCCTTATGGCACACAGGCTGTTGTTATCTCGAAAGGTGGCAGAGTCAGCTCCTTCCTTGATGAGTCTAATAAAAAAAAAAACCTACATACACCACATGTTTAAAAAGTTAATTAGCAACAAGGTTATCAGAAACTACAGCATCGTCTATACAAGATGAAATGTTGTTAATCAAACTGAGTCTGTTTCAAGTGAATAAACTCAGTAATCCTGCTCCACAGTATTGACAAGGTCATCAACTCTTTAACTCGTATAAAGTAAACCCTGAAGAAGACATGTCTCAGTAAACAGTCCTTTACCAGTGGAGTGTGGGTCCTTTTACAGTAATGAGTTTTGAAAGCTTTCTCTATTTGCCAGTTATTTTTCCCCTGTGCTTACCCATGAGTAGAGCTCAATGTTTTCCTCTGGCCAAATGACAGTGGGGTTTGTAATATCATGGGCTTTTTGTGCTTAGAGCTAAATTGTGGCCCTCTAAAACTATTGCTGTGACAGTTCAACCCCAATCTGAGTTTACCTAAACCTTTGAGACTTGTTTTGTCTACCTCCATGTCTGATGATTTCTTTGGGGTTAATACAGTTAATCTCAAACATGATGATACACATGCATGTCTAGTATGTATTTTAATGTGTTTTATACCATTTTAAAATTGCCATTTAAATAAATTAAATGGTACTTCTGATATAAGTATGTAATGTTAATATACAAAGTATATTATTTATTTAGAGAAAATCAATTGACAGCACCGGACTATTATTCTCTGACAGGCAGATTTGCATATTTATTGCATGCTGGTGTTATAGGAAACTGAGAAATTATGAATAGAATTGTTGCTGAAGAGGTTGAAGAGAAATATGTTTATATTTGCACACACTTCAGGTGCTGAAGCAGCAGCATTCTCAATAAATCTTGAGTTCCATCTGTCCCTTTCCATCTCTCTCTGTCTCATTTCATATTTACTCTCTTGAGGGGAGAAATAGGAGGACCAGGCTAATAACATTCTCTCAGGCAATCTTCAAACACAAGATGACAGATCATATTTTTGAACCACATTCATCTGCAGTCAGTCAGGTCTGTTTCATCCAGGTCCATGTGTCATTTTTTTTTTGAGAATTTAAGAAAAGCAGACAGAAAATCTTTCACTTCTTCTAGAGGAAATTAGTAGCTTTCGATGCAGAATATTCCAGTGCCACTCTCTCTCCATCATTTCCACACTTTCCTTTTTTCCTTTATGTTGAGGATGAAGCTCAATTAACCTCTTGTCAAACAACATCACTTTCAGGTAACCTGAGCAGTGACTTGATTTGGCCCACTCTCTGAAAGCTGTGCTGTCAAACCCAAGTAATTGATGGGTTTGTGATTTGTGGCTCCACACTCACTTAACGCCAACTACAGTAATTATTTATTAGCCTGTGCATGAGACTGGCACTGCATTTCACCTCTTACTTATCTTTCTTTGGTATTTTTAAAATAATTTTATTGCAATTAATATATTTTCTGGTCTGTTCCAGGACGGTAAACTTGATTAGGCAAACCATAAGCTAAAAAAACAGTTAATAAAGATACAAGATTTATTACATCATATTATTCTCTTATAATTGATTGTATACAAAAATAATAAACTTTCCCTTTCCATTCTTCTTTTTCAGAGCCGGAAACATGCAAATAAAGTGCGTCTGTATTATATGTTGCATCCAGTAGATGGGGGATGTCCAGCTAAGAAGCTCAGAACAGATGATGTGAGTATCTCATCCTATTCTTTTTTTATTATAATTATTACAAATGGCACCTCTGTAATGTGTTCAGAAATTACTTGCCCTGAACCATTCTTTGAAAAGATCAGGGTCTTAAACCTTTTTTCTTTTAACGAGTTCTAGTCTTGCTCTCCACAGCCAACCTTTTTATTTTTTTATAAACAATAACATGCTTCATGAACTCCAACCATTAAAAAGCACTTCATTTTATGCTTTCTTTAATGCAAACATTTAATATAATAGATTGAACGTGTGTATGCAAATTTCTTTTGAAATAAAAGTAAATACATTTGAATGGCAAAGAAGCAAACCTGCATCTGTGAACAGTCTGGCTATTATTAATGCATGACATTTTCTGCCATATTTGTGATTTCTGTAGAATTTCAATGTGCACTAAAGTTTCCGTATGAAAGGATTTAGGTTTAGATTGGTTTTATTTTATGTTGTTATGATGTTCATGTAGGATGCGTTTTTGCGTTTAGGTAGTTGGAGTACAAAGAATATACTATTTTTGAAAATAGGCCAATTTTTCAACTCCCCTACAGTTCAATAGTTGAGCTTTTACCGTTTACAGATTCATTCATCCGATCTCCGGGTCTGGCGCTAGCCCTTTAGCTTAGGATAGATAACTGAATCTGATTAGACCATTAGCTTCACACTCAAAAATGACCAAAGAGTTTCAGTATTACTATTAATAAGCAGCAAATTAGTAGTTTATTGAGGCTTAATGTAAGAATTTGCTAAAAGTAAGAATTGTACCTTAAAATAAAGAGTGACCAAGTGACTGGTGAACTATTTATGAATGATTGTAGTGGTGACTCAAGGGTTGTAGCACATCTGTCCAGCATTTACCATAAGACAGCAGCTTGGTGTGTGTGAAATGTTTTGATATGGTTTTGTACTGCAATGTCACTTTGAGTTAATTTATGATTTTATTTGTGTTCAAGGTTGGGTTTAAGAATGAAGCAGGTTTAAAATGAAGGCCAATTAAATTCAAGAAACAACCAAGAAAGTTCAACTCAATTCTGAGCTTCAGCCATCTTCTGAGATGAGTCTCGCTGAGACAATAGTCTGTCCGCTCTGCTTCTCTCAGCAGGATAAAGCAGACTTCTGCTTTATTGCCATGTTTGATGGGCAATTCACACAACGATAGGGGTTCACAAACACGAGGATGTGTGAATGTTGCTGGGATCAGCCTTTTTGCGCTCTCAGCCGGGCGAAGAAAGTCTATGATGCTCGTGGTTTTTGCAGATGTTACATGTTCTTTAGACAGCTTCCAAACAGACCAACAAAGCTCTCACCGCAGGAGACCAAATGCACATCCAAATGTTTATGCGAAAGTCTGAGAATGCAAAATCGTAGCCATGGGCGGTGGGATATGGTTAGAATTAAATGATATTGAACGCTGTGTGTTTTATTGATATTCTGTATGGTCCCAGTAATTGTATACATCATTAAACACGCTATTGAGGTATGGACACTGGCAGAGAATTGCAGTAATGAAGGTGATTAGTATACGATTATTGTGTAGGGAACCACCACCTTTAGTGGCCAGTTTTCAAAAGGCTAGGTGCTGCTTTTGAGTTCTTCGACTGAACTTTAACACTTAGCTTGTATCAGATCGATAGTAGCAATGAACAGGCAAACAAATAGTTATCGATCCCTGTGTGTCCATGTGTCGTCTGCCAATAGGCTCTGTAGACAAACTAGACTTTGTGCAAGTCGGACAGCAAATTTTAATGAGCCATTTAACGGTGAAGCTGATGTTAATGAGGTGGAAATATGGACATGTCTCGTCAATGAGAACAGATCATAGGCCAAAACTGCCATTTTTTTAAAAAGGAAAGAGAAAGACCTATAGACTGTTAACCTATAAGCTTTCATAAAAATATGGTAACACTTTATTTTAAGGACCAGTTCTCACTATTTATTGCTGATTTGCATGTATATTACTAACATACTGGCTGTTTATTAACTGTGTATTTTACACTCATACGATCACCTTCAGAAATAGACATGGTTGCTTTTTACATTATGCCTTTCCCAATATGAATTATGATACAGCTTGGTTAGAGTCCTTTCTCACTATACTGTAAGTGAGCCACTCTGGAGTTGGTTTTCTAATCGAGACGATACGATCTCATTCATTCATTTTGATGCAGATCCAAGCGTGACTGTCAAGTATAAACTGTCATATTAATCCTTAAAAGCCTGAAATATAGCATCAGAGTCATATTAACCAATGTTATGGCACTTTTTTTAGTAGGGAGAGAGAACTGTTCATGTTTGTGTGAATGCTGTTGTAAAGTTTGCGCCAGGAATTTTGCTTCAGTTTGCTGTCTGCCAGTTGCTTTGGCAGAATTGCACTTTCTGTAGTTTAAATGTTAAAGGAAGTGCTTCATAATTTCAATTTCAGTCCAACTGTACAGTACCTGTGTAAGTGCTTTGTTTGAGAAACACGCTTTCACTTTGTTTCTATCGTTTTATTCCATGAGACCTGAAATATAGTATGAGAGTCATATTAGCCATTGTTATGGTCCTTTTTTTTAGAGGGGGGAGAGAGAACTGTTCATTTAAATCTTTAGTTTGAATTAATTAAATTTGAATGTTTAAGGTAGGTTTTCCCAATTAAGTACTGAGCTAATCCTCTTACACTCTCTTATCACTAATCAGTTAATGCACTTCTGAAAATCAATATAAAAATAGTGCAAGATGTGGAATTTTTGTGATTACCTTTTCTCTGTCATTAACCTATACACTTGATAGAGAAAAACCAAGTCAGGAGGCGTTCAGTCAAAATCAGCACTTTTCACAGTGAGACTGAGGGAGCAGAGTGGAACTGAAAGCAATTATTTTTCCACTACATTGCTCTTTCTGATATTTATAGATCAATGAACTCTACATGGCTACTGTTGTGTGAATGCTGTTGTGTAGCTCCACAGCAAGGAAAAAAAAAAACAACTGAAAGTTTTGCGCCTGCAATTTTGCTTTAGCGTAAAAAGCTTAGGCATACAGATTTTCTTGATTTATTCAATAACAATGTTGTGTGAACTTTTTTCTAAACATTTTTTAAAGGCTACATTTTTAAAGGGAGTGCTTCATAATTTCAATTCCAGTCCAATTGTATAGTATCTATTAGTCAGTGCTACACACAAATTGCTACCTGTATTTCCTTTAGATTCTTTCCCAGAGTTCTCCAGGGTTGTAAAAGGGTAAACTAGCCCTTGACCAGCAGAGAACTAAAATTCACCTGCATTAAGACTCAGTAAGCAGCCAAGTTCTAACAAGCTGTCCTCTACTCTCTCAACGCCTAATAAAGCGGCCGCAGATCGTACAGGAGATCACTGGTCACATCCATCTGCTTAACACAAATCAGCTGTCTGCAGCAGCTACTAATAGCTACATGGTCCCCTAAGGACACTTTAAAAATCTCTCCCCAAGTCTCCAGCACACTGTAACTCAATGCAAGGGCTCTGGCGGAGGATACAATTAGCGGCCTGGGACAACTTCTGCACTGATCGAATAGCCCATCGGATACTTACTCCTATTTAATTAGCGGTGATTAAATCAACCCCTGCTGGGGCTTGTGTTTCCAGGGGAGAGCAGGGCAGACGGAGTGTGTGTGGAGGACAAGAACCAAAGTAGAGAGGAGAAAGTGAGCTGGAACTCGAGCCTGGATCTTCAGCTTTTGTTCTAGACTTTGTTTCACTGAGTTAATGACAGATCAGTGACTGTGTGTGACTGTGTGTGGAATGTCCAGACCTGGAATGTCCAGACCAGTCCTGAAAGTGATACGGCTCTTTACATTTACATTTCAGTTTACGCTTCTCTTTTGGGTATCATCAGAAGTCATTGTGTCAGGGTTCCACATGCATATACAATGTATATAGAAAACCTATAAAACCCCTGAAAAACGGGATGCTTACAAAGATTAAGCTTTGTTTGAAGGGGATATAGGATGCTCGTTTTGCAAGTTGGTATTACTCTTGAGGGTCTTCATAAAATCTGTAACATACTTTGGCTAAAATTCCTCAATGGTTGTGTAAAACAACACCCTTTTTACCTTGTCACAAACAGCTCCAGCTCATTGAATGTTTCGAACTCAGACAGCCATTAAAAAATCTGGCTGTGTGATTTCTTTTCAGATTTTTGGAGCTGGCAGACACACTAGAAGCCTAACTAAATGCAAACAAAATATACATTCTGTCAGTAATTGCTCACCCTCATGTCGTTCCAAACTCACACGACTTTCGTTCATCTTCATAATACAAATTAAAATATTTTTGATGAAACTGGAGAGCTATCTGACCCTCTGAAGACACAACTGAAATGATCCCAGACCTGGAAATGTAGTAAATACATAAGTAAAACAGTCAATGTGACATTCATCAAAAATATCTTATTTGTGTTCCGAAGATTAATGAAGATCTTACGGCTTTTGACCGCATGAGGGTGAGTAATAAATAAAAGAATTTTACATTTGGGATGAACTAACCCGTCAATGATTTTAGTTAACAATATCGACACTGTTGTCTTTTTGACTTTTTTTATCACCTGTTTTGTTTTAGGCAATGTCTTTTTGACTGTCAAATAATTTTACCACAAAAATAACAAGAAGATAGGGCAGAACTTCTCAATATAAAATTGCCTGTGGTTAAGCACTGCCATCTGTTTAAGCAATGAAGCTGTAAGAATGAAATGTATTTGCACTATGGCTTAAAACATATGTGCCTTAAATATGGGGATGGTTTTGAAGTATCCATTGGAACCCGACTGATACGATGTTAACTGACAGGAATGTGTTTGCCACGGTTGGCATAGCATCTTGTTCTCATGGAGCCGCAGACTAGATTGAGTTTTCTCTTTCATTGTGTTGCTTTCTCAAAGTGAACACTCTTCCATTCTTGCTGCAAGAAGTCAACATTAAGAACTACAAGTGAGTAATCCATAATTGAACTCCAGTTAAAAGCACATTGTGCTTGTAACATTTGGTTTTGAGTGTTCTGAATCCACAAAGCAATAGCATGACGTACAGCCACTGCATATACGGTGTAAACAGAATTAAGTCTCAAAAGGTTTTGCACTAAAGCAATCTCTGCAAAGCCCCCAGAGCGCTTTCACCAGCAAGTACTGCCTGCAAGCCTCAGATGCAGTGCTGAATTGAGGTCTTTCATTGTTCACAAAAATGTACTCTGCTTTATGATCTCATATATAGGTGCACAGGCTTATGCATCAGATCTAAAACAAAAATAAAATACATGGCTGTATATATAGTGTGTATTTTGTCATGCATTTAATTTGACATTGTCAGCATTAGGCAACACTATTGCTCCCAAGCCAAAATATCTGTGGCTGCTTTAGATTTTTGTTTTATATATATATATATATATATATATATATATATATTTGTATTTATAAATGTTCATTTGTTACTTTATAAGCAGTTGATATGTCATTTTAATCTACTTTTTATTTATTTATGTATTTATTTATTATAGCTTTTGTCACAGTTTTTATATTTTTGTCATTAATTTCCTGTCAGTTTGATATTCTTACAATTTTATTAGTATATTGTAGTTATTTTCTTACATAAAAATAACATTTTTTGAACATACATAAAAATATGCACTTTATCTTTCTATTTGAGACTAGTTCTGTATACAGTCATATCTCCTTCTTTCTTCTTGGTATTTGAACAGCAATTACAAATTCAGCATCTCTCTCCCACAGGCTAGTTCTGCTGTTCCAATCAGATGGTTATCAGCCTTCTGATTATTCCATCACAGCCCTGATGAACCCCTGTCAGACTCTTAACAGTTCTGTCTCTGCTTAGTTGGGCAATAGGCAGTCATTTGTCACTTTGAATTGACTTCATATGATAAAGCGGATATGCAAAATGCTGGACTGCACAAATGAAGCACTAAAATATAATAATAATAATTTCAGTTTGCCATTCAAATTCTAACTCAGTATGCGCTATACGTGTTTCTGACATACAGTAAGTTTATGGAAATTTAGTAATAGTTTATTATTTTTGCATGTTATTTGTAAGCAAAATTATGTAAATTATGTCACCTGGTGGACTTTTGACAGCTCCAGGGATTTTGTGGGAACTACAGATTGTTCTTCTGCATTTTTTATTCCTGCTCACAGCCCACTGCATTACGAGTGTTGATGTTTTCCTACCTTTTTTGCCACGGCCCTTTTTATCTCTTGCAAGTGATGAATTTGCCCAGCAATTTAACCAGCATATTGTATGTAGTTTTTGCCATAATTTTATTCTCAGTGGTGTTCAGAATTGTGAATGACATCCTGAATTACAAAGTCTAGTCAATTTGAGTTTGCCGTGTAAGATTACACTTTAAAATAGGCAAAATATGGCTAAAAATATTAACAACATAAAACAGTACTGTAATTGCAAAAATGCTTCAATTTAAGTCCTCAAGAGCTCTGAGGGGTGGCAAATTAACATAAATTGATTAAACCGATAATCGTCTTAACAAAAGGGTATATTTGTAGTTATAGCCAAAAAAACATTGTGGGTCAAAATTATACATTTTTATTTTATGCCACAAATCATTAGGATGCCATTGGTGATAATGTTCCATGTAGATATCTAGTAAATTTCCTACCGTAAATATATCAAAAGATATTAGTAATGTGCATTTCTAAGGACTTCATTTGGACAAATTTAAAGGGATTTTCTCAGTATTTTGATTATTTTTGCACCCTCAGTCAGATTCTAGATTTTCAAACTGTTGTAGGCCAAATATCATCCTATCTTAACAAACCTTATTTATTTAGCTGTAAGATGATATATATATATCCTAATTTATTTTACCTTTTGTGGTCCAGGGTCACCTATCTGTTGCATGTGAGGGACTTTATGCTTTGGTAACATTATTTTGTGCCAATAAATAGCTTTGAATTGAATGTACACCTCGTTTATAAAAAGAAACCCTTACATAGTAAGTACTACTGCAAGTAATTATAATAATTATAAAGAAAACTGATTATGTTGAAGCCATGATGTTGTAGAGGAGTGGCTGTGGTGTCATGTACTGTTCCCACTCTCACTTAATTTTCTCTCCCTGATTAATTTCTGGTGTGTCCTCAACTGTCTCTGTCAATAAAAGCTAAAACCCAAAATGAAAAAAAGAAGCTCTAAACTGAGTAGAGTTGGCAAAGGTATTCATGCATGCATGCATTCAGAAAAGATTAGCTATTGCTGAAGCGGATGATGGTTGAATGCAAAGAGGCTTCATTGTTGTGTGTGAATAGGCTGCATTAGAAAACAAGCATTCACCAAACATTAATCTTAAGTAGAACAACGTTAAAGACTATGTTGTCTAGCTAGGTCATAGTTAGGGTTCTTTGCTAAAGTGATGTGTGATATTTAAAATACTTTCTTATCTCCAACCTTAATATGTAGGGACAGCAATAAATAAGCTTTTTGTTTGTTTGCTTATTGAAGTTGCACTGATACTATTATGATAGTAAAGCTCTGTGGAAAACTGTTTTGTGTTGACAGTAAAGTGAATTTTCCGCTTTCAGATAAAAAGATTATTTTATTGTGACAATGAAAAAGACACAAATCCATTTTTCTTAAGAGCAATGCTTCTTTCTAGTGACAGGCTATGAATTGCTGTGTAGACGTATATTCCGACGTGTAATTATCTTCATCTTTGCGCATTGACTTGAATTGAATAAGTGAGCCGCACATATCTGACGAATCACACTGGAGATTAAATCTGGGGGGGGATACAGCTGAGTAAGGGTTTTCTGTTGCGTTTTCTTATAGAAGAGCCCTGGATGTCATTTTTCAGTTCAAATGTTATCAATATTGTTGCATGCATGCACATGTTTATGCCTTAGACTCTGTATTTGATGCTTAAATATGCATTTATTTTTCCTTAATTTAAAAGACAGCATGAACTGTTAACATATCACAGTTCACTTCCATAATCTGATGTATTTCCAAGTGAATAAGGACAGTCAGTAACACTCCGTTGGGAATTGAAGGCCTACACATCAAAATGCCTTTAATTCCAAAGATAGAAGTTAAATACAACCCAGGACTGGGTCGAATATGGACAAATCCAGCTATTAGGTTGCTTTCAACCAACAGTTGGATTAAATGTTTAACCCAACCTCTGGGTTTGTCCATGTACAGTAATTTAACAATTAATCTGATGTCATATTGCCAATGCAAATTTGCAACATGGTGACCTTCCCCTTTTTGCAGATTGCAGTCATTAACACCTGTTTTCTTTATCAAATTAGCTTTTTTAATAGAGAGTCATTCTGCTTTGCTCTTGTCAGTGATTTTATTTGGCTGTATTTCATAGTGAATGTCACTGCAACACAAAGGCCACAGCATTCTGAATGTACTATATGAGGACTTGTGTGGGAGATTCTTCTTTTCTGAGCAGTGAGCAGGTGATGTGGTAATGGATATATTGAATGTACAGTGCACAAGAGCAAGGTCATCTGGAGAAGTGCTGTGTTGGTGTGTGCTGTGTGTTGAGGTCCCTCCATTAACACTGAGGGTGCTTGGCTTCCATGATACTTGCAAACAGAGAAATAAAACAATAGATTTCTGCAGATCAAAAATAGCTTCAATGTAATGGACAAAACCAACATGGCTGCTGTAGCACATTTCTCCAAATGTATAGTGCATCGTTGTTGTCTAACTCTCTTTTAACATACTTCAGTGGTGTTAGCAATGCAGTAGTTTAGGAAGGCCGAGAGTGAGTTTGTGTGTTTGCATGCTTGTGTAAGAATGCCTCCAAGCACAACCTTAGCCTGTTTTCACTCCACATGTGTCATATCATTTTGCCCTTCCTATGGTCCAAGGCTCTGTGTGGCTATGGAACAAAATTGCTGGAAAATGTATGCAAATAAGCTCCTTGTTTTATTCATAGAGCTGGAACCTGAGCTGTAGGGCAACCATTGTTTTTGATTACTATCAATATAAAGTCTCTTCCTGTAATTACAGTTAACAGCTACAATGCCTGTAAGGAGCATCTAACAAGGCCAAAGACCAGAAAATTTCACAGTGGAACTTTAATGAAATCACAGTGTTTTAGGGAAAGGAAGAGAGAGAAAAGTTGGTGGAATGAAAAAAAAAAAAGAAAAAGAAAAAGTGAAAGACATCACATCAGGTTTGTTGCCTTATTTCTGTTTTGGTGATGTTGAAGCACCCAGTGTGTTAATCTAATGTACAGTAGCAGTTGGGATATCAATGAGGGGTGTTGTACAGGACAGAATTCTGGTTATCATCTATTCTTTTCCTTTGTTATTTATTTTAAAATAAAAGTACAACTGTAAATGTATGTTAATATGTAAATTGGTTTTATTATTGAGGCTGTAAAGCTGAATTTTCCAGCAGCCATTACTCTAGTCCTCAGGGTCACAGGATGAGCATTTATTTGGTATAGAAATCTTTAGCGACATTACAAATATTACATTTGCTCTGTTTCAATGCATTAAAAGATCACTAAATAACTTGAAATTTATGTTTAATAACACAAATAATTGAATAATTATCATTTAAAGTTATATTTATTTCTTTATTCTTTATAATTTATAATTATATTGTTTCTTTATTTCTTTTTTTTTCATGGGCAATATGGGACTTTAATATATGTGACCCATGCTGGCAAAATGAGTCACAATGAGCACAAAAATGTGTTCTTTTTAATTTTCTCCATTAAAAATGATATAAGACTTGTTGGAACTGGACAAAAAGAAAGACACAGTAAAAAAAAAAGATGCAAATAAACAGCAGTTTAATCAAGAGACATTTTTTAAATGTTTGATTAACATTGAGACACATCTATATTAAGACCTACCGTAATGCATGGATCAAATATAATTTTACACATCAGATTTTTCCCCAACAATTTGCAAGCAGAGAAAAAGGTAGGTTACTCCTTTAACATTATACATTTAACATTACATTATAACTTGTTACACAATCCAACATGTTTAAAATTGAACTGGAAATTAGGTGCTGGGCGTCCGGCCAGAGGAGAACTGGACCC
>JAUCMT010000105.1:8162356-8172973 GCA_032357475.1 Enteromius thamalakanensis | reverse complement strand
AAGTTGCAGCCGTCTTTTTCTGTTTGCATGCGTTATTTTTAAAATGCAGTGCGTTGAGCTCTCTCGGCCACCGTAGTTTTTGGCTTCAGTATTTTTTTTATTTATAATTTTGTTAAATTTTGTTAAGACTTAAAAAAAAAACAATTCATTTTCCTTGGATGCTGTGATATCTTCAAAAGTAACTACATTGAAAAAGAATTCAGAGTTGTGTGAATTTTTATATGACCTCTTAGTTTTTCAAGGTATGAGATCTCATTGGCAAACTGTGAGGTCACAAAGATTGACCTCTGTTGCTCATGTTATATTTCACAGTGTTTTTTGTATTGAAGGCTATTCCCAGCTCAGAGCAGTAGTTGGTGCCGTGGGGCTCACTTCCTCAATAGATTAATGGAAGCACTCACATAATACAATAAAACTTCTCAATGTGTCTTTTACTTCCCTTGCCTCTTCCCAAGCCTGGGCTCCAAGAGAATAAAAGCAATAGGTTTGTGCGTCCAGGGACTTCGATACAGTCTATTAATTTCTGAGGGATGAAGAATGTGCTCTCATGTCTCACATTATGTCAATAACAATTACAAATAAATTTTCTATTCGGTGAGAGAGAAAGAGACCAGGCTAGCAGTCATTTCTGTAAGGGCTTCCAAGTAGCAAGTAGCATGGGATGCTTCAACTCATTAAAGCTAAAAGGACTCAATGCAGTGCAGATCAAAGCTTTGGAGAGATTGGTGCTGTGAGACTGAGATGAGCTGTGGTTAGGTTTAGTTTGCTTGGACTGAAGGTTATTCCTAGCTTAAAGTGATGGATGCTGATTTCAGAGCAACCTTGTTTAATGGAAGACACCCACAAGACTTGGCTCATAGTGACTATTACTCTGTCAGCACAAGATTAAAATGGAAAACAATAGGGCTGAGTGCCGAATGAGAAAATAAACTGCTTTAAGAAAAATGCGTTAAAAAATAAACTTTTTACTTCACTTGAGGATAGAATTCCAATACTCTGGCGTTTTAGAGGTTCAAAACTGGTTGAGACTTTTGAAAATGCTGCAGACCCTGTTTTCATTTAAAAATGTCAGCATTGCTTTACAGTGTAAACGAAGCAAAATAGAGACAACCGAGTAAACAATAACATCTTGCTCATTGTTGCAACCATAGATATGCAGTGGTAGATTCCCATCCCATCCCACCCTAACCTTAAAGCACGTAGAGCATCTATCTATGCATGGTTTCATCGGCCGGAAATGCCTGGACCTAAGTTAACTTCCAGTCTGTGTTACGTTATTGTAATGCACGTTTAAAAATCAAACCAGGGTGTGATTTTTATATCACTGTATTTCTGAAGGAAGACTCTCTCTAGAAAATGTCATTTTCATTTCATCCGGCATATAAGGCAGCATTTGTAAGCTCAGAGCTGCTTTGACTACAGCCGTTACCGGGGAAACCCCTCGTTTCTCGTCCTTAAAGCACATCTTGCTGGCACAGAGTGAGTTTGCATTTTTAGTGAATGTTTTGCAAATAACATAATTTCGAGAGGAACGCTTGACGAAATAATCATGCACGGCTGGCGGCTCATCTAATCATTCCCTTGTTAGCTCGCACCCAATCGATTCATTTCCCCTTCACTATAAATATTCCAGCTTTCATTTCACCTGCATCTCGCTTTGTGCATCCCACCTCCGCCCCTTCTCCACCTTTTCTTTCGATTCACGCCTTCGGGGGGCAGTCAGAGATCGAGCCGAACACTGAACTCTTGCCCACGCTAGGGTTTAAACTAGGGCTGCACGATATTGGGAAAAAATTACATTGCAATATATTTTTTCCTGCGAGATATATTGCGATGTGTACAAATTAGGGGTGGGGATAGATTATTTTTTAGTTGGTTAAATTAAGATATTAATGCATCTTTTACAAAATTTTAAGATATCTCAGAGCAAGATATTTTGAGTAGAAGCATTTCAAACATACATTTTAGTCTGGGACTAGCTTAAGCCTTGTCTGTGAAACCAGGAGATTATGATATTCTTATTCAGTCTTACTGCACATGGCATTTTAAATAACATTTATTTTGTGCAAAATGTACTTTTTTTAATCATTATATTAACAGGCTACTTTTTAAAAACTATTACGCATTTTAAAAAGTGCTCTTTGAGTATACAAAAGACTACAGAAATAGTCTTGTCTTTGGCTGCATTCAGACTTAAGCACAGATCTCTTTTCCATATATCAGATGTTTTGCTCTGCTCTGAAAACATAACTGATGGTGTGTTCATCAGTTTTGTATAAAATCATTAGAAAATGCAAGCGCATTTATCCGCAGCCGCAATCAGACGCGCTAGTGACGCGCAAGTCTGTCAGCGCGCAGGTTTTGTGCAGCTAATACCAATGCGATCCAAACGGTACATGAAGATCACGGACGACTGGTGATAAGGATCGAAGCTCACACGTACAGTAGTTTAGAAAACTAGTCCCGTCCGAATAAGGCTACAGTGTAATGTAATGTGTTGGCTATACATCTGCGCTAAAACTCGTGTTTACTGTGTGCTACCGTTCTCTTAATACATCATAGGCTGCTACTCTTTACATCGTATGCTCCGGCGATGTAGCTATCGCTCACGCGCACGTCGCAATGTCGATGTCAAAGCAGATGTTTATGTTTTGTTGTTGAAACAACATCTAGATACCTAGGGTTGTACGTGTATAAATGGTCATGTGACATGCGTTTTAGGTTGTGTAGAGTAAACGGTGAAATGCCAGTGTAAACAAGGATCGTTTTCAATCTAGAACACTTTTAAAAGTGTTTTTAGTTTTAAAACTAAAATGCACTATTGTAAATGGGGCCTAAAGATCAGAGTTTTAGATAACACTTTTAAGTAGGGAAGATCCCTGTCAGCTTTTTACATTTATCAGCTTTTTAAAGCTGGCTTTAGTAACTTTCCATTGAAAGAAGTTGGCAACACTGGTGGCACAGCTCAAATTAAGTAGCGCTGTTTCATTCCACTTTTGGAGCATAAACATTGAACATTTATCAAACTATTATTGTTACATATCAAATAATTATTTTGCAAGAATTATTGTTATTAGCATTTTATCAACTACCCCTAATTGTCCTCTTTGACTTACAGTACAACTTCTTTCTGTTTAAACTGGCGCAAGGTATTACAGTTATCGCCGGGCTCTACTATATATATCTATTTTGCATTTACTTCAGCATCAGGAAGACCAGGACAAAAATGGACCTTTAGAAATAGCCAGACGGTGTACTGCCCCACAGCTGATCTTTCACACACACATTTCCTCTTCACTGGGTTAAGGAGGGAAAAATAGATGGGCCAACCATCTCTGCAATTTTCCCCTCGGCTGCCCGTTCTCACTGTCTGCCCTGCAAGGTCTCTCACTAATGTCACCTAGTCATTACTCCAGCCAGGAAATGTCACCGTAGACACCGCAGCATTCGGTAGTATGCCTCTGATGGCTTCTCTCCAACATGATTATCAATTAGTAATGATGTGGCAAATCACCCTAACGGACAGAGCAAGAGATAGAGAGAGAGAGAGTTTGGCAGAGAGGGAAATGTTGCGGGAGAACTTGCTGTCTAATTCATCGGGCTGGGAGCTGCTGGTGGCAGGCTCATCTTTCACACAAAGCGTTAGCACCTACAACACTTGCCTCTGTCTCTCTTTCAGTATCCATCCCATGTTTTCTTCCCCGTCTGTCTGCCCGCCTTAGATTTTTCTGCATTTTTCTCTGTGTGCATATATCTGTCCCGGGCATCCTTTGAGTGTTGTCTGATGTTCAGAGCATCAGAGAGGGAGGCACGCAGTCACACTTTGAAGACTGCAACATCATGAAATATTCATAGCTTTTCTGTTGAGCACTATGTCTGCGTGGTTTCTCATGAATGTGTGTGTGCCTGTGTGTATCTGTGAGTGCATGGCACGTTTTCTGCTCCTGCTGATTTGAATTGCAACACCTTTTTATTTACACAAAAAGGGGGCCAACTGTTACTTCTGTGTTCTGTAGTTTTTTGGGAGGGTAAACATCAAGTGCTTCTCCTGCATTTATTTAAACTATAGAAAAGGGGCCACTATCCAGATGATACCAGTGCAGAGTTTTGTGCCTTGGTGCAGCTGATGATAAAGAAAGCTAAATATAACAAATTTTTTTTTTTTAATATGTATGATTTTTAGCAATTATTGATTAAAATTATTGATTCAGATGGGTTAAGTAAGATGACAGGTAATATATATATATAATTATGTTATTTATAGGTATATACACATTTATCATTCATGATATACATGTACTGATCAAAATGTATTTAAAGGTTTAACACAATACATATACATACACATTTAATACATGATATTTATATATATATATATTCAAATATCATATTTATTATGAATGAATTATATACATTATTAATAGGGTCCTTTTTTCTCCTTTTATTTACTCCTTATATTTATTTTATCTTTTGTGGAATTTCAGAACTAAAATTTAATAGAACATGTGAAGTAACAGTTTTGTTTTTCAGCAGAATGTCTCTTCCTCTTTTGCTCTTCACTCTCACTCATTTTCCTCATGTACTTCATGAGTGTGTAGTTGCTATTTTCACCCTCACATTCATCCAACCCATCCTTTTAACACTTAGCATTGCACACGGAACAAAATCCCAACTCACTAGAGGGCCAATCCATAGTATTTTAAAGCAGAGGCAGCAAATCGGGATTATTTTCCTCTTTCTCAGCACTCGCTGGAGGAAGTGGAGGAAGCCCTTGATGTGATCCAACATTACGTTCTGTTGGAATTATACACAGTGGTTTTTGTTTCATACATGACCTGAAAGCTGAATAAATAAGCTTCCCATTGATGTATGATTTGGATGGATAGGACAATATTTGACCGAGATAAAACTATATGAAAATCTGGAATCTGAGAGTAGAGAAAAATCTGAATGCTGAGAAAATCACCTTTAAAGTTGTCCAAATGAAGATCTTTGCAATGCATATTTCTAATCAGAATTAGGTTTTAATATATATTTGGTAAGAAATTTACTAAATACCTTCATGGAACATAATTTTTACTTACTATCCTAAGGATTTTTGGCAAAAAAGAAAAAATCTATAATTTTGACCCATACTATGTATTTTTGGCTATTGCTGCAAATATATCCCAGCGACTTAAGACTGCTTTTGTGGTCCAGGGTCACACATCTTCAATAAAACAGCATTATAACCTACTTGATCTCATACAGTTCTTTAGCTATTAATGTACCTGTAGCAATGAAGTGACCAAAAGGAATGTTAAAAACTGGACTTTAGCTAATGATTTGGTTTGCCTTTGAGGAAAAGAGCTTCAATTTCAAACATGTTATCAATCACGTCTGCTTAGCTGTTCTCATTTTACCAGAGGATGCTGATATAATTCACACTGATATGATTTCAGAAGTGATTATGGATCTTTTCTCTGAGTTTTTCTATGTGTGTGTGTGTGTGTGTATGTGTCCTGTCAGGCAGTGCCTATGACAAATTCCATCTATCCTAACACAGTCCCGCTGGTTAATTGGAAAGACAAGTTTGAAGATATAATTTGGCTCGTCTGGTAATCAGCATCTTCACTCCGAAGGACTGCAATTACATTCTTCTTGCCTAGTGCTTCAGTGTACAAGCCATTAGTCTTATGTGCCACTCTGAAAACGATCGAGGAGTGTTTGTGGTTGTTGCGATTTCATGCGAAGGTGTTATCTGTATTTTCTTAGGCTTTATTGAAATTATTGTATTAGGAAGGTGTTACCACTTGTAAAATGATTTTGCAAAGACAAAAGCATTACGCTATTTTTGTGGCTTCTACGTCCTGGAAAAAGATTTAATTTAAGACATCTCACACCAGCAATTGTCAGAACTGAGCTTGGCTCGAACCCCTCGTACCCTCCTGGAGCGGGAAGGAGTGAAACTAGGCGGGAGAAGGGGCGTAGGAGGGAATGCGAAACGAGATAGGGAAGGGAAGCAAGTGAGTTTATTTAAGGAGGAGGCTTGTAGTTTTGATTGAACGGAGTAGAAAATAGGTTTATGCGGTGCCAGCCGTGGGGGAATCATGCGTCGACGTTCCTCCCGGAACTGGTTTAACAACATCACATGTTTTCTGCAGAAAAAAAGAAAGTCATACGTAAATAGTGGCCAGATTTTCATTTTGGGTAAAGTATATTATGCACTTTTATCACATAATTGAGGTACTGTAATTATTAGTATGTGAATGTAATCGGAAGATGCTAAATTAATTGTGTTGTATTATATGGCCACTAGCCATGGGCTTTTTCAATTTGATATGGTTGATATGTTTTCTTCTGGAGCAGAAGTGGATCAGTGTTTGCTGAATTACCCACCATTTAGATGCCATCTGCGTGTCACTGTACAAATATGGGCATATTTTTCTCATTCATTGTTGTTTAGCATATTTTTGCTCATGTTTGAATACACAGCAGATCTGATGACAAATTGAGGCAGAAACATTGTCTATTTACAGTGCAAACATGCTGATTCAAGCCTGTATGACAAGTTAGTGGCTGATAAAATGCTGAATATGATAGGGTGCTTTGAATGTGACCTTTGCCCTCATGATCACTGCCCATGTAAATGATGTAATAGTTGGAATATCTTGTACTTTACAGAATCATACTATACTAGTTTCTCTCTTTAAACATATGCTTTGGTTTTCTGGCTCACTGAGACAATCAAATCTAGATCTGTGCAGTACCATCAGGGGACAGATGTCTGGAGGTAAAGATAGATGAACCGAGGTTGCCTTAAAGTTCATATATGATTAACTTGCCAGAGAGCTTGTCCTATAGATGCCATATAGGAAAAAGCATGTGGGCGTGCATTTTTTCTTATTAGTAGTAGTAGCAGCAGTAGTATTGTGTACACTGTATATGTAATTTGTGTATTAAGGGTGTAACGTTACATGTATTTGTAGAGAAAATTTCGGTTTTGTACACGTGCCGAATAAATCAAAATTCCAATGCTGTTTTTATGCTCTCTGATGTGATACTACAAATCAACGTATAACAGCTCAGTTCAGACAGCAGTGCAGAGCGTGATCACTCCTTTCTCTTTATTACTAGTTTTAATGCAAAATATATATGAATGAACATCTCACCCCTCACGTAATTGCTCAATTAGTGCTTCAACCATGGTAGGACATCATTACAACGGCTGATAAACAAAATGTCACGTAGCATTTAATTTACCTCAGGGAAGTCATCAGCCAACATTTGAACACCACTGTATATACAATAGCAAATGAAAAATGGCCAAGCTAACGTTTAACTTTTTAAAAAGACCAATAGTTGCTACACATTAATGTAGAAATCCCAGCTGTGGTGAGTGTGTCCTGGTGTCTTATATGTCTATTGATGGCAAAATGAAATGACTTTCAGAGTGTAATGATTAGTGACTAATCGTCTGACTATTATTCCAACTAGTTTAAGTTGGATAAACTGTAGGATCGGCAGATGGGAATCTCAGCAAGTGATATGTCCCAAGGCATGTCCCAGTTCAGTGGTGTTATGATCCCTGACAAGACTAGAAGCCTGAGGAGGTGATAATATCTCAAAAGGCATCATTAAACTTTATTGTGCTCTAGGAATTCTGCAAGCTGTTTGTTCCATTCTATCTACTTCACATCTTTCTTTTGAATAAAATTCTTAGCCAAATGGTCAAAATGTAATTCCTAGTGTATGGAAAAAATTATTTCCTCTGAAATTCTACATTTCTATTTAAGCAAGTCTTTATCTGCATCCATATGCTATGAAAATGGGTGTATTGTGCTCTGTGAAAAGTAATATACAGCATATATATGCTGTGAAACAGGGATATCAAAGAGGCAACTTTCCATCTTATTTTTCCACGTGTGATTCCTCTGTTCACATTTGGAGGAAATTCTGTGCTAATGGTAATAAATCTGAGGCAAGGGTGACACAGATGAGAGAGACTTCATAGGAGCTGCGCACTGGTCGACTCTTTATTGCTCATGTGTTCTGTGGGTAGCGCGACAAGCGGAACGGCTGGCTAACATTGATGGATGCCTGGGCGGTGCTCCATTATTTCACCTTTTCAAAAAGCATTTGAGAGGCGGCCCGTCATAAGGCCAGCTGGGAGTCATCGCAAGCTACACGGCTCAGCCACATCCTCTCAATGTCAGTACCCAAGAGTTTGTGTGTGTGTGGGGGGGGGATTAAAGCTAGTGGGTGTATTTATTCCACCAATAAAATATACCATCTAAATCGAACAGTTGATGATGTGGTCAACCCACAAAACTTTACATGCAGAATTATGCAGAAATTTCTGCCCAAAAATATCTGTGCAGAAAACGCAATAAAAATATGCAAATTCTTTCTGGGCCATCAGCCTGAGACAAACCATGGGCACACTGTACAAATGTTAAACTGCTGAAGTCATAATAAATATATTTTGTTTATGACCATGAATTTTGAAGCTTTAAAAAGTTGTGAAGGGAAAGGACATTTTTTGCTGTGCTTTTCAGTTTCACTGTTGCTGATATGATTAGCAAGTTTTAAAAACTCCTGCTGGCTGCCCAGTGGCAGAAATAATCAGACTCTTGGGTATAACACAGATAGACACAAGGATGACTTTGTTCCTGGTCTGTCAGTGTAAGTGTCAGTGTCTTTTTTTTTTTTTTTTTTTTTTTGCCAACCTGCTGTAATACAAAATATCAACAGAGGCAGCAATCTCTAGATGTATGAGAATGAGTAAAATTAAGCATGATGATGAATCAACAGTACGACATTAATTTCTCAATGCCCTTCTCCTGCGAACGTTGTTTATGGGTTTAACTCAATTTGGAGAGGAGGAGATTGCAAAGGCCATTTTTCAGCTGCAATATCATTAGTGCAACATGACAGCAATTACACGGGACGCTTAATCCATAACGGGGGGTGCAGGCAGCAAACAGCACTGATAGAGAGCCAAAGTGCTGCTGTGTCACGTTAGCA
Source organism: Enteromius thamalakanensis (assembly GCA_032357475.1). Classification (NCBI taxonomy): domain Eukaryota; kingdom Metazoa; phylum Chordata; class Actinopteri; order Cypriniformes; family Cyprinidae; genus Enteromius; species Enteromius thamalakanensis. Next base: position 8,163,967 of record JAUCMT010000105.1, on the reverse strand, counting down.
ACAAGCTTTTTGCTGTCTAGAGTCAACACACAAACAGGCAAAAGAGAATAACTCAGTATAAGTAGTAATGCTACTGACTTGTACTGTTTCCAACAGGTAGAAGTGTGACAGGATGCTACATTACTGTATTTTTTGTCGCATTTTATTTTATAGCATAGGCTGTCAGCATGCTCTGTTATTTTGTTATATATAATAAAGACGCTTGTTTACTAAAACTATTCAACATCAAATCAATTTTGAGGTAGCTTTCATGGTTGTTCATCATCTAAATTAAGCATATATTCAATTTCATGTTAAATATACTAACAATTCTGAGTAGCTTCCACACTGAATAACAATATGAAGTCATATTTTGTTTTGTACAAATTTCAATTTTCAGTACTTCTTATATTTCTTCATTACTGCCCAAGAGCGTCACAGTTTGTGGCTTCCCCTGTCTTGCCCTTACGGGTGCAACAACATCAGCAGCCCAAGCGAAATTACAAGCCACATGGCTTTCTCAAATATTTATAAGGTCACTTGACACACACATACAAGAACAGAGGAACTTGCCTCCTCTAAGGTCCCTCTCCCTAGACACCGATCGCATTTCATGGAGAGACCCTCCATTGTAATTTCATAGTTGTTCTTAAAAACAGAAATAAATAAATAAAAAGGGTTGACATTTCTATATTTATATCTCTTTAATTGATTCTCTCCGCACACACAAATCCCTCAGGGTACGGTAATCAGGAGAGTTGATCAGGCAGAACTGCGAAACACAGCCGAGCAGTGACCCGTGCTGAGCCTCGGCTGACTGAGAGAGATAGAGACCAGTGTTATCTCATTCCCCAGTTAGTCCTTCTGTTCTCAGGAATGACATGATAAGGCTTTATTGACCACTCTGCTTTCGGCTGAGCATGGCGCAGAGGCTGTAGACAAAAGATAGTCAAAGCATATGCATGTAATGTTATTTTTTGTGATTTACTCTAAATACAGTAAAATCGTTTTTGTCTTCTAAATGCTGTAAACATGATGTCATTGAAAGACATACGCGATCAGATTTCACAGCTGAATTTTCTTACTATGACTGTCATGTTGGATTATGTGCATTTGAATTAGTAGTTGCTAAAAACCAAATTTGTGTTTGTCTCTTTTCTGTGTAGGTTTAAAACGCTGCTACACATGTGATGTCTGCAGTGTCACACTGAATTCAGTGGCACAGTATCATGCACACCTGCAGGGCTCCAAGCACCAAAACAAGTAAGTGCCAATATGCACCTCGATTTATACAGTATGTGTTTTGGGATTTTTGTTTAATAGCAATAAAATAAAATAAAAATTAGACAAGTTAAAGTAAAAAAAATGCTAATAATAAAATTAAATATTTTTTGTAAATAATTATGTAAAATAGCTAAATTAAACCTTGCGAAAAATTTCACATGCCAATATTGATATTATCCATCTAAATGCTCAAATTTATTTAAAGCTGCTTGAACTCAGTACCATTTTATTGCATTTTAATATAATTAAGCAAAATAGTATGTGTGTGTGTATATATATATATATATATATATATATTAGGGGTGGGCATAGATTAATTTTTTTAATCTAGATTAATTTTCAAATTAA
>JAUCMT010000105.1:8143917-8159215 GCA_032357475.1 Enteromius thamalakanensis | reverse complement strand
CCCTTTTCAGAAAGTTTTTCAAACCAGAGGTGTGAAAAAGCACTCCTGAAACAGGGGGGTGTTGTGACCCTTTAAAGCTGGTTATACACACATAAGCAAGTGACCCATGATACAAGTGTTTGCGTACATGTGATTTCCTGATTAACATAGAAAAGACAGATGATAAAGCAACAACAGTACCTATGGGATGAGGGTAGAATAAGAAAGAGGTAAAAGACTTATTCCTCCCCTAGGCAGTATCAATAGGTCAAGCCATGGCCGACAGGCTCATTACCATCGCATCACTACACTCCTGTCGCAACATCTATCAAATAGCTTACAATTACATGAACAGCATGCTTACTACATACAGAAACATACCTTTCTTTATCCCCTCATCAACAAACACACTCTTCCTCTTAGTAACTGCTACTGTTGTTTTATAAAGTATGCTTCAGATCTAATGACATTCTGATGGAGAACATTTACAGTATGTTGTTCTTACAGATGTAAAGATCAACTTTTCATAATAATATGAGAAAATGAGATGTAAGTTGTTACAATTGAAATGTTAAAATGTAACGATTTATAACCATAATCTGATAATAATAGAGATTTAGGCTTTCAGTTTTTCAGCACATGGTATCAACTGCAGAAAGATGATAACAAAGACAATTAGCTTTGACTGTTTTTTTATTGCAGTTTTTATTTGGTACAAACACCTTTTCATTTAAACCCTGTCATTATTAATTTGTTTTGTAAACGTTTGCCTGAACATGTAATCAGAGTACAATAAAAAGACTCCCACAAATGCTGACTACAAATCTCAATTTACTAGCCGTCACAAACAACAACTTAAAGGTTATGAAAGTGCCCATAGAATACATCAGGGATGCCGTCTGTCTCCTCACTGTTTTTCAGCTGAAGTGATTAAAGGTGCTGTTCAGTACATTAAACGGTACTCTGTAAGACGTCTGCCTTATAACTTGTCATCACCGTCCCCCTCCTCCAGCCATCTTTTACCCCAAGCGCTGCTTTAACCCTGCTGGTTAATGAAATTCTTTCCTCTTGGTCCCTCTACTGTCTATCATCTTATTCCCACTACCATTCTCCTGCTCGGCAACCTTACAGCCAGGAGGATATGCCTCCGTTCAGACCTGACAGCTCTTTGATTCCAGTTTCATACTGTCTGCAACAAGCTATTTGCCTTCAATCTCACTTGCCCCATTTTCCAAACACCATCTTGGCTGATTTGTTTGTCTCGCACAAGAAGTAAGCTCCCTAGGGTAATCTTGATTTTTCGGAGTAAAATAAACATGTCTACACTCCAAGCGCCGATAAAACATGAGGTATTGATTTTGTTACAGTCTGAACAAATAGCCTAAGACAGTCTTCAAACAAAAGTGTTTGCTTTTGGCATCATATTGTGATGAGACAAGATGAGGACTTATTTTGTGTGACAGAAGATAAAAACAGAGACAGAAGGGGAGCATGGAGCTTTTTATTTTTTTGAGGTTAACGATATTTCGGTCACACTGTGCTTAAAAAACTATATAAAAGTAAATTGTTAAATTTACAAAAGTTAACGTTAATGTGATTTATATCATGCCGGATGACTGTTGCCATTTGAGAAATTGAGATTGATTTGATGCAGTGAACAATTCTCCTTTCCACTTAACTAAGATACGCTACTTGTCTTGACAAATTATTAAATAATGTGAAGGAAAAAATGTTTAATAGCGACTCTGTTGAACGGTCCTGGTTCAGCAGTAAATTAAAAGGGTAAAACATAGCATTACACAATGAAAGTCGGTGAACAAGAAAAAAGCAAAGTTGAACATACAGTACAGGTTAGAACAACATCATGAGTAAATGATGACAGAGTAAATGAAACTCAAATGAATCGCATCTATTCGATATCACAGGGATGCTGTAGCCCCATTTTAACATTTATTGATTTAGGACTTTTATTCATAGCAGTTCAAAGTGTAATTATGTATATATTTTATCAGTAGGCCTGTGTGTTCCCTCAAATCCTTGACCTTGGTGTCGATCGTGCCATTATCTACCAGTTAACCTACAGAAACATGCCTTTAAATGTGACATTGAAAAACCTGCTGTGGCATTTTGGATTCCTTAAAAATTGTATTTCATCTTGAAAAGCCATCCTTTGTGTAGACTTGTTTGTTTTATACAGACACAGCTGATTCATCCATTTCATTATTTCTTTGAAGAGTGAAAGTGTTTCCCATCAGCATGTCAGTGATTTGTGGGTTTGTTCTCCTTTTTCCCTCCTCTGATTTGCATTTTCTTTTCTTTTATACACAATTGGTTGTCTTGAGAAACGTCAAATAAAAACTTGACCTCAGAATGCCAAGGTTCCTTTTCATGGGCTTTTTGCTTTATTTTGGAAAATACAGTAAAGTGGAAGTAAAGATAGGAGAAAAACAACTTGAACTCGCTTTGATGAGCTAAAATCGACAAGAAGACATGGCTCTGACACATTGTTTTCTACCTGCTATCATTTACAGGTAGTGTATTTATACTGTAGATCACTATGAGATGCACTCTTAGAAATAAATGTAACAGACTTCAGTTCTCCATAGAAACTTCTAGTCCAATGTTCTTAAAATAAAAAAAAACAAAGGCTTTACGTTTTATTATCATTTTACATTTTTGCAACACAATAAAACCTAATATAAATAACAAAATATATAATTTAATCAGTTTATTCATTATTATTTATTGTTAATATGAAACTCATGTCATTCCTGCCTGTGGATTTCTTGACTTGAAAAATCCTAAATAAGCATTTAAATCTGTGAAAACCAACAGCGTCATCATCCAACAAAAATCTGCACTAAGAGAAAATCTTATATTTCTATTGACTCAATTAAATAATCTTTAATTCATGAAAACAATTATATAATTTAATATGTACAGTATATGACTAAAATGTTACAGTAGCCCTTTACTGTGGGCTGATCCATTCTGAGGACCCTACACGTGAAGAGCAGCATTTAACATACACAATCCCACAGCTTCAATGCAAATTGTATGCCCCAAGTGCTGCCTCCATTTTACATCACAGCTGCAATTGCAGAAGATCATACCATGACTCTTTGATGTCTCTATCCTGAGACACCCACCCTCCACTCAGAAGCATAATAGGGAAGCTGCTTGAGCATTGCCTCGGGAGAAGAATGAATCACCACTATTGCAGCGCACTCACTTTCAGGGTCCTGCTGCCTGAGTCCTGCTCATACAGAGGTCTGGGTAATTGAAGTCGCACAAGAAAGACCCAGTGGTCAATTTTAGTAGGAACTGAAAGGTCTCAGAATCAAAAGTACAATGTCACCGTGACATTTTTGAAGGTTTTGTGTCATTTAACACTTTATTTTCCTCACAAAGCTGAAAAGAAAAGAGCCCTGTTAAATGTATTTGTCTCAATCGCTTTGTACTGTAAGTAAAATCACAAAACACAGCACGGGTGAAAATCGGAACCGTTCCATCATATTTAAGTTCAGCACTTGAAAACAACACCAGAGGGAGGAATGAATGTAAGGTGGGAGGTAGAAGGTGGATGGAGGTCAGTGTTGGTTTGGCAACAGCAATTTCATTTGAACGTGGGCTCTAAAGCTGTAAAGCTTATTATGTAAAATTTTGCTCCAGGCCACTTCATTTGGCTTAATTTGGGATGTGAGCACTGTAAATTATTAACAACGGATGGCATGTTTAATACGGCTATTTTAAGAGGAGTGGCAACAATTCAAATACTGTATGAAAACCTCATGATGGAGGTAGGCCTGTGTCTTCTGCCGAGTAAACTAGTGAGTTTGCCCTATTAAGAAATCAGCAACATCTCTCGAAAGTAAAATAAAGCTTACGTTTGTCACAAAGTAAAAGAAAGCACACAATCAGATTTGGCCAAAAATTTGGCTGCCGATAAAACCACAAAAAAACTAATGAAAACACATTGAAATACACATGGGATCTGAATTGCATCAGCAACTGCATAAATATACACTGTTTGATCTTGCTTTTTACATTTTGTCGAATAATTTCCATTGAGACCATTGCCTATCCAGGGTTTAGCTTTGTTGTGCATTACAAGTTTTTTAGGTGAAAATACTAAATGTTATTATAGAGTGAGTGCTGCTAGCTTATTCTACTTGCTCAGGCAACATTTTTCACATGGAAGTCTTTAATGCTTTTTTGGTCTTTCTGTTAGTGGGTCTTGGTATATATAATAAAAACAACCTGGTTTTTACATGCCTTACTGCATGTTTAGCCATAGTTTTAAAGAGACATTTAAGCAATTATGAAACAATGTGAAAAACAAGTTATTGCCAAAGACTTCTCATTCACTGTATCAGGAGACGCATAGCTGGTGGGGAGGTCTTTCTTGATTTCACTGAGCCGGTTTAAAGAGATTGTGTATTGCAGAATTTATTTGAATAACCCTCTGAGTCCTGGCATTTGGAAATGAAGGATGGTTTTAGTGCTGAGGCCTGAAATGCAAATTGCCCTTTGAAGAGGCATCTGGGGTATTTCATTACTATGGCAAAGATAAACAGTCCTCTCCCTCTCACTGTATCAAGTGACCTGAACCTCAGCAGAGTCCTTCGAAATGTCACACAAAGTGGTGTTTTTGCAGGGTTTTGTATCCGTTCTTTGGCTTATGACGGCGTTAACAATAATGGGGTGCATCAAAGATTAAGGTTGTAATTAAAGCCCTGAAGTGCTCTCACTGGGGATGTTATTGCTCCATGCAATCAGTTCCAGTGTTACTCTAACCATGTGCTTAATGTAACATAATTAGCCATCAGACTAACTTTTTGTGGTGTGCCTAACTTTTTTCTAAGGTGCACCAGCACAAAAAGTTAGGTGCACCCAAATTTTCAATATTGACATGTACAGTACATGTAAATGATTAACTAACACCGTGTTTACACTGAACGAGACCATTGTCGCACCTGACTGCAACAACTAAAGGCTGCATTTGCACCGCAGCAGAATACGGTTGTCAATCCTGTTTTTGAGCCCTTTTTTATGTTATACCACAACCATGCTGACAAGTGTGCCTTGACTTCAGTCTCCTTAGCTCTTACAGCACATTATTGGCTTCTACATGGCTTCCTGACCAAACGTTATCTTGGTTGTTTGGGCAGTAACATCTGGGTAGATACAGCCTCTTGTTCTTGATAGTTTAATCAGCAGTGAACTCAAATGACTTCAAGGAATGTTCTTTGTGCTTGTCCTTGAGTGTCTTTAATAATGAACCCTTACAGCTGTGAAATATCCATAAAAAGAAATAGTTTAATTTTTTTATGATACTAAAACTTGCAAGAAACTTGCACAAATTCCAACATAAACTGATTGACAACATTTCAAGGTTTCATCCGTGGGTTGTTGACCTTATTCGTTTTGTTTTGTACTCTGAGTTCAAAGCCATAAAATATTTACTGACAACCAGAAGACAAATAACACCAATTTTCTAATGTGTTCGACTTGAAGATTTGTCTTTTGCAAGGGCGAAAGTCACTTATCAATATTTCAATGTAAATATTTAATGAGATGTTAACATGGTTTACAGGATATAGAAATGATTCAGCAAATTACAGGCTTCAAGCATAATTTCCCTTTCATCTTTTACTTTGAGAACTAAACCTGTTTTTTCTCTATGGCTGCATTAGAGTCAGAGTTATGGTAATGTGTAATGACATAACACCTTCATGTTTCCACACAGCACATTATCATCTTTTGTTCCAGTGAAATTTTTCACAGCCCTGTGATGAAAGGGGGAAGTGGATAGGTTCTTATGTGTGGAGTGTGGGGTACATTTACTGTGTTTTGACTTTAGACTTTAACATTTAAATCTAGCTGATATAGACACCGGATTAAACGCCAACCACTCCAAGCCCTAAAGCTGAGCTCTGAAAGGTTTTAGAAAAAAATGACAGGGTTGGATAGGTGAACATTTAAATGTTCCTACATTAAAGCGCTTCTCAACTGCAGTGACCGTAATATCCTCTTGTATCACCTGAAATTCTTTTTCTTTTTCCAGCCTAAAAAATCAGCTGTGTGTCCAGTGAACCAACAGGAAAAACAAGATGATTGGATTGATGTCAGACAAGCTGTGATCAGCTTGCCCAGGATTTTCTGCCTCTATTCTGTCCTCCCTCTCTCGCTCTCTCTCTTTACTCTGTTGTCATATTCTCAATTGGACTGCAAAAGAAGATCCTCTTAAAGTCAGCCTTTAGTCATCTCAAACCCTTCCTCTACAGCAGCTCTCCTCCTCGTGACTCATAGACAGACATCAGGCTCTGAATCTCTGGAGGAGATGTGACTTCATCCAGTGACACCCATCTGGTACTTATTCTGTTATCGCGCCAGAACTTTATAAAGCTAATCTCAGTCAGTTATTGTGTGCATGACTGAATACTGTATTCGTTGTCACTTTCTCAGCTAAGCAATATTTGTCCAAAATCTGCCAAATTAATAGTTAATAATCATAAAAACGAACATAAAAAGAGAATGCAGTCTATAGAAACTGTCCACATTTATTTTTATGTCTCTCATTTTTAATGCAATAGTTGTTGTTTGTGAGCAAACAATACACGTTATACAAATATCTGTGTTTTTGGCCTATGAGTATGGGTATTTGGGGCAGGGTTCTAATAGAAAAAAAAAATTAATGTGTTTGTTGTATGTATGTGTGATCTCTAGATTGCTGTTTGATAAATGGGCATTCGAGAATATTTGTAAGTTAATGTGAGCCTATTCAGATTTCCAGTTTTTAATACATTTTTGACATTTTGAACAGAATGATGTTATAAAGGTCTTCAGGAGAAGATCGAAAAGCAAAGATGAAGCAGCTAATACTTCATATGGTTGTCCGTCACTCATTTTACATGCCTGTTTGCTTTTACATGTCACAGAGGAAATGAGATGTGTATGAAATTGGTATTTGATCATTCGAACAGTATTTTTAAAAATATTATTTTAAAGATAATAGTTATTCAAAGGTCATTATTCATTTGCACTACCTTTGTTTTTATTTGTTATAAAAGTAACAAAATGGAATTTATGACTTTTTTTTTTTTTTGCACAGCTCTTTGAAATACTTGATTGGTCAATTTTTGCATTCCAATGTAAAATATTTCTTCATAACTGCTAGGTATGCATTGCTCTGTGCTCATGGTCTGTTTCTTGGTTGTCTTTACAAGTGAGCTAATAGAGAGATTTAAACCCAGATCAACAAATATGTGTGTTAATGTAAGTACAGTTACATCGTCATCATTTCAAAACAAACTCTTATAAACTTATATAAGACACCTGACAGGGTTACATTTTTGGTGATAATGGTTGACTGCCCATTATCCCTTCCCTATTTTACACTCTATATAGAAAGATGTCAATATTTATTCCTTCAAGAAATAGCGAAATCTTAAATGATACATAACGTGAAGAAACATTTTTATCAAAGCCAGATCTTTAGATCAAAACATAACATATTTAGCTAAGCGTGGTCGAACATTATCGGTCATAATGTATATAAAGATTTTAATATAAGCGCAATTCAGTGCACAAACAATCACCGCTCCGTCACAAAGATGGAAGTATCCATGTATGCATTGGAACTAGTGTGTGTTCCCTCTAAGAGAGCAACTTCCTGTTCTCTCCCTCTGGGTCATGTGATCAACTGTGTCTGAAACAAAATAAAAGGCACTTCAAATTACTTCTTTTACACTGTTTTGATTTCTGCTCTCTTTCATTAAAACGTGTACAGTAGATATGCTTTTACAGTAGATATGCTCAGTGGGTTATTTCTCGGCGGGACGTCATTATCTCCCAATTTGAGCAGCAAGGAGTGGCATGGGTTCATAATTCACTCTGCAGTGAGCACAAGCCTTCATCAAATGTAATTAACATTCAGACGTCCCATTTCCGACACTAATTAAGCTGCAGCATGACATGAAATTGCCTGCCAGAATCCCACTATGCTTCCGATACTATACCTTTGATAATAAAAAACAATCAGCTGTTGCACTTTTCCATCCTCCTTTTCCTCTCAAAGGAGCGATATTCAGACAGTCATGTTCTTTCCAAGCACCTCCCCACCTTTACTCTCTCTACGAGTCAAAGCTATTTATTTGCTAATGAACTTTTCTAATGAAACGTTCCAATGCTGTGCCCCCCTTTCATGCACCCTGACCCGTAGAGATAGATTATTCTAATTAAGTGATGGCGGCAATGGCGGCACCTCATCAGAAGGCCTGAGTCATTAATTCTGCTCATGAGGAAATTTAAATAATGGAATGTAAATGGGGAATTCTCCCAAAAGGGAGCTGACTGTGTGAAGATGTTAAAGTGGGCAAATGACAGCGTGTAATAAAGCAGCCAAGTCCATCCCAAAAGAGTCCAGTTACTGGCCTGACAAAAAAAAAAAAAAGAAGAAGATATCTAATTCCTAAGTTCAGTGTGAAAGCTTTGATGTGCTTTCAGTCTCACTCAGGTGTGGAGCGCTATATCTATAGTCTGCCAGTTATTTTTGGGATACAGGTAAGTGCCTTTTAGGCCCCATAAACCGCAACTCACCAGAGCCATAAATAATCCATTGCCCCAAGCCCCTGTCCTGTGCCCTTGTGCTGGAAAAGCAGATCCATAGGAGGCCTATAACAGTCAGGGGTATCTGTTTTTCCACATTTGTGTTTTTAAAGGATATCCACTTAGAGTAGAGCCACAAATAATGGCAAGTCAACAGAGAATCCCTGTGTCTTCCAAAACCATAACATGGTTTTTCACTACCAAATAACTGCATGTGAGCATGTTGTATAAAAACAAGACCTTGCTGGTGCACAGAAATAAGACTGGCCTGAGGGTGCATTTGATAGAAAATCTCAAGTGATTATGAATTTATATTATATAGATTTCTACTTTTGAGAACACAGTGCTTACTGAAATATACAGCTAAACAACCACCCAGACAGTTAGTGCTGTCACCCCAAAATGAAAATGACTCACCCTTGTGTCAAACCCATAACCCGTTCATCTTCGGAACACAAATTAAAATATTTTTGATGATATCAGAGTCATTTAACCCCCACAGCAATACAACTTAAATAATCCCAGGTCCAGAAAAGAAGTAAATACATTGGTAAAAAAGTCCATGTGACATCAGTGGCTCAACTTTAGTTTTGTGATGCTAGGATAATTTTTTGTGCAAAGAAAAACAAAAATAACATCAATTTACTCAACCATTCTTCTCCTCCAAGTTACGTCTTTTGCCATTTTATAGAGTGTCACAATGCATGCAAACGCTTTCCACTAGGCATAAACAACCGATTACGTTCATGTGCGTCAAATACGTTAAAGTGTGCTTATGTGTTGCATTGCGATACTCTCCAAAATGGTGGAAGACGTAACTCAGTGAAGAAGAATGGTTGATTAAATTATGTTATTTTTGTTTTCTGACTCTGAATGAAAAAAATTACTCTGCTAGCATCGCAAAACTGAAGTTGAGCCACTCATGTAAAATGGACTGTTTACATCCAAATCCAGAAACGTGTATATATATATATATATATATATATATATATATAAAATATTAAACCCTGTCATGTGGTCACTAACCAATTTAAGAAAAAAGAAAATTAACAAAAACATGCATATTTTTAGATAATCTCCGTAGAGAATAAGATGCTACATTGGTCCAATCATTTAAACTGCCTGAAGTCTCAGACAAGACACCTAAAGCTAACTTACTTCCGCATGTCATCCAGAGAAATTGATTTGATTGTTCCTACACGGAAGCAGCAACAAATCATGATTAACAACTAACCATAACGCTCATACGTAATCACAGAGCGTAAATGGAATGAGTCATATAGAGTAGGTTTATAAAAGAGGAGAGAGCGGAATAGATTAGCTGCTGTCTGTTCCGCTTAGCTCCGGCATGTCTGAAGCTCAGGCTTTAGCCAGTGGGAGACGTCCAGGTTGTCAAGGTACATCCATCCGGAGAGTCTCCCACATTGCCCCTGTGCGTGTCTATCTGTTGAGGCAGTAGTGGGTATTTGCTTTTAGAGTGTGTGTTTGTAAACAGCTCTCTCTCTCTCTGACATTACTATGCTGTGGGCAGAGGGGGTGGAATGTCTGTCAGTGTGTGTTAGTTCACCACCAGCCAGGGCCGGCAGTCAGAGGCTAAACCGGAGCAATGTTTCTGCCGCTGTTGTGCCAGTCAGCATCACACAGCTCCTGAGAGCCAGAGCCGTACACCCTGGCACTCTTATCTTCCTGGATAGGACACTTAATTTAACCCCTGTTCCCCCAAGTTTTTCCACGACCGTCCATCACTCCATGAGTAAAAACCATCAACACGGCACTGCTATTTCCCAGTGTGAGGAAGCACAGGGACCTAAAATTGTCCTGAGTAACACATTTATTATGTTCTGTGGTTTCTAACATGCATTAATAATCTTATTGATGCTTCACTAGACCGCAGTTTATTCAGGATGAAATACTCTGCATGACATCATTATGGAGCTGAATTAAACAGAATTATTAATTATGTAAATGAAGAACCAATCATGTGTTCAGTTTTAGCTACTTGTGATGGAGAACAAGGAAGCATGTCTGAAAAGCATGAAGATGCAACCGTATGGAACAAGATTATGTTTGCATTTTAAATTTGTAAAATTACTTCACATATTATAAATAAATTTGTTTCGGTCCTAAACATTTCAGCAGGATACACCACCACTGGAGTACATGATTTCATTAACTACTCAATCAACTGGTTTGTTTAAATACATTGATTCAGGAATGAAACTTATGGCTACATCCAAAATCGAATTCTCTCTGAGGTGCTTAAAAATAATTACTTTGCAAATGTACAGTATGTTATATACAGTAATATGCATGCATCTCCTGTGGCTTCACGTGATACTAAAATGCTTATTGGATGCACATTTTGGAATCTTGCTTATAGTTATAGATTTGTAGTCAAGATTTTGCCAAGATTTTTTGTTGTGCAAATATAAAACTTTTTTACCTTCTATGTTGTAGGGAAGTATTATTAAATGCAAATTATTTACTTATTGGATCTACATAAAACATTAATTCTGGAACAAACTGCTATGTGTTGCTAATTTAAATAATTATTTTTATTTCAGTTATTATTTCACTGAAATACAGTATTGCTATTTATGAAAATGTCTTAGCCAACATGATTTCATCATTTTTATTTTGGTTCAAAACCCTAAAATGATCCAGAGTTCCGTCCTCAGTACTGATTTCATAACTCGCATTACTCACTCATAATCACTAAGTGAAAAACATACAGCTTAGTCTATAAAACTTTTTCTTCAAGCTTCAGAGAATAAATATCCATTCATCCATTATTCATTAGTTCAAAGGCCAGCAGCTACTCCAGAGTGCAAGTGCTCTACCTTCTCCTCTTCCCTTTTGCATCATCCCTGCTGGATCAGACTTACACAAACTCAAGCTGCAGTGGGTCTCCTGTATAATACGTCCCAGTTCATTTCAGGTCTAATTGAAGAAGAGCACAAAACATCTCACAAGCTGTTATTGCAGTAGTATAATAGCGAGAGAGCTGAAAAGAGGACCAGAGGCCTCAAATCAAGGTCAAGCTATCTGTCTGCTTAAGTTTTTAATTCAAGATCAAACTCACCTAAAGGTAAAAAAAAAAAATGTAACCTTTAATTTTACAATTTATGAAGGCTATTATTCTGCACTGCATCCTTTATGTGCATGTTTCAGCCGTCAGCTCGAGCTGCATGGCATTCAGAATTATATATATTTAAAACCACAGCCTATATTTTTCATTCTGCTTCACTTTAACTGTATTTTTTACTTTAACGCATGTTTTTAGATGAGCATCGAGCATAAGGTAACAGAACAAAGGTTTTATGTATGATCTCTAGATTTTAATAATTCACTCATATGCCTTATTTAAGTCATGGATCTTCGAGACACAATAAATCATTCTTTCACAAGCAAAATGAAGGTCTACTTACATCAGACAAATCCTAGAATATTGTATGTTGCAAAACCTGTAATCTCTCATGTGCATATATATATCTACTGAATCTTATATATCACACCCCCATCTAGTTCTACAGTCAGAAATCCTTAAAAGAGTAGCTCACCCAAAAGTGAAAATTTGCTCAAAATTGATTCACCCTCAGGCCATCCCAGATGTAGATGAGATTGCTTCTTCATCAGAATAGATTTGGAGAAATTAAACATTCATTATCACTTGGTCACCAATGGATCCAAATGAGTCTAATAAAAACATCACAAGCAGTCCACGTGACTCCAGTGACAGTCCATCAGTTAATATGAAAGCTTCATGTTTGTAAGAAACAAATCATTAGGATGTTCCTAACTGAAATTGTTGCTTTTGGCCTCTAATATTCCTTTTTTCAATGAAAGTTGTCCCGTCTGGATCAGGAGAGAACTATGCAATGATCAGAAAAGTTTACAAGCAAAGGATGGACTTTCTCACTCTACACTCTCAGAAATAAAAGGTACAAAAACTGTCACTGGGGCATATCTGTACCTAAGGGGTTCCTTACATATTAGTACTCAAAGTGTAGTGTATTTGAACCTAATAGATAAGTGTACCTTTTGAAAAGGTACCATCCCAGTAAAAGCTTTATTTCTGAAAGTGTAGGAAGCATTATTATAGACAAATTTTGAATATTTTGACCAGAAATGATGGCGTAATGTTGGTTTGATGACAGTTTAAATAGATACAGCATGTGTGTGTTGTTTGACTATAGCTCCTCTGGAAAGGTTGGTTGCAGGCAGCCCAGGCAGAGCTATGAAACATTTGTGTGGGATGTTTTTTTTACATGCATAAATAGGACAGGCCATCACAGGACAGGCAGATCACACACATACAGTATACAGTACACGTATAATGTAAAATTATAGAAGTCTTTATAGAGGGCTTTTGACCTTGGTGAAGGACATTTTGCAGTTTTCTTGTAAACCCACCCTGCTGGACACTAAAATGCCCAAAGGGTTAACTTTTTTAAAATGGATAATTATTTATAAATAATAGAAGCAGTTCAACGGCAGCTACACTAGCTGTAATTTCACTCCAAGGATATAATATTCTATGAATAAACCTGCACCTCATCATATCAGGGCAAGCTTTACATGTGTCTCCTGAGAAAGAGGAAATTATTTTCATTAATATGAAATCTAGCATTAATTTATAACCCTGCAGCGACAGATGCTCCATCTCTCAGAGACTCGTACTGTGTTTCTCACTGTCTTTTATTTATATCTGGATTCTTTCCAACACTCTACAGCTACTGTAAATGTATATGGTGACACAAAAAAAGAAGTTTTCATTGTGCCATGTTGGCAGGGTGATTATGAATTCCACAAACTAAATTTCACTGAAATTAAGATGCCATATGCTCATGCTTCAGTTATTAAAAGCCATTTAATTAATGCATAACAAATAATGGCCCCATTAACATGTTTCATATCAAACATAAATAAATCTCCTCTAATTGCATTATGATTGCATAAAAGAGAGCGGCAGCATTTGGCTTGGATTGCTCTCAAACGGTTGTTACTTTTCCACTCAGCAGTAAGATAGGACACTGTTTCTGTTCATTGTGAACTAAATGTTTTTTTTTTTCAGCGGATCCAGCATCAGCAGTGAGGGGGAAGACATTGCCCATTAAGGAGCCACATTATGAGATACATGAAATAAAGTTATGAGATACAGATATATATTACAGCGTGTTATTGTAATGGATTTAGGTCACATCCGTTCACATTCATGTCTCACTTCAGTCCTCCCTGCAACGTTCTTTTCCAGATGACAGCTTTACATCAACAGTATTTTCCCCCACCACAATACTGAACCATTAAGGGAAAGCATATATCTGTTTAAATAACGGAGGCTATTATAATGGCTTGTTTCAATTAGAGTTGTGATTGATTCAGTCTGTGACTGAAAGATTCTATTATTCTGTTTCTGCTTAATAAACATTTAAATAAATGTATCACAGTCTAGGACAGTATAAATGTAATCAGATTGCTTATCAGTATAGTGAGATATAGCTGTAACTATATAACTATATATGTTTTATTCTGTCAGGAGGCAAAAACAAAAGAAGCTACAACAAATTCACCTAAATATTTTATATAATCAAGACATTCAAATAGCCGAAAAACGATTTGGCTAAACATCAACATATGCAATAAACCTTAAAAGTTTAATTGTGCAATTAAACCAGAAACAAGACACTAAAAAGATTACGTCTATTTTAAAATTTGCTTCAGCGTTTTTGAAGATGTGAGTTCCAGGGCATCAGAGGCCTGTCAGTGCTCATGAACCCATCGAGAGCAGCCTTACCTCGGACAGTTCTTTTGGAATGCGCCGCTGGCTCTGAGCGTCTCTTCAACGGTCTGCTGAGAAAAGCAATATCTTTGTCGCACTATTCTATCATCTTTTTAAGGGTAATTTCAGATCACACCGCTGCTTAAATCATTTATTGGCTGCCTCTTACAAGGTGTTGTTGAAAGTAAAAATAACTTCCTTATTTACAACCCAGTTTCAGTCTCAATGTCACTTGACATTAAAACTCGTGTCGCCATCTAATGGCAGAATAGGTAACTAAAATCACCATCAAAAGTAACACCATTTTTCAAAAGTAAATACTATTATTAAATACTAGCCTACTATTATTTATATACAAATTGATTTATTGTATAAAAATACAAATACAATAATTATTAGATTAACGACCAAGCTTGTGCTCAAAGCATTTTGAAGGTTTTTGCTTCATTTAGCCTACAACTGTTTCTTATTCGCTTGTTTCAAAGGTATTTTAAAGTTACTTGTGCCTTCAAAGAGAGGGAGGTCATAACCTCTAGATAATACAGGCTTCAGAGCCCAGTTATTCCTCTCACCATCAGTGTTGTGTTACTGTCCCCAGCAGTGATGTGGAAGAAACATGTTGACATGCTTTTAGTTGACCGGCTGGCATGCTGGATAGCTGATATCAGCTATTGGACCCTTTGAACATGCCCTGTTAAGTATCAGGTTGTCATTAGATGTGAGAGGAGACAAGATGAGCACTGACCCTTATTAACCTTAATACATTACATGGCTGAGGACCAATTCATATAGAACCTGTTGCTGGATCTAATTGCAGTTGAAACAAAATATCAGCTTCAGCTAAATGGCCAGGCAGTAGCCACGTTTTCATGCGCAAATTATCTTAATCTGATCGTGAATCGGATTAGAACTGTACTGTGCACATGGACC
>JAUCMT010000105.1:8118096-8130789 GCA_032357475.1 Enteromius thamalakanensis | reverse complement strand
ATATATATATATATATATATATATATATATATATATATATATATATATATAGTTAACACTAATGATGCCATAACTGGTAGTAAAGCTTTATAAGCTGATAGTCTTTTTCATATTTACACATTTCTAAAAAATCTTAGATAAATGGAAAAGGCACTGCCAGGACATTTTTTGCTAAGTTTGGATATTTCCTTTAACTCTAAAACACAATAAAAAAGTGTAAATACCTGACAAATCCTATACAGAAAATTCCTTATATAAGCACAGCTCACATAAGCACAGCTTTGATCAAATGGACATACATAACATTTCCAGCTCATGCATTCCCCAGGAATCAAGCCCATGATCTACTGTTTGAGCTATAAATGCACACATATTTGACAGATGCATGTAAATGATCAGCTTTTGCATTCCATGAGAAATTATCCCAGGACTTCGGCATTGTTCGGTGTTACAGGAACACAAAGTTGAGGAATAAAATTTACATGACCATTGTAATCCTATTTTTTTTCCCAAACATTAACTTTGACATTAATGTCAAACAGTGGCTCTGTATTGTTTGAAACTGTAATCTAATTTGACCTGTCTGGGATGTCTTCAAGATGTTTCTATTCCAGTAATAAATACAAGAATTTTGTCAGCTGGTGCCAATTTGGGTTACATTGTTTTATGGGTGGCCCTCAAGTGACCTGGTTCACTTAACCAGTCTAATATTCCTACAGCATCCATCTCATCTTTTGTCTTCATTCTCCTGCTTCTACTGACTTCTCTTCTCCCTCATCCCACTCTCTTTTAACATATTTTCCTTTTAACAAATAAATACAGCAGCAGCGATAAAAAGCCCAAGTATGAAATGAGCAAAAGAGTCAAAGATAGAAAATACCAAAAAAGACCATAATATTTCTTAAAATACACCACAATTTATATAAATGACAAAAACAGCTCGCAAACACATACAAAAGATTCTGGAAACTGAAGGGAGTGAAAGTTTATAGAGAAGAGTTACTCAGAGTCAGTATCAATACTGATTAGATCTTTCCGAAGACGCACTGAGGAAACAGCCGAGTACTTCACAAAGGCAGACACACAATAGCTGACATAATTTATGAAAGCTTTTCTTTGTGATTTTATCATAATGGCTTCACCTGAGTCTACAACAATGAGTCCTCCCTATGACTGTGCGATAACATCATGTATAGGAAGTTAAGAGCATTCGCAGGCCCTCAGAGTGGCGCAAGACTCAACTGGATTAAGGTGACAACGCCAGGCTCCTTTCACTTCCTGTCCAGTCGTTGGTAGGTTCAAACACTGTACATAAGGAACTAATCAGCATCTGCTTTCCTTATCTGTTCTGTATTAAACTCTAGAGCAGCTAGTTCTGAGGAAGTCCCACCTTAAAAAATGAAAGTTATTAGATAAGATTTCGATTCTGAGGGAAATCATTTATGTATTTCACGTTTTTATATTTTCAGGTTAAGAATTTGAATGTTACACCCAGATATGTCTGAAGGCGTTATATGGAAACACACCTGTATATTATGTGTGCAGATATCAAGACCAGAGGACAATATGTTTCTCAGTTATCTGAGTCACTTTTTTTTGTTTATTAAAAAGGGCAAATTAATGCATTAACTTACAACACGCGATGAATTTGTTACAGTATTTAGTCATCTTTGTTAAACTTAGTTAATAGAAAAAAACTGCTGTTCATTTTTAGTTACAGCTTAATTTGAGATCTGTATTAGTTAACAAAAGTTAACAAATGAAAAACTTATTGCAAATTAAAAAAAATGTTTTTATGAAAAAAATAGCTCTTCAAAAAAAGCACCAAATTTTTGCACAAAATGACTCAGATAATTGCAGGTGCATTTATTTTAGGTTCCACTTGCATGAGGTGTTATATAATATAGACATGTCATATGATATGGTCACAGTAAGTCACCTAAGTAAGTGATTTTTCTGAAGCTGCATGCTCAGACTGCAGACAGGATGTACTATGAAATCATTTACTGTGGACAAATAAGTAGCACAGCATTTACCAGGTTTCTCGGACAGTGCTCAATGAGTCACTGAACACAGCCACACAACAAGGGCCAAAGCAGAGCCTCTCTAATTTGTATAAGGCTGATGTGATTTAAAAGCTGATTTAACCAGGAATCTACTGTTGCCCAGTCTGTTACTGTTGAATCCACTATTGCAATTAAATGAGCTCTCGAAGAAGCTCTGAAATTGCCACAAATACCTGTTCAAAACCTAAACCATTCTTTACATTTAACACCATCCACACCTTCTCTGTAGCTGAGCCGACTGTCTATCTGTCAACAGAATATAGGCTTAGTGAAGAACTCAGTACCTCATACAGTGTCTGTTTGCTTGACACAGTGCACTTTGCTAACAAACACAAGATTAAAGCTTAAAAGTTGTTAAAAGATTAACACAACAGCAGCCTGACGACATTTAGCCAGTCATCGGTTTTGAAACAGACTGTTACCTCATCAGCCTGATGAAACACTGAAGCACTCTGTGACGTACATTATCTAACTACACTCCCTCATTCTGTCCAATATGGGTAAAGCTCATTCAGATGAGTAATATTATCAGGAGCTGTTATATCACAGGTGATTCCTTCAGTTTTCCATGAAGACTGACTATGAGCAAAAGCTACATGATATAACGCTATATAAATAAGAAATCATTAGTTTTATACAAAAAGTCACTAAGTAAGCATGTAGTTTTAGCCTATTATTAGTAAATCACAATCAGCAGCACTCCAAAAATACTCTGGAGAATAAATAAATACGCAGAGAAATGGATATATAAATAGGTGGGTTGTTCTGCCATTGTGTGGTATCGAAGGGGCTTCCTTCTCAACACCTGCAGAGAAAAAGGAGGACGCTGGGAGTGGGGAGAGAGGTGGAGAGGGGAGCAGGACAAAGGAGAGGAGGGTTTGAACAATGGCAAGGCCGGCCAGTGGAACTGCAGCGAGACAGAGAGTCTGCCGGCCGCGACAGCCGCCCTGCCCCGGGGCCAGCCAAAAGAGCCACACAGGAAGAGGCTTCACTCTTCTGTCCAGAACACACGACAGGCTAAGAACAATAGAGAGGAGATCCCCTCCAGAGAGAACGCACTTGATGACTGAGTCTATCCGAGGTCCTACAGAAACACAAGGTCAAAGTGCAATATAGGACAGTGCATGTAATTGCATGTGGCCAATGATGGCCTTTTTCATATTAGCCTGCAACATACAAATTTAATCATGTTAGATCCGTTTTATAGTCATGATTTTAAGTTTAGATTTAGAATTTCAGCTGTTGGGTGTAAGCAAAATCAAACAGAAATGAATAGCAATTATTTTATCTATATCTATTTGTGTCACACTAGTCATTCTTTTTGTATCTTTATAGTAAAATGTTTTTTATATGTTCTGTCTCAGATTATATTTTTCTGAGCCATTATGACTGTGTCATAGGTGTTTTCTCCAGTCAAATTTTAAAAACAATTCATAGACAATAAAAGAAAATAACAGAAAATATAAGTATTAATATTTAATTTAATAAATATTAATATAATTTTTTTAAAAGGTCTGTCATTCTGACATATACTGCATTTAATTGATAAAAATCAAAATAAACACACACAGTACAAACTATATAAAAATATGAATTATTATTACAAGTTAGAATAATGGTTTTCAAATTTTCTAAAATGTAATTTTTTCCCATGATGGCAAAGCTGACTGGTCAGCAGCCATTACACCATTATCTTCATTGTCACATGATGCTTCAGAAATCACTGTGATAAGCTGATTGTGGGCTGAAGAATGTTCTCTTATCATTAACAGTGTTGGAAACAGTTTCCCTTTGGATTCTAAAAGTTCAAAGTACATAATTTATTTTAAAATAAAAAACATTTCGGATCAATACAATGCATTCTTTCTTAATGAAAGCACAATGTCTCTCTTTCTAAGAATCTCACTGACTTTAATTTAGAATAGTACTGTATAGTGTAGATGTATAGAAAAGACATCAGACTGATTCATAATGAATGCTGCATAGTTAAAATATGTCACAGTGTCATTTAAATTTACTTAAACTATCTTTCTTTCTTAAAAACATAGCATTTTTTATTTCCAATCTTTCATTTCTTCATTTATCCAGCAAAAATCAACAAATCATCACAAGTGAAAGAGATATGTGTATGGGAAATTGCAGAAATATGGCTGAAATGTCCCAAATATTTTGTTTGGGATGTGGACTTTGCGTCAGTGAGTTAGCATAGCTGGTCTCGAGTGACGCCGGGGCTGTAGGGGTCAGATACAATGCACCATACTGACGTACCACGTATACGCACAAATACAGAAACACACACAAAGAACTGATTCATCCTTTGCGAACAATACGTTTTTCATCACCACTGCAAGCCATCTCTCACCCAGCACCATCTAGGCTTGAAGTGACTTACATATAAAGTATGTGATTTAAGAAACAAAGAGTTATGTCCGCATGCGTAGCGGAAAGCAGTCTGAACAGACCACTTAACACCTGCCCCACTTGTAATCCCTTCTTTCCTGTAAAACAGCCATTTCTCATCCTGACTGACGTCTGTGTGGTGCATGTTTCGCTATCACTATTCTAGGTTATTTGCGAAAAGAGGAACCTGGTTACAAGGGGCATTCGCGTGTAGAGAGCCTGTCAGCAGGCTGGTGACATGAGCGGTAGAGAAACTAGATTTCAAACTATGGAAGCATTTGAGAGATGACGTTGAAAAGCTGCCTGGTTCTGTTTTTGTGACAACCACAGAAATTAAGTGTAATCACTTTTACGTATATTGCGATTTAGTTGCGATTCAGTCTTTATACACTTCAAAATGTATTGTCTAATTCATCATCTTACTTGCTGTTTCCTTTGTAATTAAAAAAAAAAAACGAAAAATAAAACAATAGCTTTTTAATTTTAATGTTATATCCAGATAATAATTTTCTCGGCCTAAAAGTATAATATGAAGAAAAAAAACACCTGCGCCAAATGATGAGATCAAAATTAAATGCACTAGATTTGTGCAGACTAATTAAAATAATTTTTATCGTACACAAAATAAATTTTTTTGATTACAAAATTTAAGTGTGTAATGGGTACATGTGTATATAAATGCATACACATGCATATGTATATATAAGAAAATATGTTACGTTTATATATTAAATATATTTCTATATAGTATGCATATAATCATATAAATAAACGTGTGTTAAATATTTTCTAAATGTATACTGTATAAATCAACACAGCACTCACAGTAAATATGATGAAAACAAAATGTTATTTTCAATGCAATTAATCACAATTAATTGTTTGACAGCACTATTTTTTTTTTTAAGTGGTTTATACATATCAAATTTGTCAAAAATGTGATTTGGTTTACGTGCATAGTATGCTAAAAAACATAAGAATGTTCCACATGCCTTCATTATGGAAACAGCTTACAGGAATAGTTCACCCAAACAAGAAAATTCTTTCATCATTACAAATAGTTCCACAAATAGTTAAATTTCCTTGTTCTGCCAGACACAAGAAGAAATATCTTTCTTCAAAGATATTTTGAAGAAAGTTTGTAACCAGGCTGTTTTGGGTCACCACTGACTTCCATAGTAGGAAATAAAATACTATGGAAGTCAGTGGTGCCCTTATAAAACAACCTGGTTACAAATATTTCAGAACAAAGATTTTGGAACTACTGAAGGGGGAAAAAATGGTGACGGAATTTTCATCCTTGGGAGAACCATTTCTTTAATAACAATTGAACATGTGGAATAAACTCATATTGGGCTAAAAAAAAATGCTACGTCATTTTAGAAGTCCATCACATGTCACTAAATTTTTGTTCCCTTGTTCAACAAAATTAACTTTTCCTCCTCACTCTGATGCAACACCATAAGCAGTTTTGGTTCCTTTATCAGTTGTCAGTCTCTGAACCGGTTTGTACTGGAGAGGCCTGAGTCCTGTGTAAACTGATAAAAGCAGCTTTGTTGTCAGTTCTACCTTGCTCCTTCTGTCACTATAGAAACTTACACACACACACACACACACACACACACATATTGCTTCCACACAGTCTGTGCACTTCAAAGTTCTCTGCCTTGAACACAGTGAAAGACAGGAAAAGGGTGGGAGTGAGAGGACAATCCTGAGTCAAGCATATCATACAGCACACAAGACAGACAAGACAATTGGCTTAAATATTTAGCTATTGTAGACGTAAACAAGCATGTTACCGTAAAAGGGAAAACACAGAAATGAAAGCTGACAGATAAATTATTAAAAAAAAAAATAGTGGTTTGCATGAACGGAAAATTGGATGCAAGCTGACAGCGAATAACTCAAACAAAAAGCATGTTGCAGCATCTGTCTTTTAACAATATCAAGTTGCGTTTCATTGTGTTACTGAACCCCCACAGCTGCTCTAGTTCAAAGGTTTAATAATAGGTCACACTTTACGCGACCTGTAACAATCACTTTTACAGTAAGTAAGTGTGTGTGTGTGTGTGTGTGTGTCTCCACTATAGTCACCTTTGGCAGGTGAATGTTTACATGGGAAATTCCCTCTTGGCATCGAGGGAGAAGAGGTAAGGTGTTGGGCTCTGTTGTCTAGACCTTACATGACCGCCAGGTAGTCAGATGTCAGATGACGCATTCCCAGCCCATCAGAACCGGTTTGAGCCAGTACAGTGACCGATCAGAGCATTAAGATTAACAGGCATCCACTGATCTTCCTCTCTGCCAGCACTAATCCTAAACCATGCCAAAAGTCTAAAACACCTGAATGTGCAAAATTACTTATCGCTATATATCAAAAAAACTGACACAGAGGAGGATCTAAAGTGAATAATAAAGCTTCTTATCTACACACCACAGTAATGTAATACACGGCTGAATCAACCAGAAACTGGTTCATGCCGGTTTTGTAATCTGCAAAGCAAAGAGACTAGCCTGAATGAAAGCCAAACAGACATTGTGGTGAGTGACAGGTGTGACCATCCTGCCCAAAAAAGTGAAAGTAAAAAAAACACCCCAGAGAGCTAATAAAAGTTTTATTGTTGATGATCATATCTTGTACAATTCTCAGGATGCTCTCATGGGTTTGTGAGTTTCATTTTTCTGTAACTAGCTAGTTTTTGGCTTAAACACAACAACAATTACAAATACTACCTTTGTACTTTGTGCCTAATTTAACCTTGCATGCACATTTTAGCAACTTACTGATACTGCCCAAGTGAAGTTTTTTTCTGAGAATGTGAAATGTGGGATCAATCCTACACTCTCAAAAGGTTGTTCATTAATATATTTTTTTGTAACTATAACACATTACTGTGTAGAAATCAGCAGGAACTACAGACTGGTTGAGTTCAAAGTCAGCCTTACACAAAATGTGTTGTCCTCAACAAGACAAAGAGGTGTTGTATTGATTTTTTTACATAACAATTTTAGGAGTGTAGGAACCCATGAGTCCAGGAAGAACCAACAATTTCAATGCTTGTCAAGAAAGAGAAGAGAGTCCAAATGTTTAGTTGATAATTTATTATACAAACAATGAAAAATAATATTGTGAAAAATGCATAACTGGTGTTATTACATTGTGACAAATAAATAAGTGGCCATTGAGTGTTAACACATATCACAATCTTAAACTGGCGTAGAGACAAGGCATAATGTTTATAGGCAGTTTTCAGGCAATATAACTTCTGTCTCCAGTCATGGTTCTTGTGCACCAACAAATACACCTATAAGGTGCAAAAGTTCGTGATAAAGTCCATTTTTAAAATGCATAGAGTTCACGAGATATTTTCGCGCGTCTTCACGTTATGACGCACGGGGTGTTCGGCGAGCTCGAGCCGCGGGATTCCTTCACATTGAGCGCCTCCACAGCTCCAGATCCCGTGCGACCCGTCCTTCATGAAAGGGCTCGTGTCATTTACGAGGCTTTCCTTCATCTCGGTGTGGTTCCTTCTCGACCACTCTGGACGTGTCCGTTATCGCCAGGTTGTAAATGTCACCGGCAGTCTGAAACGAACAACCACGCAGCAGCGGGTCAACGCGTTAAGACGCTCAACGCAGCTTCAGAAAGTGCCGCACCATTCCCGCGATCCGCAGGAACTTGTCCTTCTTCCTCTGCTTGAGGGCCATCAGAGCTTTTGCCGTCTCCTCGGGGTCGTGTGCGAAGGAGAAGATGCTTTTCACTCTCTCCTCGGCTTTCATGTCCCCAGTTTTCTGGAAGAGTCTCATGAGCGCGTCCTGGTTGACGTTCTCGAAGATGTTGGCCACAGCTCGCTTGCGGTTCGCCGTGTCAAACTTGTTGCCGTGGATCGAAGGGCAGACCCGGCGAGATTCAGAGTACATGTAGGTCGACATCTTGCGGCTTTGGCGTTGTTTAGCAGCGTTGGAGTCGCCAACTTGACCGGTTTGAGCCGCTTTGGTGGCTGTGAGTCGAGTGAGGAGTTTACAGCGAGGACAAGCTCTTTATAGCGCAGCTCCCGCGAACGGAGATGACTTCATCCACACTGCCTCCCCAGAGGAACGCCTCCCGTTTGCATCCAGCTACTATTTCGCTAGCGTGCCTCCTGCTTTGGAAATGCCAGTAATTATGGATGAGAGCGCTAACGACACGAGTGCGCAAGGTTTATCACATTTGCACAGTTGCATTTGCAACCTATGGACTTTTTTCTGCCTGATTATAAAATATAACAGATTTATTAGGCATGCGGGATTTTGGAGACGTGGGAATTCTAAAATCTAGTAAAAAAAGCTAGTGCCCTATGAAAAATTATTAAGAAATCCATTCTAAAGTTTGACGGTTTTTTTATTTGTTCAGCAAGAACACATTCATAAATGTTTTTTCATAATTCTAACAGACCCCACTATTTGATTATTAATTTCATACACGGTGTTCTTTGCAAACAATACACATCACAGTACTGTAGTTTCGTGACAAAAACTCACCTTTCTCTCGTCATAGAACTCTGAATAATTATGGCATCATCACAATGGTGTTCTAATTACGTGTTATTAACCTGTATAACCATTTCTTTACTAACTATGCCATGGATAATTATAGGCCTATTTATTTATATTTTTAAAAGACTGATGCAAGTCAATGTCAATGCTGTAGTTATACAGCTGCATGTAAATGGAATGAAGAACCCAACATGTCTTTTCAACTAGTAGCGCTCTTCTAAACTGCTTTACTTGATACGTTTGAACTGACTGGGACCTTTAAAAGGCATTCCAGTGAAAATTATAAATAGCCACTTTCAACTTTATCTGATAATTGCTAAATCGCTGTGAGCTTTTAAGATAACATAGCAAGGAACTAATTTTGGATGCTTTAAGAAACTCCTTATAAACAAAACTCAACACACATGCTTGTGCACTGTTTATTCTCTGTCTGGCTTGCTTTGGAGTAATTCCCTTTGAACACTCCTGGTGGAAAGCAAGCAGACAAAGGAATTTAATAATACCAGAAAAAAAAATGCAGGTTCTGCAATGACTTTTTATTTGGCCTACAGAGACTTAACAAAAATGTGCTATTGTTGCAGTATTCTTGTGGAATGCCTGTTACTTGGCATCCATTGTGAGTGTTTTGCGAAACAGGATACCAGTCTTTCTCAGGCTGGCATAACAGTTATGACTGGAGTCAAGGAGGATGGGAAATGTGCGGAAAGAGACGCCAGGAACATGTCATAAATATAAGCAGAGAGTTCTCCGGAGTCTCGCACACAGAGCACAATATAACCTTTTGACAGGGTAAAGGAAGCATCGGATTGAGAGCCTAGTCCTGCCCTCTCAAACACAAGCTGAGTGTACTTTATCAGTCCTAACAATGGGGAAGCTAAATTTAACTTGGGTCAAAGGTCGCGTCAGATGGCCTGCCTGAAGGAGAAGTAGTTCCGACCCCTGCACACGCCTGGAGCCAGTAGTTGATTACAAGGGTAACCCAGTTTTCCTATTTGACACAGACATTCTTCTGCTGCTTTGAATTTGACCAACACAGTGTTACGAGCAATTCGTACATATTCATAGGGTGTGCCAAATTTGTGCCAATTCGTACTAATTCGTATGATCTCACTCGTACGATTTCGTATGATTTATCTAAAATCACGTGATGGGTAGGTTAAGGGGCTGGGTTATGTTTAAGTCATTCGTACAAATTCATACGAATTGCCATCTCGTAAAATCAGACGACTTAAAATAAATCGTATGAATTTGTACGAGTGAGGTCGTACAAATTCGTACGAATTAGCCACCTCGTAAAATACGTACGAATTGCCGTGAGATCAGGTCGGTCTGTCTGTCTCAATGTAAGTACCCTTCTGAAGGGTACTTACATTTCTCAATGTAAGTACCCTTCAGTATATGACTACATGTCTGTCTGTCCTGTTTTCTGTATCTGCCCTTCATCGTATTTTTGTTTTATTTGTGTTTACGTTCTTCTGTCTCATTTTGTCATCTGCTTTTCAGTATATTTTTCTATCCGTGTGTGTCTATCTATCTGCCTAGCTGTCTGTCTGTCTTGCTCTCTCGTTCCGTCTTTCTGTTGATAACTTGTCTAACCTTCTGTGATTGTAAATTGCAAAGATTTGCAGTTTTGTGAAAACTTTTCATCAGTCTCGACAGTTCACTGCTGCAGTGTAGGAGGGAACAGGTGTTGTGTATGTCTCCCAATTTTGTGACAGCCACAGACTCATTAGAGACATAGAAGAAGAGACAGAAAGAAACACATAATGAGTCATAGCTCAGTCAACACACACGCCACACCTAACTACTGTGATGCATGAATTTGCACCAAACACATCCACTAACGACCCTCTAGTATTCCCCTTTAGCAGGAACAGAGTGTGGGTGAGTGAGTGAGGCAGAGAGGGAGGAGGAATCCTCCCTGATAATAGGAGGACAACATTTCTCCATCTGTTGGTCACTATGTTAATGGTTGTCCCACTTCCCTCCCTTCCTGTTTCCTCCTTTTTGTCATGTACTTCATCATTAGCATTCTTTTCCTCCTCCTCTTCTTGGTGTGATACCAGACATAATATTAGAGCAGACAGCACATTTTCGCCACCTAGGGATTCTCAAAACTCTTCCAAATGTATCGCATACTCTGACATACTCTGACTGTCGGTTTGGCTTCAACATTGTGTCTAAGGCAGTGTTGCCCCAGGGCTCCACACTCCCAGGGGACAACATGCGTCCCCGTTTGTAATATATTTGCTTATTGCGATATATTTGACTCCCAATCTTACCTCCGGAAGAATCCACTTGGTCTCATGCATATTAACATACCTGGGCGCACTTTTTAGTGAGATACGAAATATGTACGAATAAGTACATCACTGCAGTTTCCAAAAAAAAAAAAAAAACACTAGACGCAGTAAAACTCTAACACTTTTTATTTCTTTCACACTAATTTTTGATTAATAAAGCAAAAGTTTAACACAATTACTAAAATTATATCATGCTATGATCCCAAAACAATATTAATATACTGGGAGATTTGAAAACTGTTGCTTTTAAAGGGCCAGTTGGAATCCCGTGCGACTCCGGTTCGACAAATCAAATCTGCATAGGGTAGTTGAAATGGAAAGGTAGCATCAACAAATGCTTTGGATTATTAGTTTTGCAGTTGTTGGATTTCCGTTGTTGATTTACAATATGTAACTGAAGCAACATATTAAACATACTTGCCTATGTCAACGTAATAAAAATGTATGAGTTCACGTACGGGTGTTCACCTCATGTGTGAGGGTTCACCTGTGCTTTAGCACCACTTAGTGGACATTTCTTTTTAAAACTGCAGTAAAATGTGCAGTAAGGTACATAAAAATTGCACCAAGGTGCATATTTTTTTGTGAGACCAGGTTGGGAAGAGCACAAGGTTCACTAAACTTTCACAAATATGTGTCAAAGGCTCTCCCAGTATCTCATGACAAATCAAAATGAAATGCTTTAAAAGCCCCCATTCTTCCGTTCAGGGGCCTATTGGCATACATGACATAAAACCACAATTTTAAATTATAAATTTTAAATAAGTTGTTCATTTTTCAATGGCCAAAACTATGGAATAAAAGTTACATGAAAGATGGATTTAACTGTAATGTGTTCTCCACCATTTCCTGCCAGGCATTAGAATATAATTTAATATCATTATGAGTAACTTTGCTGCCATAATATGTTATATCTGTATGTGAGATGTGTCCTCCCACACAGACAATCCAGTCAGTACTTAAAAATGCTTCAGAATTAATATCTTGCAGTGTACGCAGTCATAGAATTCTTTGTAAACACTATATGTCAGTAAGATCAAAGTAAAAAGGGACAGATTTTTTCACAAAAATCACCTCCGAAATTTTGTTCATGTTAATTCTGGCATGACCGTAAATGGTCACAACTGGGATGTGGGTTGGGCTTTGACCCACTGAGGCAGTTCTGAGGCACTTTCTCTCTTGTCTCTTTGGGGAAAACACCTCTGGGAGAGAGAGAAGGGATGTTACTAAGCCAGTGAAATGCCACTTGCCTAGTCCTGAAATCGCAGAGGATTTGGTCCAGGATATGTGCTCTGGAGAATCAAGCTGCCATCCGCCTCTCTCTCTCTCTCTCTCTCTCTCTCTCTCTCTCTCTCTCTCTCTCTCTCTCGCTTTTTTCTCTGGCC
>JAUCMT010000105.1:8071350-8103548 GCA_032357475.1 Enteromius thamalakanensis | reverse complement strand
CCAGCATGCGACACACGTGCTGACGTAATGACGTAGGATCTGCTGCGACACTGCTACCTATATGTAACTGGCTGGGGGGAAAAAACTGGATCGGCCCGTGGATCGGTTAATTTTTCCGATCCCCGATCCAGCTATTTTTTCAATATCGAAGCCGATATCCGATCCTAATATCGGATCGGTGCACCCCTAGTACAGAACAGGGTGATATGCACCCATATACTGTTACATTATGTACAGTATTCAATAGTTTGAAAATATATAAGAATAAAACATTCAATAATTTAATAATTTATAATGATTTCCAATAATGACTATTTGCAAAGCTTTTTATTCCAAAAATTGTAGCTTTTCACTTGGGCAGCCCCCTTTGTGCTCCTTCTACCCCTAAAGGATGTGTATATTAGTACATTAAGTTACCCATAAAAAGATGTTAGTGCCCCAAAAATGTTAGTTACTCACACTGACTTAAGTTCCGATACTGTAGGCCAATTTTCAACAACTGTAAGGTATAATTGTTCCCGTTTTCTGGCAATGGTAATTAAAATAGCTACTTTTGCATGGATTAAGCAATGAAATAAGACTCAAACATATGTGTGAAGTCACACTAAGCGTGGGGTGTTAAGTTTTGTGTAAGGTTCTAAAATTAGGAACAGCTCTTAGACATGGGCCTATATGTTTCCTTGGCAACATAATAACCACGCCAGCTTTACAGCACACAAGAAAAAGACAGCATCAAAAATCTCCAAAGCTCCTACTCTGAACAATACACAACAAAAAAAATTATTTAAATGATAAACCAAGGCACAAACAGCATCAAAACCATTCTCTCCCATTAACAGAGGAATTAAATCACTGGTCTCTTACAGCACAAAACCCATGCTACCCAAATGTGTACTGCTAGGGATAGATCCTGTGGCATGGGGTGGATAAATGTACAGATGCATACATACGTCCTG
The DNA here is from genome assembly GCA_032357475.1 of Enteromius thamalakanensis. NCBI lineage: Eukaryota > Metazoa > Chordata > Actinopteri > Cypriniformes > Cyprinidae > Enteromius > Enteromius thamalakanensis. The sequence goes on along the minus strand of JAUCMT010000105.1, from coordinate 8,102,592 downwards.
TTCCTGGTTTGTGCTGATCTGGCTCATGTGCACCAGTTTATTCATGATCAAGTGAAGTGCTGGCCTTTGTGTAGGCCGTATTAATGAGGATGCTTAAGTCTAGATCTGCATCCAAACACCAGCTTTCCTCCTTTCATTCTCATTTTCCTGTCTTTATAATAACCCAGGGTTAAAAACAGGTTACTTTCTGCGGGCATGCGATTTATTTGCCACTGAATTCCCTGCAATATCTCCTGATGCATGGAGGCCCAGACGATAATAAAACACCGGTGCTGCACTGCCAGGACTTATGAAGCTCTTCAACTATACAGACACATCGATAACTGCAAACCTATAATACTTAGGTTACGGTGCATGTTATTAAATAGACAAATAATTATTAATTATAAAAGATAGATGCGGATGCAATGAGAGATGCGCCGCATCCTGACAACATCCTTATGGTTTACAGCCACAGAAGTCGAGCCATTTAGTAACTATATGTCAGTAACATCATTATTATTATGCATAAACTATGTAACAGCAGTGAACAGATCAATCAAGATAAAACGAGAGAAGGTTTTGAGTGAATTACCTATACACAGGCTCCAGCCTCTGTCTGCGATGCTGTCGCTGTTGCTTTTTCTTTGTTGTCTCTTTGTGTATATGTTTTATTTTTGGCAGTAATACATGTTATCTCATTTTAACATGTCATTTAAAGGTTTGGCTTTATATGAAATCCTTCAATCTGCTTTGTATGTTGCCCAGTTACGGCAAGTGTACGATGAAGACGGACCGATCCAATGCTCAAATGGGGAAGCGTGGATGGCCCACTGTTTGAAAGTATAATTTAACCACAGTTTTTTAGTTTGTTTACATATAGAATACACTAAAAGTAGTGTTTGTTTTAAAAACGTAGACTAAAAAGGGTTAGGTGGGTGACCGTGATTACTATTAAATAGTGAAAGACCATAATTACCCACTCTGAAACACATGGACTCTTCCGGAGCGCACGGACTCTTAGCAACAAACCAATGTTTCCATCCGGGTTCTTATTCAGATGACTAATAATAAAAGGCTAATAATACATAAAGCATATTTCTATTTTTTAAAATAATAAATAATCTAGTTTTCTTATTTTTCGATGTTATTTTATGAGTATAAACCAAATGCCAATCCTTTTCAGTATTGCTGACAATGTGTAGATCACAATTAAAAGTTGTGGGTTTTTGTTTCTTTGTTTCTTTGTTTGTTTGTTTCTTTGTTTTTAATTAAACTTTCGTTTTAATATTTAAAATATTAAAATATTTTATATCAATATTTAAAAGAAACAGATTAGTTAAGGGAATTAATAAGTTGGCCAATAACATAATGTTTTACATCTTTTTTTCCGCATGGTGGCGCTACGACTTAACGCATTACACCTCTATTTTTTCATGGTTTCTTTTTCTTAGTTTATGTGCTGGCTAGCTTTTATTTGTGAGAACATCTGTTGGTAACTGCTAATACCACTCTTTTTTAGGTTATAATTTGATCTCTTGAGCAATTTGTAGAAACATCCTACCGAAGCACTGACCACCAGGGTATTAGTTTTACTGCTAAAAAAAATTATACATAGTTACGCTGGTAATTACTTTATTCAGGACTGAGCAATTGGTTACTTTTTAACCTATTAATGTGAAATGCATGTAATGACACATCATTAGAAATATTTTATTTTATGCACTTTTTTTTTTTTTTAAAGCTAAGACATAGACATCTCATCAAGGTCTCATCAAATGATATGATCAATTTATTGATGTAATTTCAGTAATAGATAGCTCTATTTTCAAGAAAGTAAAGTATTTCTACAGGGTATTCACAAGTTATCTCTCAGAGAGAATCAATACATTCTCCCTGTGATGGCCTTTGGAACTTTAGAGTGTCTTTTTGTTTTTCTCCACTGTTTGGGGTGTTGAGCAAAAGGCCTGATGTATTTACTTCTTCATTAACACAGAATACTTAAACAGGAAGTATAAGAAGCTCAGATGGTGGTATGGGAAAAACTTGTTGGTTAATCTAAGCCTCTCAAACAGGAAATGACTATGACTGCTGTGCTGTAAAGAAAAGCATTTGTGGTTATCAACCAGTTGCGAGTTTTCTTCAGGGTGAATCGTGCATGTGATGGCCCAGACAAAAGATCCAAACTTTGGGCAGTCAACAGGCACCAGCTCTGCCCTTCAGAAGCTGGACACATTAGCTAGCCGATTTTTTTACAAATGTCGAAAAGGACACCAGGAGAAAGGACTAGAGAATGAGGGGCCACATGTGTCAGAGTATACCGTCCTATGGGATGCAACAAGTAAGTAAAATATTTTCATTTTTTTAAATGCACAAAAAGACTGACTTCTTAAACTGATTGACTTTGGATATAAATAAAGTCATTGCATGTACTTTGCACATAGGTTGCATATACAACCTCTAGATAGAAGGGTATGTATTTTATTGTAATTAACTGAAGAGTAAAATGTGTTAGTCGTGCATGCAGTACATTTCTATACACTTTGATTGTTGTCAGACTTTTTGTGGTTTCAACAGGAAGAGACCAGTTTGTTTTTCACAGCTAGCAAACTGTAAAGCACACCAAACTTGCTACTGTTAAAATAGAAAGTTTCCTACACATAAAGTATCTACTTTTCTTGTAGTTAATGGCAAACCTGATAATATTGTAGGTTTCCCTGCTACGCTAAACTGTAAATGTACATGCAAAAATGTAAACAAATACAACATTATTACTGATAATACACATTTTATTCATGCAATTCAAAACTCCTGTTAAATCTCAAACCATATGAAGACATTTGTTGTCGCATGTTTTACTGTTCTTTCTCACTCTCTTACGTTTTTGTTTATCAATTGTAAATAAATATCTTTTTTTTTATTTGTAAATTATTATTATTATTAAACATTTACTTTCGGTAGTCTCTCTGGATAGAAAAATTGAGTTTTTTTTTTATTAAATTGAGATTTTTGCTTTTGTCCGTTTCACTTTTAAAATAAGTTTCAGTTTGTACTGTGGTTTGTCATGATGGAAATGTGTTTGCATGACACAAAACTCTACTCAAATACTCCGTAGTAAAAACCTACTGTTCCTGAAACTTTCAGTTCATTATATTATCAGCTTCAGTGCATTGACAAAAGCTCTGTTACACATTTAAATGGATTGAAATGAAGTTGAAAATATTTAGTGTTCTGTTCTATATTATATAAGCAATGTACTGTTTATTTTAAAATCATACATTGAGCTCTCTTTTTCAATTTATAATGTTAATTCTGTTCTCTGTTCATTCAGTGAAAGACTTCTTTGCAGCTGCCAAAGAGGACTTCTTGAGAAAATGGGACTTTCAGCCACAGGTATGGGAGCTTTTTTACAACAATCATGAAAGTGTAGACAGTTGTTTTTTTGCCAGAACTAATTGTTGACCTCTTCCATGGGGTTTGCAGAGCACAACGTGTCTAGATGACTTTGACAGACTGAAAACTCTTGGCACTGGATCTTTTGGAAGAGTAATGCTGGTCAAGCACAGACAGTCGGGGCGATTCTACGCAATGAAGATTCTGGGCAAAGAAAAAGTAAGTATGCATGCTGCACTGTACATCCTTCTATTTTTTCCTTCTGTGCAAGACATTTGTTTTTGTGAAATTCTATGAGACATAACATGATGATAACTTAATGATCCTGGGTCTTTTAAAAAATGTAGAATGTATTAATTTAAATATTATTCATTTATTTTTAGGTTTAACTAGACATATATAGTTATACATGTATAACTTTATTATATACACATAATAAAGAGAAAGAATGGTTGTATCACCACAACAATTAAGAATGTTCTTTTGATTTTAGAGTAAATGTAAAGTAAATGATTTAAGATCTGTTCACATTCTGTTTATTATGAGTATGTTTATGCACTGCTGTTATGTTGCCTGCCGCTCTGATGGATTCTGATTAGATGTCAATGTTTTTAGCGTTCCTCAGATGTGTCATCAGTGTTATACTGTAGCTGTGGTGTGGACTTCACTATTGTCATTGAATTAAAACAGTTATTAATGCTTCATACTTTCAAATTTTATTAAAACTTTATGGTTTTATTAAGATCAATAAAGTTCAATATTAAGCATGTAAGTTATACTATTACTATTACTAATACTATTAGAAATACTTTTATGCATTACTGATGCAAATGCTAACTAGACCTTTCCACTAATCTAAATTTGCTTAATATGTGTAGACAAACTTCTACAAAAATCATATAGGATTATTTTTTTAATTATTATTATGTACTAAAAGATTCATAAAGAATTAAAATCATTAAAATTAAAGAAACAAATAGGAAAATTAATCACATTGAACATTAATCAAAATATAATAAAGATATTAACAATAAATAGAAATAAAAATATCAATTCTGAATGAACAAAACTCTTCTCATATCTGTAAGTCTGCATGCTTTAACCAAAAAGCATTATTATAATATTTTCACTTTATTTTGAGTGAATTATGATTATCAGTGACTTGCATGCTAACCCCCAACTTTGGCATTGTTATTCTTGCTGTGTAATATTTGAAGTTTCTCAAATTAAATCACTCAAAAATATATTTTTCAAGTAATGTCAATATTTTATTGCACGAGTCTGAGCTTTCTCATTAACTGTTGTTATTTTATTTTTTGTAAACTAAAATTTGAGTGTATAGCCCTGAGGGCCTCAGGTCCCTGCAGACAATTGTATTTGTTTCCAACACATGTCAGCAAGCACAGGGAAATTTATTTCTATCACAATCTATGCAAGAGTTATTCTATTCCAACTGTAGGGAAGAATAAAACCATTTTTGTACAATTTCCGCCTACACAAATTTCTCCCCAAGTTTCAAGTCTCCCTAATACCAACATACAGTGGAATAAATGCAATATCTTGGTGTCATTTTAAAGAAAACCCTTTGAAATTACATAAAATACTGCTGTAAGTGATAAATATTATTATATATGTTGTCTGTCCTAAGATGAACCATGTCAACACAATTGTAAAATTGTACAATTGTACACAATAGGGGGGGGTATATAGTGTAATTTATGTGTGAATAACTTTGAGACAGTAAAATAAATATCAAAGTGATTTATATCTGCATAAAATAGAGATTTCAAATGGTACCACATGTACATTTGGACCATACAAAACCACCAGACAACAAATGTATGTTGAAACATTACATTTTGGTTGTGGGAAGATTATAATGTTTAAAGGTTTGGGGTTATGTGAATGTTTTAATGTTTAGTGTTTTTGAAAGAAGTCACCAAGACTACACTGAGTTGATAAAACATACAGCAAAGACAAGTAATGTTGTGGAAATATTACAAATGAAAATTTGTATTTTGACTTTTCAGCAACCAAATCGAAGTGTCAGTATCAAAATGATCCTTCAGAAATGATCATAATATGCAGATTTCCTTCTTATGGAATCTGTTTTTTTTTTTCAGGAGTCTTTATTTAATAGAATATAAATTATATTAGTTTAATATTATTATATTAGTTTAATAGTTTAAAAAAATTATTTTAAGCAATTTGTGATTAATTTACTGTTTAACTTTTGATTAATTTAAAGCATCCTTTATATACTAAAGTATTAATTAAACATAAATTAAACTTTTTTGTATATATACTTATATAGTTATGTGTGTGTGTGTGTGTGTGTGTGTTTATTAGTGCTGTCAAATGAATAACTGATTAATCACATCCAAAATAAGTTTTTATTTACATAAAATGTGTGTACTGTACATATTTATTATGTATATATAAATACAAACGCTTATAAATATCGTAACAAAAATTTATGTTTATAGATTAAATATATTTATATAATAATAATATAAAATATAAGAATATCTAAATGTATAAACTTAAATATTTTCAAAATATATATGGTATGTGTGTGTATTTATATATACACAAAAGATATACACAGTAAGTAGGCCTATATAATGTAGTAAAACATAGTACAGCTTTTTCCACAATATACTACTATCCAGTATCAAAACGTATGAGGAAATGTAGGTTACAGTATAGATACTGGTGTTTGTAATGTACTCCATTATCATCTGTGGCTCTTCTCACACTATCTCACGTTTGTCAGTGTGACATTTGCCCTAGAACGTCAAACATAGTTTTACAAATGCATTCCTATGTTCAAATACATGAGCGAAACGTTGCGTGTGAGCTCCTTGTGTGCGCCTCCGCTTTAGTTTGTAGGAAGTACGTGTTTGTCTGCGTGTATGAACAGCGATATGGACACTGTTGTCGTTGTTGTTATCATGAGCACAGATCAGATGCAGAGCTGAAGGAGACTGCGGTGGAGACGTTCAGCGCGTGAGGTAAGCTGAGGTGTCTGTCAGGGCTGGTCCAGACAGCATGGCTAGATAACGGTGACATGAAGCACTTCAGTTACCTGTCGGACTCGGTCAGGTGACACCGCCTCATCACAGCTGCCGCAACAGCCTCGGCCCTGGCCAAAAGACTGTCACTGTCCAGAACACCGTCTGTAGTGTGTAGCAAGACAGATATCACAACAAAATCCACTAGATTTGACTCATACATATTTTAGATTATGTAGCTGTTTGTGTGAAAGAGGATTTGTGTCGTGCATGGATAATGTGGTGATAAAGGAAGTAATAAGATTTAATAAATAAGGCAAAATATACTTTTACTTTTTATAACCTTAACTTTCCTCCTTCTTTTAGCTTGACCAATCCTGGACAATGTTATAGGCCCATTATTCTTCATGCTTTATTGTCTCATCATGATAGTTGCTTGTATTCCTTATTCTTTATAGTGCTTTAATAAAAGTCAAAGTCAGCTTTATTTGTCAATTCTGCCACATGTACAGGACATACAGAGAATTGAAAATGCGTTACTCTCAGACCCTTGCTGGATAACAGATAAACATTAAACGCAAAAAGAGTTTAAAAAATGCAAGTCAAAGTTTTAATAAATACAATTAAACATATAAAAAAAAAGCAATACAATATACAAGTAAGGGCACATGGCATTGAGTGCAAACCTGACAGAGTAGTGCAAATCTAGACAAATAGTGCAAATGGAGCTTGTATATGTATGATAAAGTGATAGAGTGCAGCCTTGTAACAGACAAGAGTCTTATGAGGTAGTTCGCAGTCCAATGCTACACAAAGTGACTGGTGCAGGACAGTGAATGAGTGAGAGTGTATGAGTGTGTGGGCGGGTTTATGTGGTCTATGAGGACACAAATTTGTATAATGACATGTGTATGACATAGGTATTACAATATGTAGATGTTTTATGAGGACATTTTAATTGTCCCCGTAATTCAAAAGGCTTAAAAAACATACTAAATGGTGTTTTTTTGAAATTCTAAAAATGCACACAGTTTCCTGTAAGGGGTAGGTTTAGGTGTAGGGCAGGTGTAGGGCAATACCACATACAGTTTGTCCTGTATAAAAACCATTACGTCTATGGAGAGCCCTCATAAATCACAAAAACCAACATGAGTGTGTGTGTGTGTATGCTGTATATATACTGTATAAACAAATGTATCGTTTACATTATTTTAAAACAGTATTGTTTGTAATACTTGTAAATATAGCAAATTACAAACTACTACCAAATAGTATAGTAAATGGTATTAATACTTAAAATGTTCATATTACTTATTAATATTAATTCAGTACTTAATATCATCAATTCTTTTTGTTTTATTTAATTTCTGTGTAGCTTTTTGGTTCATATTAGACTGATCTGATTACATTGAAGGGCTGCAGCAAAGAAAAGAAAAGAAAAGAAAAGAAAAGAAAAAAGTTTTTTTTTGTCTCTTATCTTGTCTGACCCCTAAAGTGTGCAATTAAGTATGTGACTAATGTGTACTTTTAAGTAATAACTAATGTTTACATTTAAATGTACATATTGGTATTGTACATATTTGTACCTTTTGAAATGTGGTACTGCCCCAGTGACAGCTTTCATGCGTTTTGAACCTTTTTAAAACCCCAGGCTCTATAACAACAGCACACCCTGTGATTAATGCATTTGTTTTCTATCAGATCCGAGGCAGACTGTGTTATTTCTGATGTTGAAGCTACACCCTAAAAAAATACAATGCTTATCTGTATTTGCAGAGTCTGATTTGAAACATGTGCTTAACCTGATGAACATCGACAATTTTTTATTAGCGCAGGTTTTGTTAAAGTATAACAAGCATGCTTTAACAAAAAAGGATCAAGTTTGGACAGATATTATTGTCTAGCGATTTTGCTCATCATCACTGTCTGTTGTCTGTTGGCAGATATCACCTAAAACCAACAGATTCAAGTTTACACTTGTGCTTTCATTAAAATATTTGGATCAGTTGGAATAGTTCTGACATTGAAAAGTCTACATCTACAGGCTATATATAACAACAAAACATTACTGTATGTTTGTGCAGATTATGACTAATCTGTGATTCAGTTTCTATAAATCCCTCTGTTTGTTAATCTGCTATAGTTGGTCACATTCCTGAGGTAGATGGAAAAAAGGTGTATGAGATTGTTCGACCAATCAGACTGCACGAGATACAAAAAAGAGACTTACAGGTGAGTTCTCGTCTACATGCTCGAAATGTAATGATTAAAGATTTTAATCAAGCTAAATTTGATTTCTCTTCTTTTCCTGCAGTCAAGACCTGACACAGTCAAATATGCGATGTCACTCGGTGGTAGAGACATTGAAATGCACCTGCAGAAAAATGCGTAAGCCTGTCTCCCCAGTTACTCCTTTGTCATCATTTTTTTTAAATCTGCTTCTTGTCATTTAGAAAAGTTCCTCATTGTCAAAATGGAACTTAGTTATATCATTTTAAAACTGCTGTTCCCACGTTACATATTGCGATTTGTCCATTAATGAGCAATTTGTTAATGATCTGTGAAATGTGTGTTGGTCAACAGTGGTCTATTGTCGAAAGACTATAGCGAAACTTATTACACTGAAGATGGGATGCTTGTCACAACCACACCAAAAGATCTGGTATGCTACAATCAGTATTACTAAAATATAATCCATAGAGTGAGAGATTTATTTAATACTCTTTCTTGTACAGGATTTATGCTATTATCATGGAAAAATAGTCAATGAGAGCAAGTCATCGGTTAGCATGAGCACCTGCGATGGATTACGGTATTAAAAGTCATTTCTTTTGAACTTTTACAATCACATATTAACTTGCTTTAACAAAATTACACATACACATTTTTAAAAAAGCTTCTTTCTACAATCTCTACTGCTATTACTATTACTCCACACAATCAGTTTGTTGCCTCAAGCATGTTCTTCACTAACGGAAGTTACAATGTGACTTGCATTTTCTGCTTAGATAAATAAGACAAATTACACATGGTTTCCCAAGCACCCTTGATTAGGTCACCTCTTCTGCCAATTGCTTTGATTTTACCAGGCTTACTACTCATTCCTATAAAAGACACTGCGACCATTATGTTAATTGTCTTCACAGAGGCTATTTCCAAACAGAGGAGCAGAGGTTTCTCATTGAGCCAATGTCCGAGGATGGTGATGGTGACCATGCTGTCTTTAAGTACGAAGATGTAAATGATAAGACGCCTAGAGTATGCGGAGTCAACAAAACTACTTGGGACGAGAGCGAGGGAGGCGCTCCTCCACGCATTCTCAAAAGTCGTTCTCGTTCCTCAGTAAGACTGTCTATTCATTTACTTTTCCCCTTAAAAAAGCAGCAAAGCAAAGTTAAAGTTTCACAAGAATTAACCACATTTAGACAGGTCTTGTGATTAATGCAATGTGACACTCACAATAAATTGCAGAAGTCTTAACTGCAAAAAAATGTCACGGATTGACCTAATGTTTTACTGTAGATTAACTAAAAAGGGTAGTTTGTTTTCTTTTGTCACTGAAATAATAATTCTCTTATCCATTTTCCATTCAACTGCTTCCTCTTGATCAGGGGCCAACTTTGTTCCAGCAACAAAAATACATTGAGTTCTTCCTTGTGGCAGACAACAGTGAAGTAAGGAATCAATGCACCTTGCTGAATAATGCAAAATACCTAAATTAAAAAAGATTCAGAGAGTGTTTCATTTGTGTTTAAGTTAATTCTTTATTTGTTCATTCAATTTTGGGGGCCTCAGTGGCGATCAGATGATATATGACGCTCTTAATACCAAAAATAAAAAGGGTGACATATGTGTTAATGTTTCACTTGTACGGCATTGAGGCTTTTATAGAGTCAAGCTGTTTCTAAATTTGTCACAGTACATTAGAAAAACACAGATGTTATCAGATTTCAGAAAGTCTGTCCTAATAGCAGTGTGACAATGTGACGAAATGCTTGGGTTTAATTCTCTGTTCCTCCTCAGTACAAGAAAATGAACAGCGATCTTCAGAAGCTGAGAAAGAGGATATTTGAGATCATCAATTACATTAATAATGTGAGTCACTGATGACGTGCAAGTTATCAAAAATATCCAGCATGCAGACATTTATGTGTCATACAGGATATTGCAGCCACAACCTGATTGTGATCATTTATCACATGACTACATGCAGATATTTGCTCTTCTGATGTGCACTGGGTTACTACTTTAGTCAAAACCATTTATAGTGTTGAACTAGTACAAAACATATCGAGTGGAGTCCAAACAGCGAAAAACTTGAGAGTTCAACTTTTTTTTTAAATCTATTTTAAAATGAAACAATAGCATAAAAGGAGTATGAAATGAGTAAGATTCTGCACTTCTAGATTTTGCAATTTGCTGACCAGGTCAATTTTTAACAACTTGCAATGAATAGCTTATTGTAGGCCTATGTTGATTCTTATATTAATACAATCCGTCATTTAAAATGATATTTATTTAGAGAAAAAAAATCTCTAATGGTGTCAGATTTGTGGACCCCATTGTACACAGCATACAATAACATTTGATTCTCTTCTTGCACATGTGCAGGTATATAAAGAAATCAACACATTTGTTGCTCTGACTGGATTTGAAGTCTGGACAGATAGCGATAAGATAACAGTTTCTCCTATTGCTGGAACTACCTTGGACACCTTTACCAAGTGGAGGAATAACGATCTCATCAAAAGACAGGAGCACGACAACGCCCACCTCCTCAGGTCAGCTCTCATGTGGGGAAAATACAATATTTGTTAATCAGATCAGATCAGAACTTCTGCAAGACTGCAATTCTGCTTCAAGCGGTTCCATTTAGGAACTGAAACCCAGAAGACAGACTTTAACAACTCAATGTAAAAATGTTGAATGTGGATTAAACATAGCTTTTTTTTGTGGTTCTCACAGTGCAGTCGACCTTGATGGATCAACGGTGGGTCTAGCTTACATTGGAACTCTGTGTGAAGGTCTTTCAACAGGAATTGTGCAGGTACAAGTCATATCTGCCCAAAATATTGAAGCATAAATGAAAATAAACAAGTAATCTGATAGGGACACAATAAAAGAGATGGATATATGCAAAACGCAGTATGAGGATGGTTTGGGGGTGTTTTATTAATTTGTGAAGCAAAATTAAGAAATTTACATTAATGGGAATATTAAGAGGAAATATTTTCTACTAGAGCATATTGGTGAATCACCATGGTCTTGGCTTATAGTTGCAATGCTTTACTTTATGCCAAATTAAACTTAATAACTTCACCATGACATAGACTATGTTTGAATGCAATATCTGTTTCCATCGATGTTATATAGAGTTGAAGTACTAACTATTTATTTCTTTTCAAAGGATCACAACCCTAATGCTATAGCAGTGGGGGCTACTATGGCTCACGAGATGGGGCACAATCTGGGCATGAGTCACGACAGCAGCAGCTGCGTTTGTTCTGATGGCACGTGCATTATGACAGCTGCTCTCAGGTATACTGCGAATCAGATGAACTTAATTAGCTTAGCATTTTTTTTAAACAAATCTACAATTTATAGTTTTATTTATGGCGAGCCCACAGTAAAAGTTCTGAGCAAATATCACTGCTCCGTATCTCCGCAGCTATTTCATCCCTCAACACTTCAGCAGCTGCAGTGCTAGTAACTATGCAGAATACCTGAACAGCAAAAACACAGAATGTCTTTTAAATATGCCCAAACCAAAAGAATTGATTCAGCCACCTGTGTGTGGAAATGGATTTGTGGAGACAGGAGAACAATGTGACTGTGGAACAGTGCAGGTAAGCGAACTAGGTTTTTTTTTTTAGAAATTTTAACTCAAAATATCAAGTACTGAACTTATTTGTTAAAAGGAACTGAAAATGCAAAGTTGGAATGACATGGGAAGTAATAACCCTAAAACTGCAATCTGCAAGTCACATCTATACAATATCAGATCGTGTCAAGACATGTACAGACAGTTCTCAAAAGTAATGTCTTCCAGTAGGCTGTACTCTACATTTCACAATGAATCACCAAAGCAGTGTTGTGCTTTGTGTTTGTTGTGCATATAGGAGGAGTTTAGGATTGTCAATCTCTTGTATACCTTTTTCTTAGCAGTGTGCAAAATAGATGATGGATTGCATGTAATAATTACTGCAAATCTGTACATGCACTGCATTAGTCATCTCTTTATTTAGGCCAGAAATTGTGTAGGATGAACTGCATACTTTTACTGAATGTTCATTCATTTATTCAATCATCCTTTGACATGTTAATTACTTTCCAAGAGCTTTTCCAGATTCTCAGAACTAGTACTTGAAATACAATTTATTATGTGACCAGAGCAAGCACACCTTGAATGTTAAGACATCTTAAGACCTACTTAGTGTTTTTATATTTCAAAACCTATAGGAGTGTACAAACCCATGCTGCAACGCCACCACCTGCAAAATGACAGAGGGCTCACAATGTGCAACAGGGGAATGTTGTAATAATTGTAAGGTAAGATTCAAAGATTTGAAGCATTTTGCGGTAACATCCATTAAATCAGTAGGATCAGAGCAAGACAGCTGTTTTGTTACGCTCTGTACGTTTTAAGAATTCATAAATTGCTGCAGAAAAATTTGGAAAAATCTTTAGCATTAATAATGAGAAATGATATCATTAACATTCGAAAAAAATTGACATACAGTTCCATTCATTTATAGGCCTACTGGTAACTAACCTGCATGTTTTTCTTTCTCCTCATCAGATCGCGTCATCTGCACATGTGTGTCGTCAAAAAAATGATGAGTGTGATTTGCCCGAGTCATGCACTGGAAAATCCGCTGAGTGTCCTGAAGACGTCTTTACAGTCAATGGACTCCCTTGCAAGAATGGGAAAGGCTATTGCTACAATGGCCAGTGCCCACAGAGAGAGGAGCAGTGCTTCAAAATGTGGGGTCCAAGTGAGTATAGTACTGATGCATCACAATAGTGAAAAATGTGGCCTCATATGACTGCGAATTTTTCTTTTTATTCAAACAATTCAAGCTGCTGTGGTGGCTCGAGACTATTGCTACAACCAGAACACAAGAGCGGAATACTACGCCTACTGCAAACGCAGTGGCGAAAAGTATATTGGATGCCAAAAACAGTAAGATTTTACATTTATAAGTCCATCCATTAATCACTTCGCTGTTTGAACAAACACCAGTCTTTTCGTCTATCTGCAGAGATGTGATGTGTGGAAAACTGTTCTGTAAAAACGGCAATGGAAGTCCCAATTATGGACGGCTAGTAGCATTCAACTCTTGTAAAGCCACTTTCTACAGCGATCCTGCAAAAGATTACGGTCAAGTCGACTCTGGCACCAAATGCGGGGAAGGACTGGTAAGACAGGTCTCCAGAGACATGCCAATTATTCTCAAATTTCCTTGTGGTCCAGTAACAATGAACTTTATAGTTTTGTTATCAGTAAGCATTATAATATGCCATTCCTGATGTGTTTGTTTTCTCAGGTTTGTAACCAGAATGAGTGTGTTGACCTAGAAATGGCTTACAAAGCAACAAACTGCTCCGCTAAATGCAGAGGACATGCAGTAAGACCCAAAATATGCCTTTCTCCAACACTACGCCTTCCTCATAAAATGAAACTCATAGATTAGATTAGATAAACCTTTATGGGCCGGTTTCCCGGTTAGGAATTAAATTAAGCCAGGACTAGACCTTGCTAATTTAGAACATTTAAGAATTTTGAAGAAATGCATTATCTGTGAGCATTTTAAGACCAAACAATGGCATTGATGTATTTTAAGATATATCAGTGAAATCCTTTTCTAGTTTAGACAGCTCTTAACATTTATTTTAATCTAGGACTAGTCTTAAACCCTGTTCGGAAAACTGCCCCTATAAGTCCCACATCTTCGCAAGTTATACATAATGTACATCAGATGTTATAACCAGAAGAACTAATGTAAATGTATATGCTACAGGTTTGTGACCACAGAAAGGAGTGCAGATGTGAAACTGGATGGCTGCCTCCAGACTGTAAAACACCAACAGGAAGTGAAGGTTCTTCTAAAGGTATACACAGATACTGCATTCATAGCCTCCTATTTATTTAGTGTTGATGATCACAAATCATATTTTTACCTTTTTGCATTTCTAGTGGTGACAATAGCCATTGTAGTGGTCGTCTGTGTCGTGACTGGAATAATTCTAATCGGACTGGCCATCTTCTTTTACAAGCGCAAAAAGAGCATGCCAAACTCACACGGGTAAGAATATAGTTAACCAACACTTAAACACTGGGGGAATTGATTTAAGTTGATTTAATACTGCTGTTGTCTTTATAGCCATCCAAGGCAGCAGAAAGTTCATGTAGTTGACATCCCCGACTCATCCCTGAATCAGAAGCCCTCTCCGGTAACTTGCAGTCAAATTATTTAACAATCTATACCCAATGAAATGTGAAAGTGTTATCAGGACGTTGTGATCTCTTGTTAATTTTCAGGCAATAAGGCCTTCGGCACCTCCTCCACCTCCACCCTCTTCAGTTCAGTCCAGAGCTTTACATAATGACTACCTAAACGCACGACAGGTAGAATAGCTAACTCTACATAATGTTTAATGGCCTATGTTTACATCAGTATTTAAAGGAATCAACCTAAAACGAACATTCCTTGTGTTGGTTTAAATCAGAATGGCTTACTGTCTTCTGTGAAAGCCATGCATGCAGTACTTGTTTTATACATACAACAGAAGATTTTCTGAATATTTAAAGCATTAATTCTTTTCCTCGCAGGCCCTTAGACCACCTCCTCCGAGGGTGTGATGTCTAGCACCTGTCCCCTCAAGAAGTGGAACCAGCACTATGGATGCTCAGTCACTCCAGACCCTGCAGACTGCAAGTGTGTTACGAGCTTGAGGCTTAGTAAACTCTTCAAGAAAGGACAAACATCTGTGAAAATAAGACACATGCTTAGCATACATTTGAGACCTAAATTAATTTTACAGTGTGCAAAAAAAATTGACCTAGAGTGACATGATGCACTTTAAGTCGTTTTGTTTTTTAACTGAAAATTAGATTTTTAAAGGTCACTTTAATTTATTTGTACAGTTACTGTATAATTGAGCCTGCTTTCTGTATAGTAATAAGTTTTAACTCTCACATTGCAAAGTTTATCCAACTTCACACACCCCTCTGTAAAGTCACAACCTCTGCTAGATGTGATTCTATCCTGGTTTTTCATTGCAATATAAACAACTTATTTAAACACGTTAAAATGAAAATTGTTTTGATTACTTTTGTATTAATGAAAGCGTATTTCACATGTTGTAAAATGCAATGTGGATTTATGACAAATATATTTGCATGCTGAATCACACTGTTTACCGTTTTTCAACCAACTGATTAAAAACAAAGTAAATATGACCAAACATGAGGTCCACAGTATTTCAGTTTTTATTTGTCTTTTTAACTGATACATCTACATAATATGAAGAAATTTATGGTGGCCTCGCGTTACAAATACTTGATAAAATGCTCATTCAATAAAATCCTCATATTGTTTTTTTAAACGATGCTATAAATGTGCACAAACAACATTTTTACACATTCCCACAGATGTGTTTCAGGGACTTCCTTGAGCCCACGAAGGCCTAATACTCAACATTTCAACGCTTGAATGCAAACAAAAACTTAAATCAAACTTCCTCATCCTTCCGTTAGAAGTTCACGTTGCCAGTATCCCAAGACCAGCCCACACCCTGCTAAACTATTCCAGGAAAACAGTAGAACTGATCCCAGATCAGCCGCTTAATCTCAGCACTTCCATTGGTATGATTTAAAATGCATGCAAATAAATGTAGCACATGTTCCCCCGGCATACTGGACTGATTTGATCCTGCAAAACACATACACACTTCAGAAAATGCTGTATGTTGGAAGGTTGCACTGGAATCACACATTTATTTTGTCATAAAAGCTGAATTCATACGCCTAAAGAAGAGCACAACACATCCGTCAGATCATTAGATTTTGGAAATTAGTCTCATGTGAAGAATCGGTCCTGCACTTAAAAAAGCAAAAGTGGAAAACTTGGTCTAAACGAAACATGCACACTCACACACACACACACACACACACACACACAAAAGTCAAAATCTAAAATGTACATTTCAAATGCTTCCAGAAAACGGGGTGGGTTGCTCGTGCATAGCATCAGACATTCAACACCATCGAAAACTCCTGATTAAACCTACTTTTAAACCAGATGAACTTGCTGCTCCTGTTAAAATGTTAAAAATTCTTCCTCTATTAGTCTCTTTTAGTTCTGCATCTCAACAGTAGGTGGAGACATACCACAACATTCCTTAAACCTGTTAAAACAAGCAGCCATATAATAAAAAAACCTTACTACAATACCTCACATAGTGTTACAGCTCAAACCACCAAGTCAGTTTGTGACACGTTTATCAAGCTCAGCATGCTTTGCAAATGTCTCAAGCACAAACTGGATGAAATCAATATCCTGTACGAGCGAAAGCTGAATACTTTGCATTAAGTGATGGTCTGGAGGACATTCTTTAAAGAGAGGAAATCCAATATTACGAGTAGGTGTTCTCTATTTACAAAAACTTGCGTTTAGTGCGATATTCCTCTTTACCTCCCCATCATACCCTAAATTAGGGTTGGTTAGAGCTCTGGCAGTGAACTCAGCAAAGCGCACACACGCACACACACACACAAAACTTTGGCTTTTGAGTCGATCAAAGCAACTTCACACGTCCCACATTGGCTGTTACAAGTGTACATGAGCTTATAGGCATACTAACAGATTTCACTGTATATATTAACAAATAAAACTGGTTGCATGCCAATCTCGTCTATCATCTTTTTTAAGAAACAGCAAAAAAGAGAAGTGTGACAGAAAGAAACTAGGGATAGTCTGATAGACTGTCAAAGGGTATATTTCTGAAGAGACTGAAATAGCTTCAAGTACAGATGCAGAATTAAGATTACGTGATACTTTCATAAGACATGCTTTGCTTTTGTAGAATCAAACAACTTCTGCTTAAAACGGCGTTATGGCTGCTTGCATGTGGTGTCATCAGTTGTTTTTGGACAAAAATGCTAGTTATTCCAAGTAGAAATAGACACATGGTACCCAAAGCAGCTAATATTTTCATCTTGCTTGAAACGGAGTAATATTAAACAGTTTTACTTTCTTAGATATAAAATATATTTTTCATTGAACCTACAGTTGAACTTATTTCCCTTAGGTTTTGTCTTAATCAAATCCCTTACAGACATGCTTATTGATAACATATATCAGTATAGTCAAACCATCCCAAATACATCGCGACATACAATATTATAAAACTGGGATTAATTAGATCTTCTGATCCATGCAGCATCTCAAACCCACATCTCTGCTCTTGAGTTACAAAACTGTAGCTTAAAGGTTGACACGTTGTGACTATATACCTGTTTTTTGCACATTTTCAAATGTTCAGTCATCTTTAAAATGTTGCTATCAAGTACATCTAATACAATTCATTTAATAAATAAAATCTCATGTTTGTACTTAGTTGTAAGTGATTTCTCTCTCTGTCTGTGGAATGATTCCTCTCCACATCCCAGGCCCTCCTCTGCAGGATCCGGCAGTTGAGGGGTCTGTCTTGTGGAGAACGTGGCAGAGATAGAGAAAATGCTATGGAGGAGAGGAAAAGCGCAAAATCTCCTCTTACACATTCCCGTCAGTGCCGTTTTTCTCATTGGCAGCGTTAACTGTGGTACCGTCAGGTTGCTGGCCGTCCTTGCGTGGAGGCATCCGTTCGTTTATTCGGTCCAGGCCACGAGCTTCTTCGAAGTTGCGAATTTTCCGTGTAGGAGAGAAGCCTTGGATTGCTACCGGGGAAAAAAAACTAAATTAGGTCGAGAAGAAAAAAAAAACATTTTGAGACAATTACTGAAATAAGTTTACCTTTGGGCATATGCAGTGATCAAAAAGCCTATTCATTGAATGATTTAAATCTTTTGCTTTTTTAGGCAACAACTGTAACTTTCAATTTTACAATTATGAGATACAGTAAAATATATAAAGTACAGAAATATAAGTAAAAAAAAAAAAAAAAAAAAAAAAAAAAATTATATATATATATATATATATATATATATATATAAAAACATAATATAAAATATATAAATAATATGAAAAATATGCATTTATTTATATATTTTTTTCTTTTATTGCACAGGCCATTTATTTATATTAAACAAAACAATGTGCATTTACAGCACTGAAAAAAAAAGGTGTGGAGTGGCAATTCACTTTAATTCTGAAGAAACATGCCAATACATATAACGCTTACATTAAACCACAAAAAGAGCTGAACTCATATTTCACCAAACAACATGCACGAACAGGAAAGCTGATTCTTGCACAACTAACAGGCTTATTATGTCCTATGGCATTTCTAAAAAACACCAGGCAGCTGCCAAGGTGAATCACAACCGTTTCCAGTTGACAGAGCAAACACAAGACGCCCATTCAACACCGGTAAAAATGGAGATGCAGCTGAACTCAGAAATCAGGTCAGGAACTCGAGTGTCTTGCTCTGGCACACTTAACATTTCACGCCACAGTGTTTGTTTGTGTTTGTCTGCAAAATAGCTTAGAGGCTCGGTACATTACAACAGCGGGCGAGAGGCCTCGGGCAAGCGTGTCACGCGTGAACAGGAACAGACAGTCTTAGGAGCGCAGAGTCGTAACGAGATTAGAATCTGAAAACGCTTGGCGGAGTAAGGTCTTGGCCTCTCCACCAATCGCATGGCAGCATGGAAATTAGCACGCTCTAGCCAGGGCCCGGGACTAACCAGCAAACCGCTCTGGTCAACAGGCAACAGCTAATTAATGAGGTGAAGTGGAGCCTTTGTCCCTTACTGCTTGGATGCCTTCAAGTGTCCACATTCATCATTTATCATAAATAAATATATATATATATATATATACTTCAGGCTCTTAAGGTAAGAAATGCCTTTATGAAATGTTAACTGCTGTATTCAATTTTAATTGGCTGGTGCAAGAATACAGAACTTCCATGTTTTGTTTTAGACACACACATTGTTTTTTGTGGTTTATGGGAACTCTTCATAGGCAGAACAGTTCTTATACTTTACACTTAAACCTACCTCTTACAGGAAACCTTCAGCATTTATAGATTTAAAAAAAAAAAATTTAGTATGTTTAAGGCTTTTGAATTACAAGGACATTGGCAGCAGCCTCATAATCCAACTCTAAATTGTGGTACCTCTGTCATACCCATGTCATTATACCTATTTTTGCACCGTGAACCACAAAAAACTGTACACACACAGACAGACACTGAGGTGAACGGCAAGGCATGAAAAGACACAAAAGGGAAGAAAGCACAGCATATAGGGGCAGGGGATGACACAGTACTGTTAGCGTACCTCGGCCCTCCTTTGCTTCTAAGGTGGCTGTATTAGCAAGCGCAGCAGGAAGTAGCCCAAAATGAACGGAGAGAGAGGTTATATCATTACATTACACCCCGAGCATATTAACCCCACACACCACAGCAATGCATATTAGTAGTCAAAGAATTCAACAGTAATATAATCTGAGAACAGAGCAGTTAGTGAGGAAAAAAGCAATTAGTTTGTTACAAACAGAGCGACCGTTTAGCCATTAAAAAAATAAAATAAAATTGTACTGGAAGAACTGGGACAAAAAAGGCTTTAGAAAACATGCATTTTTTTATATTAATAGTAAATATTAAATACTACATATAGAGATTTTAAATAAACAATTGTATTTATATAACATTTTTAATTTATCTTTGTTTTGGAGATTTCTACAAGCAAAGCATTTTGCCAGACAAGGCTCATCTATGCTGTATCGGATGATGTGAGAGAATGCCGCAAAGCCAAAGAACCAAGCAATCTCCTAAATTAATATTATTTTCTGACTATATGGTTATAGCTGGAAATGTCCCAGTGTCCTAAGGTCTTCTGGTAAGATGAGGCCAACAGCTTTCTTTAATATTCCTCTCTGTTCTGCAGGGCTGGATGGCTTGATGTCTGACCCACACGGACAATGAAGCCAGGCTCTTAAAGGTCACTGAATTTTCTATATGTACTTCAAACAGTGACATCCACCCACTGTCTTCCTCTGATTTCCCTCTCTCACTCCATCACTACTCACTTGCTCAAAGTTCCCTATGCTACTGGCCTTTAATGACCTTTAATCTTGGTCATCTCGCCAACAGATTTGTCTACTCAGAGAGGGCAGGTCAATCCAGAGAGTCATGATGTGGATCTCATGGCAATCAGCCTCTGATTGGTTTTCGGAGTTCTCAGAGTCTCCGTAGTGCAGGTGGTTAAATCACATGGCTTAATGTGAGCCTACAGGGAAGGGCTTTATACAGCACAGTCAAATACTCAGTGTAAACATTGCATTAGTTCATAGGTGAACAACCGGATGTAGCAGGTGCTCACAGTGCAAAAAAGACTGATTGTCATAATAATATAATATTATAATGTAATTAATGAAACGTAAGCCTATTTTTAAGACTAAAGGTTTTGTGAATTTATCTATTTATCATGATTTTTTTTTTAGATCAATACATTTTTTTATGAATTTTTTAAATACTTATGTACCAAAAATGCATTAAATTCAATATTTCAATATTTAAGACTTTTATATTATTGCATGAAAAGTATATCTATTTTAAATGTCTTTTTATTTATTAATATTTCTGCAATAAATACTCCAAAAAAAAATTTAAAAATAAAATAAAAGAAGACAAATCACAAAATAAAATGGAACAAAATTAAATAAAAATAAAATAAGATATAAATACATAAATAAATGTTAAATACAATAAAACAGCACCAAATAAGAATAATAGAATACTTTTAAAGGATCTTGTGACACTGAAGACTGGAATAATGGCTGCAAAAGATTCAGCTTTGCCAAAAAAGAAAAAAAATAACTTTTAAAAAACATATTTTTTAAATAGCCTTTAAACTGCTATCAAATAAAAAAAACAATAACGCAATAAATGTAACTTGTGAAAGTAATGTCTCAATGCAAAAGAGTTCTAATTTAATAGTTCTACAAATAGTTTGATTTTCATTATATAAAACCCTGATTTTTGACCCTGACGGTTTCATAAGATTTACCTTTTTAAAAGATCAGCAATAAGGATCTGAGCAGCTGGGGGTGTGGCCAGTAATTTTAAAGCTAGCACTGGAAAGTTGCTAAAATATGAATTAAGCAGTCGGACACAGCCCAGAAAAGCTCACGCAATGGAGATGGAGAGCACAGCCCTCATCAGTATCTGCTGCTATGAACTCGGATGCATTCAGCGTGAGGGGTAGAGACACATCATCATCATTAGTGTCCCGTATGCCAAAGCTCATTCTAGCTGCTGCATGCTGGTACTCTCTGCTTTTGTAAGAGGGTGAAGAGATCAGCGCTGGGTGGCGATGATGATGATCCAATATGCCGTTGGATGCGAGAGACCTGCAAACCCACTTCACTAACTTACTAATTATAAAATCACAAATGTGCTAACTTACCATTCTGTAAGGTCTGCTTGCCTCCAGACAACACTCCTAGAGGTAGCGTTCCAGTTGGGGTGAGCCCTTTGAGGGTCAATACACTCTCGCTCTCTTCCCTGAGGCATAACACACATACACAGAGACACATTATTAGGGTTGTGTTTAAAGTACTAAATGGCACATAATCAATTTGAGTGGGGTAGGGGGAAAAAGAGAGGAAATATATGGTAATTTGAAACTTTGCTGCAGTGCCAACCTAATCTGAATATTGCTCAGAAAACCAAAGACAAAAGACTTCAAGATGTCCTCTGTTCCTCCATTATCTATGGCATTGTTCATCTGGAATAATGTCTAATATAATTAGACCGCTATTCTGCATGATGACTCACTGACGGCAGCTCATTAATCCTAATGGAGGAAAAGTGTGTGTGTGTGCGTGTGGCATTAAAACAAAACTTCACTGCACAAGGAGATTTTTCCTGCTCTTTATACAAACACTTTTTTTGATAACTGTAATTATTTCCCAAGCAGCACAGTGAATATATAAACACTCACACACACACACACACACAGACTATATATATAATTGCATGCAGACTGACCTGAGAACGGAAAAGACTCTGGCCATTTTCCCAATGGCACGGATCTTATTTCTGATCACCTCCTTACGGACAGCTGGAGTTCCACCTTCTTCAAAACACACACACAAATCAGCATCAAACAGTGTCACCGCAAAGGACCTCCAACCCCCAATAAGAAGAGGAAACTAAAAATGTGGAGAATTTTGAACAATAACACGGAATATTGAGCTGCATTTCAAACAGTTACCCTTTATCAACTTAATAAAGATATAATAAAATTTATATTATTATTATTATAAATAAATTTTTAATCAGAATGCTGAGGAAAAAAGACTTATTACTAATAAAAGTAATAATTATTACTATTATTATACATATTATACAGCAATTTTTATTTAACATTAAATTGTTTAATATTTATTATTTTTTAAATATAATAATAAAATATTTTTATGTAATTACAACTAATATAAATTATTATTCAATAGCTTCATATTTAGTTTAGTTTTTATTTGTCTGAAATCTGAAAGAAAACATCAGTGCTAAACTGTGTAAGTGACAATTTCATATATTTCTCATTGTGAAAATATGGAAAAATGCCTTATTTCCCCCCTTTTTTAAAATCCAAAAGTTGCATTATCACATTTGTATAATACCTTGCCCTGGTCTAAAATGTTTGGAATTACTTAAATGAGACAATAAGGTGAACCTGGAGAGCTTCAGAGAACATTTGATAAGCCTTGCGTGGGCTTGAGAGTATTTGCAGAAGAGTGTCACGCCTTTGCTCTAATTATTTAAGCAGATCTGTTTCCTGTTCAATAATTACACAAGGCGAAACCATAATCCTACATAGTCTGTTCAGTGCATTTCAAAATATTAACATAGAAAACAGTTCATTTAAATATTTTGCAGCACCACTGTTTTTATGAGTGCACCATCATGTGAATTCTACTCTCCACAACACTGTCAGGAAGCATCATGGGACGACATAAGCAGACATCAGGCCTCCAGGGAAAGCATCTTAGACAGCTAGAATGACAGTTGGACACTTCTGAGGACCTGCTGTCTATGCTGATGATGACCAGAAAGACATGCGCTTACACACACACACACACGCTCAGCAAGCACATTCAAGCTGTTCTGCATTAAATTATGTCACTGACATGAAGCAAAAGGAAATCAGCACAAAAGCCAGCTGTCAGCTTTGACGAACTTTAATTAATCTCAATTGTGTAATACATGAGTGTATAAGAACACACAACCTACCTTCACACAAGTCGTCTCCCTCTGACATGAGTTCATCATCAGAGCAGATGTTCAGGACATTCACCAACATCTCAGTCACTGTGAAAAGTGAACCTTGCATGTCAGAGCTGCAATATAAGCTGCTATTTTACATTATATCTATGCAGTTCTTAAAATTTTAATTAAATTATATGTGTCTAACAGCCATGTGAAGATCGAAAGACTTTGTAAAAGGTGCCCTTGATTACACTGGCACAAATAGAATGACATTTTAGGTTTGAGTTTTTATGTATCTTTCCCACTGAGAGGATACAGTCAGCCACCAAAGACACGTCATCAGCAAGGTCATTCTTGCTTCACCTCCACATGGCCTCTACCAACCATCTCAGCCTTACCATCCCTAAAAATCACAACCCTTGAGTTCAGACACTTACCTTTCTCGCCCACAAAGGGCAGCGACCACGTAAACACATCCATGAAGTTGGGTAACCAGTACGGGTGAGGAGAGCAGTTAAACTGTCTAATGTTCATGACATTGTTTTCATATTTCAATACAGCCGCTGAGGAGGAAAAACAAGGGGAGATGTAATGCACATTCATGAAAACCAACAAAAAAGAAAAGCAACCTGATAGGCTGCCACACAGGTTCGCAAACAGTAATCCAATACTTTGCCATTCTACATTTCTAGACACTTTAGAGTCAGTATATGGAAATAATTACAACCGATTTGCAGGGTATATTTTTTCTTTGCACAGCTGGTGATTGTTACATCAGCGGTTCAAATTAGAGGGTTCCAACAATAAATATGAAATCAGAAGTCTATTGTAAATTATTTAAATAAGTACATAAACCTCATTCTTGTTAGCTGAGAATGTGGGACTGCTAAGTTGATTGTGAATACAGTTACGTCACTCGTAATGCTTTACCAAAAGGAGTTAAGTTTCCCACTCCAACAGTAATAATAACACAAGTTTTGTTTTTTCTCCAGGGTCTGAGAACAGACCTGAAAAGCACGAAATGTGAGACCAACATACTTTATTTAAGATAAACTAACATACCTTTGTTGTTATAGACATCTAGATAATTTGGTGCTGAGAAAATGGTAATTAATGAAGGGAAGCCTGTTGTCTGACTTTTTCTGTACATCCTGTACCTGTGAAGCACAAAATCTGTAAATTAGCTCAGCATGCTAATAAGGCACGTGGAATCGATCAATAAACAAAGCACTCGCTGTCATTGTTAGATAATGTAGCAATAATCCAGAGATCCATGGATGCAGATGGTATACAGTACGTGTATTTTTTAACTGAAAGACTAAAGACATTGCAAGACTAAATTAGCAAAAGCTCAGTTTAGCTTTTCCAGTGTCACCATCATAAAATATCACAATCAATACTTACCCTGCATCTTGTGCTTCATGTGCTCGGATTACTGACAACAGGTTGTTGTTTGTCAGAAAGTCACAAACTGCTGCATAACTGTCAAACAAGAGAAAGAAGAACTTCTGAGGGTCTCATAATAAAACAACGCAAGCATGATGTTCAGCCCTTTGAACATCTCAACCGCTCTTGCTCATACTGAACCAAAGATCACACAATGTACTGGATGGTCCTGAATAGAGCTCTTCGGGGTTCTCTTTAAGTCCACTCAGCCTCGATACAGTAAACTCAAAAGCTATTAGACCACCACCTGCACTTTGTTAACATTCAGTTGGCGTGGTACAAACAAATGCCAGCTGGACAAGCAAACAGTGAGCAAACACACTTCTATATACACCCAGAACGAAACCAGCTGGGTGTCACAGATCAGGTTATTTCCAGGAGTCACTGCAAATCAGACAGGATTTCGCACCAGCTCACAGATGCCCGAATGACTCAGTTAGGTGATTAAGTACAAAAAAATAGAGAAAGAAACTAATCAGTTTTTCTCTAATATGCAACCTAAGCGTCCAACTTCATAGATGTAACAAATTTAAAACTTAAAAATTAACTGATTACTCAAGCCAACATTCCATAATATTTAAAAAAAAAAATTTAAATAAGCTAAAATAAAAAAAAAGGTAAACATAAATAATATTTCATGGCATTTTCATAATATAATCTATAAAAGATTCTACTTTCCTCAAATGGGGAGAGATCTACTCAGTGAATAAAGCTTTGCTTCGGTACCTGAAGAAATAGGAGCAGCCTCTGACTGAGTTGTGGTTAAAGTGCTCTGCCGTCTTCTCACTGCCGTAGTCCTCTCCCGGGTCGGCCCAGATCAAATCACACATAGGCCCAAATGCCGGGGGCTCCTTAAACCTGTCTAACTGCAAAATATAACGTACAGAAAAAGAAAGCAAGGAAGAAAGAAGCATGAACACATCTTGTTTTATAATATAAAAGGCTGTAAGGAAAAGGACAGGACAATACCAGACGCTTACTTTTCTAATGTCATCTAAGCAGTTGATTTCTGGTGAGAGGCCACCGTGTACGCAGAGGAACTGCTGGTTTAGAAGAGCTGCAAGAGGCAAGCAGTCGAAGGCCTCCATACATGCGTCATAAACCCTCTCTGAATACTTTATTTTACCTGCGAGGAAACAAAGACGGACAAGAGTTCAGAACACTGAAGTATCACTGAAGATCAGATATGATTCATTGAGCTGCACTGTTGCATCCATTTCATGAAGTAAATAATAACCATGATACACAGCTGGAACTTGAGCAATCAATAACGCAAACCTTTCAACAACAAATTACAAAGTCATTTATATGGCAGTATATCACTCATTCAGTATCATTTTTATCAAAGGATGACCTTGACATTTAAACAAATAATTGATTAACTAAATACATGTTTAGATCATAGGCCATTTACTGTATGATAGGCGTGACATCACTTATCTCCACCACTTATTGCCAAGGTCGATTTTGTCTACTTAACATAAGATAATGATAAGGATGTGTCTTGTTAAAATATTTGAGTTGACTGTTGAATAGGTTCATACATTTATTGATCAATTGAAATAATTTTTGCTCAAAATAATTCATTTCTGAATAATAATTTACTGCACTCCAAGAATTTGCAGTTGTACTTTTAAATATATCCCAGTATATTGCTTACGTTATTAAATATACGTTATTAATGCATTTATCAAATCAGGACTTAAACATAAAAAAACAAGCAACTCCATGTGCTGCTGATTTAGACCTGCTCTTTAAATCCATCCATACACTAATTATTTAGTAAGCCAGTAAAAGAAATAATCAAGACAATGCTAAATTATTTGCACATATTCATCCATGATGTCACAACCAGCATGTCTGTATGCAGACAGACAGTATTAACTATACCTAAACGACAAAACATGCCACTAAGCAGACACAAAAGCAGAAGGGACTGTTCAATTAAATTCAAATGAGCCTAATTAGCGCAATGCGAATCCTTAATTCAGCTACTGATTAAGCTTATTAATACTTTAGTATCTGGACTGAAGTAGTCTCATTAGTCTTGTCTTCTGGTTTCCACTAAATACAGCTGGGTTATTCACCAAACTATATTACACATTCGCTCCTCGAGTAAGGGTCTCATGGAGAGCACTTGGGCTTCCACTGAACATTCAGCCATGAAACCACCTCCATCTTTGTTATGCAGAGCACAATAGCAATGCTATTGTATGAGCTTAATAGCAAACAGTGCTCATTTCAAGCACAATAGACTAGTACCACTGACCCACACAAAACCAAAAGCAGGGATTTAATCAGACCTTCAATAGAACCTTCATTTAAATGTAATTTGGATTTTACCAAGAAGCAAAAGCATAAAATACTACAGTATAATGTAATGTGCTATAGTATATAGTGCTATTAGATCAGCAAAGACGATAAACCTGGCCGGGATAACATTCTGAAAAACGTATTGAACATGCTTGTCGTAAACAAAAACTGTACTTCCAGATAACAGTAGACATTACATAAAATATATTATGTTTTAACAATAAAATTAAGTTTTAAGAGCCTTACATAATTTTATTTTTTTACCTGTCCCCAAGTGGAGTCACAAAAACCATCAAGCGCTACAACGAAACTGGCACACATGAGGACCGACCCAGGAAAGTACCAAGAGTAACTTCTGCTTCTGAAAGTTCATCCGAGTCACCAGCTTCAGAAATCACAAGTTAAAAGCAGCTCAGATCAGAGAGCAGATAAATGCCACACAGAGTTCTAGCAGCAGACCCATATCTAGAACAACTAATAAGAGGAGACTGCGCGAATCAGGCCTTCATAGCTGCCAGTTAACCACTGCTAAGGAGAGGCAACAAGCAGAAGAGATTTGTTTGGGCCAAAAAACACATCCCATCCCATCCAGTTTGCACTTAGTTGGACGATCTTTTATTTTTCAACAGGACAATGACCCGAAACACACCTCCAGGCTGTGTAAGGGCTATTTGACCAAGAAGAAGCGTGATGGAGTGGTGTGGCAGATGACCTGGCCTCCACAGTCACCAGACGTGAACCCAATGGAGATGGTTTGGGGTGAGCTGGACTGCAGAGTGAAGGCAAAGGGGCCAAACAAGTGCTAAACACCTCTAGGAACTCCTTCAAGACTGTTGGAAAACCATTTCAGGTGACTACCTCTTGAAGCTCATTGAGAGAATAGCAAGAGCGTGCAAAGCAGTAATCAGAGCAAAGGGTGGCTATTTTGAAGAAACTAGAATATAAAAGATGTTTTCAGTTATTTAACCTTTTTTTGTTAAGTCCACATGTGTTCATTCATAGTTTTGATGCCATCAGTGAGAATCTACCAATGTAAATGGTCATGAAAATAAAGAAAATGCATTAAATGAGAAGGTGCGTCCAAACTTTTGGCCTGTACTGTATATTACATTTTAATTGCGTGGCTTGTGACAGCATCATAGTCAGGTTGCACTTCAGCACATTCTTTTAAAACTGTTATTTCCAAAAAATTTCTAAACGGTAGTCATGACATTAGTTGATGATCTGAATCAAAACAATATTATTAAGCGATTTTTTCATGATTACTCACGATAACATCATACATGGATTACATTTTGTACCTATACATATGGAACTCAATATTTTACCAATTACACACCTATAAATGTTACAAAGATGTCACAGTGGGTATGCTGCTGCTGTGACATAAATGGCAGAAGGGCATGGACACTTCAGGTGTCAACAGCTCAAAATAAGTCCAAGCTGGTCATGTGATCTCCAAGCAGTGGCTTTAAAAATCCTATAATAACCTCCCGGCAGATGGGTTCCAGGCTCAGTGGAAGCAAACCTGGTTAGACCACATCAGAAGAAAGAGAAGAAATCCCTGTGTAGAAATATTCTTTGGGACAACAAATATGTCTCAGTATTTGTAAGCAACAGGAGCATGAATAAACCCAAGCCAGAAAAGAAGCTAAACAGCTTCTTGCGTCTCTATCCTCGCTGGTCATGCTGCATTGAATTAAGGTTTTAAATAAATTATTGAAAAAGAATGCTAATGAGAAGCTTCAGAATGAAAAGACATTAGTCTCTCATAAATCAGGAGAGGTAATGCTGCGTATAGTGTACAACAGCTCATCGGGTTTGTCTCTTTGTGAGCCAGATGAGCCCCATCCACTTCACTATGCAGAATACTAATAACTCACACCTGGACACTTTCTGGCAGCTCTACAAACCTTCCTCTAATAGAGCTGTCTGTTAGCCTGTTTTCTCAGAGGGACAAAGTGCTGTTTGCAGAAAACAGAGCACGTAAAGGCCGTAAAACAAAGACAGTGCCTGTTTATGAACTCTCTCACAACACTGGGAATACTCTTTCAGTCTTAAAAAAGACTGCTATAGATCTTAGAGACCCATTTCAGACAGTGAGGGACAAGTCTTAAAGGGGTAGTCCTCCCAAAAATGAAAATAACTCACCCTCAAGCCACACTAGGCTAGGCACTAGGTCATACAAATGCATCACTTTTTTTCAAACCATGGAGCTGTATGGAGTAATTTTATGATGGATGCTTTTTTGGGTTTCTATCTTTCAACACACATTTGCTTCCATTCTAAATCAAATATAACACCGACTATATTAATCGGAAAGACGTCAGTCATATAGGCTACACCTAGGATGTCATGTAAAAATCATGTAAACTTTCATTTTTGGGTGAACTATCACTTTAAGGTTGTAAAAGTATTACAACCTGTTGACGTCCCCTAGAAATATGTGGATGGAACACAGATAGTTAGCTGAACAAAACAGTATGGCAAAATAAGAGACTGCACTTTTGCCCCCACAGCCTCAATGATGACAAATTAAATATGACATCTACTCTTCTATGTTACACATGGTTCGTGACATTAACACCCGCCAATCCACCAAATGCAGGTGGAAATTAGCTGTGGCAGGTAACAAGGTTACCCCCACTAGCCACTAGGGCAAACCAAACTGTATTTTATATACGGTAAGAGTGCTTGACATTAATGCTTCTACAGGAAGTACATTTTTTTTGAAGAAGCAAGTGTTTTTTTGTTTTTTTTTACTTTTATTTTAAAAAGTACCCTTACTTTGCATTTTCCCCCCACATTTCATATTTGGATATTAAAATAAATAAATAATTAAATAAAAATAAAACAGCAAGCTCTTATAATTGTGCAGTGTAAATGCATTCATGCTACATTTCAGCTTCATGAAAGGCCTGTGCAATTGCATTTAAACGCCACTTCAGCTGATTCCGTATCTTCCGCAGTGACAAGACTGTTTTTGTTACTGATTTCATTGGATTGGCAAAAGGCCAAAAATGTCTTGGTGTATTAAGTGAAATAAGTAATAAAAATGTAAGAATTTGATATGAAAGATGATGCACACATTTAATACAGTTAAGGGGAAAAAATCTGTTAAATAAAAAAAAGAAATCAATGGAAGTCTATTTAAATGAATGTTAGTACACAGCAACCAGAGCCTTTGCGGATGCTAATTCTAATCATAGTCATCAATATAGATCATGAAAACTAAGGCCATTATGCAGCACTAAAAACAAGCACAGCAAACCTGAAAATATTTTTTTAAACTGCATTTTTTCTTCTTAATACTTAACTAGTAGGAAGATTGTTAAATTTGATCCAAAACTGTCAGCAATGGAACCAACATGCAGTGACCATATTGTGTGATTCTGGCATGCTGGGAGATTGAAACAGTAAATATGTTCCAGCCAAACTTGATGTAATAATACATTTCACAGCATGAACAGCTGCCTTATGCAGTTTTAACCCACATTAAGAACAACAAGTTTTTTCATTTTGACAAGTATTACTATTTCTACTATTAAGTGGTTCTTTCAGACAACATGATAAGTGAGACCCCACAGAGGACTTCAGATGATGCCAACCCTGGAACAACACACAACACTACCGAACTCTGCTACTAATTTATAAT
>JAUCMT010000105.1:8052003-8071250 GCA_032357475.1 Enteromius thamalakanensis | reverse complement strand
GTTGCCGGCAAAAATTAATGAATGAGATGTGAGTCAGCACAGGAACTGCCAGCAGCAAATGAAATTTTGGGGTGGCACCTGGGGTGGCCAATCGAATGTCAGGGGTGTCCAGTGCCACCCCGGACACCCCTCTGGCTCCGCCACTGATCAGGGGAAGGGTTCTCATGTGGCGATGATGAGGGCTTGGTGGGGCTGCCAACATTGGTCGCCGCGGCTAACACCAAGTCTGACTCGGAGATGATAGCAATGCTTGCCCGGGCCGCTGCTAGCAACTGGCTAGAGGTGTCACAGCCTCCTAGTCCCGAGCGTTTGTGGCTGGATGATTGGTTTCTGGGTTAGGGCCGTGACGGTCAGTCACGTACTAGCCCAGTGCCACTCTTCCCTGCGGTGCATGAGGTGCTGATGCACCGCAGGGAAGCCCCAGGTTGAGCGTGCAGTTGCGGTGCACTTGTGCCCGCAAAACGCCGCCACCTGGAGGGATTGCCCACGCCTCCCTTCCAGACCTTGTAAAGGCACGGCAGCTCTGGCTGCCAAAGCCTACAATGCACCTGGACGGGCTAGCTCATTTCTACATGCAATGGCCATCTTGCAGGTCCACCAGGCCAAAGTGTTGAAAGAGCTAGACAAGGGTGGCTCTGACCCGGCGTTGATACAGGAGCCAGCGGCCCACGCTCTCATGACAGCTTATGTTTCCTGGGGGGTGGCGCCTCCACCCCAAGATGGTTCAGCTGATCTGGAGTTGATTCGTCACAGCATAACATCTCTGTTCCCTCCATCAGGGAACGAGGGTTACCTACGTAACCAAGACGTTTCTCCCAACATGTCAGGAGTCAAGAGAGGTGTTTGTTAAACATTGAGGAAGTTAATAAATATTTGGACTTATTATTTATTATTTTATATTTTAAAATGTAACTAGTTACTTTCTCCAGGGAGTAATAAAGTAATGTAGGGCACTACTATTTTTGAGAGTAATATGTAATTTGTAATATATTACTTTTTTGAGTAACTAGCCCCAACACTGCCCATTTCTCTTTGAAACTGCGGCGAAATGCACATTAAGGCACGTAAAAAAATGGTTTTGGACAAAAAGTAAATATACAAAAAGCATAATTGTATGATACCAGGTTGCTAATGAACCAGTACATGACTTTCTGTACAAAAAATTGTTGTGATGTTTAAAGTCAAAAGTTAACATTTGGTAATTATACATATTACCATTACCATTGGTCCCTAATAATACTTGATTTGTGTGAAATTTGAATAGTGTATTTGCTAAAGCAAGAGATTTTAGCTTGACCTGCATGTGACTCAGTGTATGACACATTCTTTATCCTCATCATCTACGTGTTCTCTCTTCCCATTTCTCCATCTCTCATTTTCACTCATAACCCACATCACCTTTTGGTGGCATCCCCTGCCAGTCATGACAATGTGGCCGATTGCACCACACAGATTGCATCGATTGTGCGGGCTAATTGAAATGCGAGTAGCCCTGGTGTGGTGCGCATCTGCTCCATTTGCAAGGTTCACTTTGGCATGTCTCCTCTCTTCCCATCCAAGAGAAAATACAATGTGATGTGGCCCCAGCTTTTTTACTCATCGTTGTCTGAAATTATGCCAGCTTATTAAGATGTGACAGTGCAACAGCCCTTCAGGGACTTAAGAAAAGTCATTTGGCTCAAAATTAAAATAATACTTTGTGTAAGAATGAGACTTTGGTCACAATTTCCCAGACCTCCTGTCAGTTCAAACCTACAGCCTGTAATGTATATATTAAAATTTTTTAACAAAAGACAGCATTAATAAGTATGCGAAAATAGGCTAGTCTTTATTCTAAGAATTATTACTATATGTTTTTTATAAAATATATATATATATACGTATATATATATATATAGGGGCTTCACAACAACTCTGTTACTGTTCAACAACTGTTCTTGAATGGCCAGAGCACCTGACTTAAACCCAATTGAGCATTTCCGGAGAATAGTTTCACAGGGAGAATGTTTTGTTACACAAACATACTTTCTCACAACCTCTGAGATAATTCTAGTGTTCGAATCCGATGTCTGTGATATTATTTTTCATAACGCGTTTCCTTGTGTGTTTTGGCCAACGCAATATGCCGTAGATGCTCTTATCGCATGAACGTTTAATATATTTTGATATATAAAAGAAATAAACAAATACAGGTATCAGGTAAGATTACTCACGTTCATTTCTGCACTCGGTTACATGTTTTAATTATCAAAATTAAACAAGTGTTTGCTACAAATAAAAATCATAATAGTTGAACTAAAGTAACCACACATTAACATGGTTTTGCTATACTAATCGTTTAGCTTCACCATGGTATTTGTGATTATACTGATTGTAATCAATCTGAATGTCTATAGCAATGCACGGATACAGAGCGTGTGATCTCTGTGATGCCCAGATGTACACGCCCTCTCACCTCTGTAATAAACACAGAGGCGCTAGTCCCGTCTAAAATGGTACATGAAAATCTTGAACAATAGGTAATAAGAGTCGAAGCTGTACAGTAGTTTAGAAAACTAATCCCATGCTAATAGGGATACAGTGCAATTCGGCTACATTAGGTTTACATCCGCGCTAAAATATCAAGATGAAAGTCATCATAGCTTGCGTAGTATAGACCCAGCTCTCAACCCAACTTTGTGAATAGATTAACGCCGATAACGGCCCACCACTAATATATACAGTATATATATATATATATATATATATATATATCATATCAGTCATTTTCTATAATTAAAGTGTGTCTTTAATAAAAAAGTATAAGATCTTTGTTAATTAGTCAACATATCACTGATTTAAATATACCATTATTTATTTATGTTTTTTAAACAAAGCTAGAAATAAAATGCATTTTATGTTTTTCATGCAATTTCCTTTTTCAGAATGCCTTTGGATTATTCAACAGTATTGTGCTCCAACATCTGCCAACATTGGTAATCAACATTCACAGAAAATGATCAGATTGTAACTGAAGTGTGTGGAGACGCTGAACAATGCAACTAATAAAAGTATAAGGTCATGTATACTCTGTAGCAGATCAATAGGTAGATATGCAGATATGAAGCAGGCGGAATGTAATGCAAATAAGATTTATCTCACTATGTTGACATTTAAGATAAACTTAAAGTTAATCCAAATAAGTTATGAGGTGTGATTTTCTTCATGCAACTGAGCAAATGTTGCGAAATATAATGCTTAAAATAATGCATGCAGTGTAAGTGCAATATGTTTTCTTTTTCTGAATCAGTTCTTGCAGAGGGAGATTATGGGCAGCTTTGCTTTGGCTTTTCTGTTCGGTTTGACCTAAACAAGCTGTGTGAGATTGAGGTCTGGAGACTGGACCGGTCAGGTCATTAGAGAAATATATTTATTGGTGCTTGCTAAGGCAGAAATCACTTATTCTACAAATGGCTGGTTTGTTGGAAATCCCCTGATATTATGTATTCATTTTCCGTTATCTGAACTTCATGATTTATTATAAGCTTGTAGAATAAAGAAAATCCAATAGATTTACATTAATAGAGACCAGAATATCATGGAAACCTGTAGGTGGGCTTTTTCTGACTTTGGCAATCACCTACCATTCACATAGCAGCATGCCACAAACCTCTCAGAACACCCAATTCAATTTCACTTCAATTTATTTATAAAGTGTTTTTTTTTTTTTTTTCTACACAGTGTATAGCTTTAAAAAGAGTGCTATACAAGCCCGCAATAACCAAGCCAAATACGTTGGTGGCAGGGAAATACTCCTCGAGATACTGAAGCACACTCTTAAAAATAAAACTATCAACATGGGTTTTTCACCAAAGAACCTTTAAGTGAACTGTTCTTAAAAAATGATTCACCCCAAAATGAAACTTTGCTAAAAATGTACTCACCCTAATGTCAAATTTAACATTATATCACCTGCTCAGAGACATCAACAGTGGATCCTCTGCAGTGAATGGGTGCCATCAGAAGTAGAGTCAAAACATATGAAAAAAAAATGTCACAATAATTGACACCACTCTAGTGCATCAATTTATTATCTTGTTAATTAACCATTTCATTAGCCAATTAATAAAAAATAAAAAAATATATATATAGTATTTTTATTTATTTATTTTTTTATTAACAAACATTCCAAAGATGTCAATTAATGGAGTGGTATGTATTACTTGTGGATTATTGTGATGTATCTATCATCAGTTTGGACTCTCATTCTGACGGCACCCATTCACTGCAGAGGATCCATTGGTGAGCGGACTAATCTAAAGCATAAACAACCTTTTGTGGAATAGATTTATTCCATGGATGTTACCATCATAAAGAACCTTTGTCAATATAGAACCTTTATTTTCTAAGAGTAGCAACCAAAGCAACTATCCAGAACACATAATAGCATTGTACTTTTTTTATACGGCTAAATGTAGAAGTGCTAGCATCATTTCTGCTTCTAAGTTCATTAACTGAGCTTGTTTTTAAGGAAGAATAAAGACAAATTTCACTTCTTTTCACTGTGTTAATTTTAAGGTCAGAATTGATCAGCTTGAATGTCAGGTTTTTTTTACAGGCTGTATTTTCTTAGTTTAACTGACCATATTTTGCCATTTTCTGCTTCCTTGCTTTTAGAAATAACAATCTTATGCCAATGGAATCAGTAATTTCACTAATCTTGGACTCTCTCCTGTGAGCAGTAGTTGGTAAGACACGGTTAATTAGCCACTGTTTGATTGAACATTTTAGAACTGACAGGATTTTGGGCAGCATTATATCACTGTTAAACACATTTTAGACTGAATTTCACATTATTCATTACTTTTTATCTATAATTGCTGTGTACACTGGTGACTTTGTTAAAAAGCTGTAGGATCTACATAGGGCCATTTATGCTCTTTTTTAAATCTAGTGTGGCGCAGAGAAAAAAAAAAAAAAAAGGAAAAATTCATCTTGCCAGCAATCAATATGAGACCCAATTGAATGTTCCCCTTGAGTGAGTCATGTACTTTCATTATTTTTTTCTGTGTACTTATTTAGTACATTGCATATCTTCTGTGTCTTTTTGACCCATTTAAATTCACATCTGCTCCTCGTCACATTACTCCTGCTAAGATGGTATCAGAACAGAAATGACAATCTTTTTACTTTTATACTGCGTTCATGTATTAAATAGAATTCATTTGGATTTCATGTAGATTTTAACTAGGATTATAACACAAACCAACAGATAAATGAGCACATTTGAACTGCTCCCCCCCCCTCACAACATAAACACACAGCAATTCTGTTAACTCTTGACTTTAATTAGATATTTCAAAACAGATTTGTTTTCAGATTTGTATAAAATTTAATAAGCTTGAGATTTTGTTTTGCATGCTACTCCAAACAGTCTTGAGTGTTTCTTTCTGTAGCCCCACAACAATCAAAATAAATTGTTTATTTATTATTATTGTTTATTATTTATATGTGTTAGTGTAGTGTGTTTATTTTACTAAAATGGTGTGCACATGTGCATTTTTATATTCAATAAATAAATTATTAATTTTTTAAGTGGTTTGCCTTTTTTCAGTGTCTCAGAATATATTTTTTTAAATAATACATGAACAATTGAAGAATTCCTGTACAGTGTTTGCCAGCTGGCAAAATATGTTCACTCCCTTGCCAAGGAAAATGAAATTTGCATTTGATGATGCACATGTAATAATTCTGGTCCCTGTCTAAAAGCATTCAGACATATCCCTCATAAACCTGTCAATAATAAAGGAAGACACGATTCCTCTACAATCAATCTCTGTACTTTCCTTAATGAACATCTCTCATGTAGAAATGACCTTCCAGTCCAGTAATTGTGGAGAAATGCACCTATTTCAGTCCAGCTCTGTTTCTGGCCTCCTTTGGTCTCTCATTACCTCTTATTGCCATCCATTCCACAGGTCCCTTGGTGAGAAGCCATTCTAAAAAAAAAAGAAAGAAAAGAAAAGAAAAAATCAATGCTGTCGAAAACAAAAAGCCTGGATATTACACAAGACTAAAGCTCAGTGCCAACAATAAAAGTATTTTTCGGGCTTTTACGTGTGCATGTATGATTACTTATTTCATTTATTGAAGATAGACAGACAGTGCTATGCCAATGCTGGTGGCTCTTTAGCTTTTCTGTGTGTTTCCTGTCTTTTAAAGATGCATTGATCTGTCTTCTGTTGATTGCCAGCATAACCCCAGACATTTAGAGCCATTAGTTGGAGGATTTTGCTCAATCGTACATAGATTCTTGATGTTCTGACAGTTTTGAGCATTGAGGTTTTCATCCCAGCAGAGAAAAAAAAAAGAAGTCTTCTTAGTGGTAATATTATTGGATGTTTGTGTGGCAGATCCTACATTGAGATGTAAAGCTAAACGAGAGTATGACCTTAAATCAGATTGCATGGACAAGGTAACGGTATATATATATATTGTTACAGTGTTTTAATGTCCTACCGAGTTTAAAAATATATATTTTTTTCCTTTTTCACAACACAGAAGTCTGAATTACTATGATTATATTTTTATTACAGTGTTTTAGTGTTTGCAAATATGTATTTATTTAGTTTGAGCAATACAAACATTAAATAGCTGTACATGTTCCTACTAAAAAAGTCTAAAAAGAAATGGATATATTTGTATGTATTTTCCAGGTTGCCTGACACAGCAGTCACAGGAAGAACCCCTGACCAGATATCGTAAGGTGAAAATAACAAAATCTACAGCTATTGTGAGCGCTTTACCAGAGAAGCTGACAGTGAGCAGTGATTTGGCGGACTGATGTGAATGACTATAGCTGGGAAGAAACATGTCTGGCTCTCAGAGAAGAGCGGAGCTGCAGTGTGAGGGTGGCTGCATGACTGCTGCTTCCATCGGCCCCTGGGGACACATAAGAGTGAGTCATTTCTTCAGAGGAAGAGAGCTCACTGCTACTGTATTGTTGTCAAAGCTGAATTGGGCTGGGGAGGAGAGACTAGGAAGTAAATAGGAAGCCGGGCTGTAAAAGTGTCTTGTTGGGTTTATGCCTGGGTAAAATGGAGGTGCTCCAGACAGTAAGCAGGAAAACAATGCTGGCTTTTTAAAGATACCATTTTGGTCCAATTTTCAGGAAGTATTTAAAGTTGTGGCCCGTAGCCATTAACACACATGCTCATGTGGGCAATGTGAATTTGACTTGCATCACTTCCTGAACCTGTTTTCTGCTCATTCTGGTTTTATCTCTTTTGTGTATATATCTTTTATACTGTGATGACATAGAAACGGTACTTGAGTATTCAAAAAATATATTTTTAGTTTCTGTTCACCATTATAAAAGTTTATCCAACACAAAAGTTTCAGAGTTTGGATCAAGCACAAGTCTTTGGGATTGAGAGATTAAGATCAAGGTTTTGTTGGTTAGTATGACTGACTACATCAACTGCAAACAGCTTATTTTTTCCCATTGATGGCCATTGTTTTTTAATCTGGCTTTAAATAGTTGAATATATGATTGTATTTTTTTGACTATGACTTTACAGTACTGTTGTTTTATCTACCTGGTCTCATGGCATAAACATACCTGAGTGCACTTTTTAATGCGACACAAAATAAGTACCAACACGTGCATTTCATGGCAGTTTCCAAAATAAATGAACACTAGAGGCACTAGACACCTTTAATTCCTTTTTACACAAATTTAAATATTTTAATTAATAAAGTGTATCACATAATTACGTGAAGAATATTGTGTTACGTTGTGAAGTTGAAATGACATGGTTGCATCAACAAATTATTATTTTTTTTTATATATATCCGTTTTGCATTTGTTAGCACTATTGGGTAGGTTTAAGTTTGGGCTTGGTGTTGGCCATATTTAAAACATGATAAAGCATAAACTTTTAACAACAGTCAATGAATATTTTAAATCTGAACCGCTGCAATACATACCTAATAAAATGTGTTGAAAAATACTGAACTTGTATTTTGAACTTGAACTTGTTGCAGGTTGCATTGTATACTGTTGTAGTTTTATTTTTTTTTATTTTATTTTTTTTATTAGCTTTACATTTAATATTTTCTGTTTAATTGTATATTAATTAATTTATTTTGTTTGTTTGTTTGTTAATATACATTTCGATTTAATGTATTTTTATTGCTGCTTAACTTTCAGTTTATTTAAGTTATAATTTGTATTAGTTTTTTAAACTAATATTTATGATTTAATTAAAAAAAACATGTGTATATATATATATATATATATATATATATAGTGTATCTATTCCATGAGTTCGAGCTTGTCGGCATATGTAGCTAAGCAAAGCTTGTTTGGCTTGCTTTTTGGGGATGAAATGCAGAAAATCGAGGATGAGGAAGGAAAGGAGCTATGGCTATTTATAGGGCGAGACTAAGCACATGATAGGATAATTGGGAAATTACGGAGGCAGAGATCGTATATATAGCACTGCCTTTGAATTGCCATGATATTGGGTACACTAAACATAAATACAAAACAAACTATTTATATTTTAATTTACAAAAAACTAAAATAGTAATTTATTATAAACATACTTTTTACAGTGTATTAGATTGACATGACATTCCCTGCTCAAATGACTAGCTTAATAAAGCGTAATAAAGTATAATAACTCAGTATGATCAAAATTTGCAGAGCTCTGTTCTGTAAGGTCTCACGCCACTGAAATGCTAATATTTAGCTTTCTCCAGCTGTTATAAAGATTTCCTTGTTCAGGATTACTGGAAAATTACAGGCAGGTGTTTGATTAGAGTTGGAAGTAAACTGTGCTGGAGAACGGCCCTCGAGGACCGTAGCTCAATAGCCCTGCACTACAGAATCAACGGCGAGTGTAAGTCAAGTGCCAAGTGCACTTGTGCGTTAGAAGATTGCTACCTATGTAGACAGCAAGGGAACTCACAAGGGTTTGAAACAAAACTTTTATGCTCTGAAGTATCATTTCTTAGGACTAAATTTTCCATTATATATTTATGTAGAACCCACACTCATAACCACTGAGGCAACTCCGTCTATTGAAATATAAATCTCAATAACTCCTCAGAGTTTTAAAGTGATATTCATAATATACCACACATCTCTATCACAAAGAGACACTGTTAAAGATGCAGAGGCTTAGAAATTCAATGCACTTGTAATATGAAAGAAACAAAATACCCAGTTGAGTTACATCAGTGTGTTGTGTCCAGCAAGATTACTCAGTGGCTAAAACCCCCAGCTGGACACTTGCATGAAAAGAATATGATGCAACTGGAATGTAACAAATATCACACATTTGTTTTGCTCTCTGCACATTGCTCTTGATGCTGATGCTTAATCATAAAAATGATGTGGGTGAGATCTGTTTCAGATGCTTTCTTTTTCTCAGTCTGTAAAAACAGGGGGAGGGGACATATTTTATCATTTTATTTATTTATTAAAAATTAAAACTCTCTAACAAGCACTAACATACTAACATAATTTGACAAAAAAAATCTAATAAAATGATTTCACATTCTTTTATTCAAATGAGCATGATACTTTTTTTTTGTAATTATTTTATGCAAAACTTGCAATTTAAATATTTCATATTATTATTATTTTTTCTTCAAATAGCCACTAAACTACAGATTACATACTATAGACTTTCTGTGCTATTTTAACTGTTATTCTGTTTTTCCCCCAATTTATTAACTTATTTATGTTTAATGTGCTTTAACATCTGTATTTACTTTTAGTTTCTTTATAAGTTTGTTACATTTGTGACAATTCTGTTGACATACTTTCTCATTACTTGCTTGTTCAAATTTATTGTATTTCAATTTTATATAATTTTCCAGTTTTATATACATTTTAATTATAAGTGATTTTAGTGCTGTGATCTAAACCTTTTTTGATGTACCCTATAGTAATGTTCATAAATGTATACTTTATCTTAGTTAACAATACAAATGCATATGCCTGTGTGTGTTAGTCATCACAGCTTCATAGCTAAAACAATTCTGATTACCAGCCTAACTTAAATATAAATATGCAATTAAAATATTTCACCTTTTTTAACTCAAATGAACATTAAGCTGCATACTACAGACTTCTTGTGCTTATTTCCAGTGAGAACAATTCACCAGCGGTCACCGACTTTTCTCCTTTTTTCCCTGCTGGTTGCTTAGCAACCTCCTGGATATGTTTCAAGAGCCACAAATGCTGGGGGTCACGTGTGTGTGTGTGTGTGTCTGCAGCAGAATGAATCAGCCATTGATGGGACCCTAACTTACTTAAATGTTACCTTATAAGGTTTAGTCTGATACATCATTTTAAGTTTACGTTGTTTTAATCAGCGCTTCTTCAGTGGCGCTATTACTTTTCTGAAGGATCAGGCTCAGAATTTTTGTGGTGGGCAAAAAAGCCTTACATTGATGGGGTGCTTGGACTCTGGAGCTCTCGAGGTGCGACTGGATCTCAGCCCTGGAGGATCACACAGACATGCGGGTGGCCTCTTTAGACTCTTGTATAAAAGTGTATAGAGGCTCTTCAAAATTAGGGTGGGAAGTTTTGCACAGGCTAGCATCATTCACCAACGAACGCGATGGAGCCACAATTCATTTTAACCAATGCTTGACATCACTCAATTAAAAGTAAAAGGGAGGCACAACGCTCTGTTTGAATGGGACATGAACACTACAGTTAATGAGCAATTTTAGTAATTCAATAATCATCTTGGTGGAAAAGATGCCATATGCTCTCTCAGAATCCTATAATATAAAAGCATTCCTATTTAAGAGGTGTTAAAAGTGAAATGTTTACCCAGTCCCAATATGAAGAAAGTCTGAAAGCATAGAAGAGCTCTGTTTTACCTGACAGTGATGTACTTCTCATACACTCAGAACTTCATGCTCTTTGTATTTACGTAAAAAGTCAGAACCTGAAATGTATCCCAGGGGGCTCATGTTGTCAGCCTGTCAACTTAAAACCGGCCTGCCAACGTTCAAAATGCCACTGTATTGCATTTAGATGAATCTTTACAGCAGACATAGTGGGTAAAAATAAATACAGGTATTATGCATAAGCATTGATGTCCAGAAAGACATTTTGGGAGGGAGATGAATGACGCCATTTCTAATTAAGGAAACAAATGGCAAACTCAAGCAGTGATGTTAGGCTTTTGTTATCTTTATTTGTGTGTATTAAACTCGTCAAAGTCAAAATAATATAATTCTCTGCTTTTAACAATCCACAAAAACCATGCCACTGAATTAATCAGTTAGTCTTGTTTGATGTATCCTCTTTCAGCATCTCTCTAATAACTTCAAGGACCTGCTGATCCATCTTTTATGAATCCTTCTGGGCGGCAGCAGCTCCTCCTACATGGAAGGAAGTGGAGGCTATTTTTTTTTTTTTCCCGGAGCGGTGATCTATGCTGGTGCCCTGACAGGCTGGGTAATTACCTTTGTCTTCCATTGTCCAAGATTGTTGCTGTCATCCGTCTCCATTATAGCCAGGATGTTGTGGTGGCCCTCTTTGTTTAACAAATGAAATGCTTTTCCACCTGAGTGAGCAAGAGGAAAGTGCAGATGCCTCAAGATGACAGAAAGGTTGCGGAAGAGACAGAGATGATGATGTAGATGAGAAGAGCTTTGGGGATTTTTTTTTTTACAGGTGATCCAGGTTGCCCTTGTTTTTTGATGTGAAGAGCTAACGTGAAGATGTGCAAGGAGGGCTTGCACTTTTTAGTGCTTTATCGTAATTTGGACCCTAAAATCAGCTGAAAGACCAATTAAATAGCTGTGTTGACATATTTCTTATTAAAGCAAGAAGCGTTTAGTTTACATCGCTGTAGTGAACCATGCCATACTACTTATGTTAGACAGAGTTAGTCCTTAAAGACAAGCAGAGGCTACAATATTCCTTAATATTCCTTAATGTCAAATTGCAAATCACATCATCTACAGTGCATGCCATTTATTAAAGGAGGTAGAGTTTTTTCACATTTGGCTCCCAAACTCTGGAACAGCCTTCCTGATAACGTTCGGGGTTCAGACACACTCTCTCTAATCTTGTTCCTATTTGTTCTGTTCTGCCATGGGATTGTCATCCCGTGCTAACTAGGAATTAGGCTCCAGCTTGGATCCAGAACACTTAAGAAGAGATGATGCCAACCCCACAGAGGACTTCAGATGATGCCAACGCTGGAACAACACACAGCACTAACGAGCTCTGCTACTAATTTATAATGTTTCTTATCTGTCTGTTTGATTGTGTCATATTGATCTTTATCTCACATCTGTACATGTACAACTACTACTACATATACTGTAAACATTACTTTGTTGTAAAGCTGCTTTGCAATGATATGTATCATGAAAAGCGCTATACAAATAAATTTGAATTGAATTGAATTGAGACCACACTGACCCTCCAACTCCAACAAAACGGCACTGATGTGACATGGCCAAAGGCAAAGCATTAAAAGACTACTAGCAGTTGGCTCAAGATCTGCACCAGTTATATCAAGTAAATACGCTTTCAGAAACGCTGCAAAATAAAGTCCACTCTATCAAGGCTGATCAATTTTAAACCCATAACGGAAGGAGAAATGTTATACAGTTTGAACAGTAAAAAGGAAAGTGCTAGCTGGTGACAGCTGGCTAAAAATGCAGCTTTTCAGACATCAAAGCGAGAACATCAGTAAAAGCTGAGGAAAAGGATGGCGGATGGTTTGAACCAACACATCACTTAGCTCTCTGCGCTCCTAGATACTTCATTCCCACAGCACTCACATTCCTGTTTGAAGGTGAAGTATTCTGTAAGGTGCCGACACTCATGGTTGCCTCTCAGGAGGAAGAGGGTGTTGGGGTGGTTGATCTTCAGTGTCCAGA
Organism: Enteromius thamalakanensis; assembly: GCA_032357475.1. Taxonomy (NCBI): domain Eukaryota; kingdom Metazoa; phylum Chordata; class Actinopteri; order Cypriniformes; family Cyprinidae; genus Enteromius; species Enteromius thamalakanensis. The sequence goes on along the minus strand of JAUCMT010000105.1, from coordinate 8,058,344 downwards.
GGAACAGCACACACTACAAAAAGACAGAAAGAGAGACTTACAATCCTGAAGATACTTCACTATTAATGTCAATTGGCACAGCTATGAGAGGAAAAGGAAGACTGGTCTCAATCTTTTACCTCAATAAACAGTGGTAAACATCCAATTTAAATAATTTTATTGATGTCTCATTATTCAACTGAGAAATTCAAATGTTTAAAGGAAAATTTGTAATAATTTACATTTTTGAGCTTTTCATGTAGCTATTGAAACCGAAAAAGTATTGCGTTTTAAAGGAATGGTTTACCCAAAAACTGAAACGCACCTACCCTGAGACTATACAAGATGTAGATGTGTTTGTTTCTTTATCGGAACAGATTAAACTCATCTACATCTTGTATGGCTTGACGGTAAGTAAATATTCAGAAAACTTCCATTTTGGATGAACGAATCCTTTAAAATGGTCTTAAATTAATAGCAATAATAATTCAATTAACTGCGTGCAACAATATTAACTTTACAAAAAAAAAGCAGATAAATAAATAAAAATATTAATCATAAACACAATCTTCAAATTTCATATTTGATATAAAAATATCCAATAATTTAGCCAAGAGAAACCATATAAAAAATATTTTTTTAAAAAGGAGGTGTGGTAGGAGACCACCCTATATGGCCCTATATACTTCAAACAAAATCAAAGAACAAATTGAAATGATGTAATTTCGAACAAAATCAGACCAAAATGAAGTTCGAATCAGCTGACCAATGCAAACTTTTTAGAGTTAGTTTTGGCTCCTAAACTCCTTTGAGCTACCATTGGTCCAAGGTAGCTACGCAATCGGTGGCTGTGTTCTGAAACTCCACCAACCCACCCAGGATTTTTTTCCAGGTACGTTTATAATTTTATAATTTATTTATAAATAAATATATAGCTGAGCTGCCACATATCTTCATCTGGATGATTGCTCACAGAGAGACTTTAAAAGTTCAGAGAAAACAAACTTTGTTTGAATGACCCAGAGTTAAAAGCGACGTAGAGAAACATATGCACGTTTTCAAAGCCATGAAAAGAATGAAAGGAAAGGTAGCAAGCAAATAAATATTACGCCATACTGCTGCTGTTGTCTTTCTTCTTTTAAAGCGAATTAAAAAAAAAGGTATACAATAAATAAACTTTTGCTTTTAATCAAATTAATAGGCTATGTGCGAGTGTTGTGTCATGTTTACATTTTTCTACACCCCGCCACCGGCAGCGCCATAACAGTATACCGTCATTCAGCCATTTCAAACTTCTTTTTGCCCTCAAACAAAAAACGAAAAAGAACTTTGTTTGAAGTATATCGGGGCCTTAATGAAACATTTTACAGTAAGGGAAGATTTACTAAAGAAATTCATGGAGTTGTTCTATTGCATTCAATCCCAATATGACTAGGTTTTCAATGCCCAATGGCAAGATTATGGCACAATCAGTGTCCTTTCACTGTTTGGTGCTCAACAGATGGCCAACTGGGTGCATGAGGGACTGCAAAAGTGGGAGTAAGTGGTCACATGGTAATTATTTCCAATGATACATTATTCTAAACCACAGGTTTGTTTGGTTCATTTACACATCTTAAATTCCCACTAAAGTACAGAGCATGTTTGGCATCAAAACAACACAAAGCCTTGGCAATACACTGATCGTTCGAGTGAGATGCCTGATCTTCTGTACAGTACAGCGTACATGCACACTCTTTCCAGCCTCATTAAAATCCATTTATCTTAATCCTGCCATCTAATTTGCATGCAAAATCCCAGACACCACTCAGTGTGGGGAGAACAGGACACCAAGGTAACCAAGGACGACAGGTGTGCATTTAAATGACATGTGAAATAATAGATACGGAGGAGGGTGTGAGTGGGGGGTTGGATGCAGCAGCATCGAGAGCTGCGACCGGAGCCTACGCAAGAGGAATAATGAGCTGAAAATTGCAGGTAATAGTGGCCATGAGAAGAGAACCTGAATGAAGGCTATTACTGCTGCACGGCAGATGACACGGAGAAAGACACAGAGAGGAACCTGTTTATTAAAAGTTACATGCTGCTTGGTTTTAACACCATAACAACTAGTCATCCATTAACCAATCAGTGAGGTTATCTATTATATCTATTATTATCTATTATCTTTTGTTTTGGCTTGGTTTTGTGCTATTGTGTTTTTAAGGAGAGGAATTTACAGGATTGAGAGACTTAGAGTAAATCTTTTTCAGATACTTAATAAATAGACTTTTTAAACCATTCATGCAATTTCTTGATAAATCATTCAAGTGAACAGATGTACAGTTTCATATTTTTTTTGCATCTTGAAATTAATAGTTCTGTATCCCTCTGTGTTGTTTTTATTTGTTCTGTTTGGAAGATAACCAAGCCTTTAAATCTCCTTTGTAATAGATATGATTATAAATCAAGAACAAGTAATTCACAGCTGTATTTATAAACTGCTTACTAATGACTATTAATGTTGGGAAAATGCTTGTGAAAATGTCTTATGAACCGACTTTTTATTAATGCTTAATTAATGATTCATAGTGTGCAGTTATTATAAAGTGTTAGCATTTTTATTTTTTAAGTATCGATTCAGGTACCGTTTAGGCACCGGAACCATTTTTAAAGTATCGATTTGGCACCGGTATCGAAAAAACCCTAAACAATACCAAGACGAAGAGACAAGAGCGAATATCAGGGTGGAGACATTACAGGGTTGGCATGGAAACAGCGGGAGACAGTTCAAGTCCTTAACAGAGAACAGAGAGACATACTAACGATGAACATAGTCCGGGCTGGAGCGCCCCTCTGGAGGCTTCCGCAAACAACTCCAGTGCAGCTCGTGACACAGCCCCTCCCCTAGGAGTCGATCCCAGACACTCCAGGGCTGGGCAGACGACAGAGATGCCCACCTGGGCAGAGCAGACGGTGGAGAAGCCCGGTGGCCTTCATGGCCGAGACAGTACCTGCTATTAGTTTGTGGCAGCTGTGACTGGACGAAGGTTCCACAACCTCCATGCCAGGTTCAGGGCTGGATAATTGTTCAGTGGCTTCTGTGGCTGGTTCAGGGTATAGGGTGAGAGTTCACCGGCCCCGTGGCCAATTCAGGACAGAACGAGAGTTCGAGGACGGCATCCGTGGCCAGTACAGGGTCGAACAAGAGTTCAAGGGAGGCCTCCGTGGCCGATTGTTGAACTGATGCTCATATTCCTCAACATACAGCTGGTTCTGTTTAAATGAAATGAGTTGTTCCATGGAGTCCATATATGACCGTTGACGCTGGGAAATGCTGCTGAATCCTAGTTGGCCGATTGTTCTGTTACATAGGGAGAAGCAGAGACGTGTGGATTCATATGCAACTACTTTATTATCACAAACAGGGTAGAGTCAGGCAAGGACGATAACAGACACATTAAAGGCAAAGGCAAGAGTATAATCCAGTAGCATAGCAAGGCCGGGCTAACGGCAAAGAGTATCCAAAGGGGCAAAGACAAAAGCGATTATTCAAGGCAGGCAAGGTCAATAATAAAACCATAATAGGGAACACACAAGGAGCACAGGAACACAAATGTCTTACACACGGAGAATCACAAAATACATCCACAATTATCAGTGACAAGACAACGATCAAACTACCTTTTAATACAATTCATAACAAGGTAACGAGGGAGATGAACTAATCTGTAGGCATGGAAACACACAAGCGGAGTTGAGACATTACAGGGTTGGCATGGAAACAGCAGGAAACACTTCATAATACAAGTCCTGAACAGAGAACAGAGAGACATACAAACGATATTATCTTTCCATTTCCAATTAGTGGTGTATTTTAATCACAATCTAAACAAAGATGTTGTATACATGAAACATAAGCAGTTGTAGTAAATTAGATTGTATAATTTCCAAATTTAAAGCAAAAACAGGATCGTCTGACTTTAGTTATGTAAAATTATGCTACACAAAACATCACAAAAACTAAATAATTACCATTTTAATTGTAGGAAATTGTCAGATTTATAGCAATTTTTGACACTTTTTAGTTTCTTCACTTTTCATACTTCTGCATAACAATCAAGTGCAACTAAAAAGTAGTAGGCTAAACAAACAGTTGTCTTTGTTTTTAAGTAGAAAACATCCCTGTTTTTACATACAAAATGTTGCCTCAAGCAAAACCTAAGCTCAGATTGATCCCAGTAACAAAAGGACACAAAAGGAGATACCGAAGCTATCCAATGGCCACTTTGAGCGCACAATTCACTTATCTCTCAATAGTCCTGACATTCAGTTGGCATCTCTGTGTCAAAATCAAATACAAGTCATCCATAATCTCAGTCGGACAATAACTGACAAAAGATGGTAATCTCCTCTGCTCAAGGCCACAAATCAATGACCACAATGTCATCCATAATACTATTACAAGGATGGAATCAAGGGAGGGAGCTTTAATAGGGAAGATATCAGCATGTGAGGGCTTCTGGATTTTTCCTCGCCCAAAAAAAGAACAGAAGATCTGGCGTCTATATCCAGCGAAGTCCATTAATCATCTCCAGTTGCTTTTGTGTTGCACAGTCTCAATGCACTGGTCACAACAAACTAAAGCCATCTATTATGCCTGATATTAATACAGAAAGGCCAAGATGATTTATAATGCTTTTTTTGGCGACATCGTTTGCTAATTAATAACAGCGCAATCTCCCGTTGCGTACGACCGCCCTAGTATCACTACCTTTATTTTATTTTTTTTTTAATTATTAACACATTTTCATGCACAAGCCAATACATGTTTTCCTCCACTAAGTTATTATAGATTCATCATTAAGTAGGTCACACACCAGATAAAGAGGTAGAGGCAATGCTCCAGTGGTTATTCGACAGCTTAGTTGGAGGAACCTGCGAGAGCAACGGTGCACTTTTAATCAAACACATACAGGATGTTTTGTTATAACAGTGAATGGGTCGAGCTAATGACATTTGTCTAGAAATTTGACACCTCCAGTTTGTCAACTAGTACAGGCGGCATGAGTCAGGCTGTTGAATAATGATGATCCATGAATCCAAATTAAGTGCTGATCTGCCCGGTAGTTATGAACAGTGCAAGGGAAGCAGGGTTCTCAGAACAGTAAGGAATGAGGATTGATATGATGTGATGGGGGAGACTGGGACTAATTGCCACAATTTTTACGCCAGTGAATATTTCTGAGAAGTGTTTTTTTCCGTGGTAAATTAAATAGTTCACCCCAAAATGTGGAAAAATGTGGAGTTTTCATCAGAACAGATTATTAGTATTACATCACTTGCAAATTAGGGAGTCCTTTGTAGTGAATGGGTGCCATCAGAATGAGAGTCCAAACAGCTGATAAAGACATCATAATGATTCACAAGTAATCCACACACCTCCAGACCACCAATTAATTTCTTGTGGAAAGAGAAGCTGCATGTTTGTAATAAACTAATTTTTGAAGGCATATGTTACTAGCCGTGCCTCCGTGGCTCTCTCTGGCCAGTGGCAGCGGGAACCTTCTCCACCATTCTAACATTCCTACCCGGACTCTTTATCCCCACCTACCTTGGCTGTTTCCGGCCCAGGTGTGTGCGATTAGCTCTGTTATTTAAGTGCCGATCTTTCTTGAGATCGACGCAAAGACTTGATTTGCCCTGGCATCAATTCTGAGTGTTTTTTCGTATATTACCTGGACTGTTTATTTACCTTTGAAGTCTCGCTGCTTGCCCTGACCATTCTGCCTGCTTTATCGTTGCTGTTTTTGCCTGCTCTCTGATATTTGATGTTTGCCTGTGTAGCGACCTCAGCCTGCCTGACCTCGTCTAATAAAAAGATGGTTATGGATTCCAATGCTCCAAGTGAATCATTACAGCATAAATCTTTAAACAAATGCTTCTGGACAAAATGTGAGTCCACAAATTACGGAAGTAAGTCTCTGTAGTCCTCTCACATCTAAGTCCACCAAAATTTTTGTAGAACTTGATCTAGATTTTTTGTCTGTCTTTGCTTGGAAATGGTCCATGGAATGTGCATATTTTCCTCCTTAGTCAAGATGACTTTTTTATTAGAAAAAAATTAAGTAATATTAATTTAAATTAGATATAAATATATATGTAATTTATATTAATATATAAGGGTAATGTATCAGTGTGTCCAACACAGTCTCACGAGCAATTCGTACACATTCGTACGAGGTGCCAAATTTGTGCTCACTCGTACGATTTCGTACGATTTGTCTAAAATCACGTGATTGTAATGAAGTGGACGGACACAAGGAGGTAAAATATAACAAATGGTGTTTATTCACAAGGATGTAACGAAACAAAGGTAAGCA